>JAGPOW010001296.1:96922954-96947694 GCA_030014935.1 Caiman crocodilus
CTTGGTGGTCCACAAGCCATTCCTTTGAGGCCACCAAGATCTAGGAGATGGTATCCCACTCTGCTTTGTTAAGGCTGGGAAATAAAACAGGTAAATATCTCAAGTCTTTATCTAATAGTTTCCTTTAGTATTCCATATTGTCCTTTTAGAGTTTAATATGTTGAGGCTGATTTTCCTCCTCTTTGCGTATAAAGTATAACAAAGGAAAGACATCATTTCAGCAAACGTGACCAAGAATTTGGAGAAACAATAGTTAGTATAGTGCCAAATTACAAAATGGCTGACTCATGTAATTAACAATTCTAAAAGATATACTAGATTATTAAGAGAGAGGGAAGTTACAGTAATTGGAACAAGAATGCTCAGAAAGACGTTTTGTCACCTATTGCTATATGCAAAGAAAAAAAAAAAAATCACAAGCAAAGACTGAAGACAAGAAAAGCAAAGGGAAGTGCAGCAAACCTGAGAAGTGAGTAAGCATAAGAAATCTGGTTTTGCATGTGTATGAGATTAATGCAGTGGACACCAGAAAAAATAAACACTTTATAATGGTCAGTGTAACAGATTACCTTCCCCAGAACCATCTTTCCTGTTATCTGCACCCTATGTGGGGCGCCATTGAAATTCTCTTTACGGTTTCTTGTGTCCCACTCTCTACTCGCCTGCCACATCTTGATGGAAAATTGTTATACTGATACTCTTATAAGCAGGAGAGTGCCTATTATATTTCATATGTTGGGGTCTTTCCCCTCCACAGGCCTTGACCCCTTGTCTTTCTCTAGCTAGTCCTCCCCGTCTTAACCCACCAAACGAGGTTCAACTCTGAAGCTCTAGCATTTTTCCTTGTCTTGAGGCTTGTGGTCCTCCTTTCTGCTCTAATCTGGAGCCTAGTCTCCCTGGCCCAGAGGCCTGGCCACTACCCCTACAGCCAGGGGGCTGCAAGTTCAAGGCAGGGGAACGACCCCAAACCCACACTATCCCAGTCCACAAAAGCAAGCAGAACAAAACTGCACCTCAGAGACATCAGACCACTGTGGCCTTTTAGGGCTACGCCCTCTGATACCCAGGTTTGTACTCCCCCCCAAAATCCTTTGCCCACACCGGCACCAGGGCCTATGTACCCTAAATACTGTGCCTTCTCTAGCACTGGGGTCAGGCCAACACCAGAGATGGTGTAGTGAGGTCCCAGTGAGGTCTCCTCCTTTCCCACTAGCCTCATCCAAACCACTGGTGTTATTCAATAACAAAAAGAAATACGAACAGTCCTGTCCACGGGCAATAACTGCCACCAAAAAACGTGATTAAGGAAGGCAGCGTACCAGCTTACATTTATGCAGGGTTCATGCTTTGGCTCCCCACCATCAGCTACAGTCTTTCTTCTGGGGTCACTGCCATCTCTCCAGGGGTTTCTATAGATTCCCCCTCCTCCAGCCTTTGGACCGCTCACCAAGCCTCTCCATAGAGCTCTGGGATGCACTCTTTTCCCTTTGGCTGCTAGCCCTTACTGCCACTCTGCCCAGGGTTTTTATAGTTCTGGTCTGCCCCTTCCAGTCAGCTGACTAGCTGGCCAGGCTCAGCATTTAACCCCCTCCTTACCAGTACTGTGTGCCCAGAAAGTTCTGGCCTTAAAGGGGTGGACCTGTCTTCTGGTGACAGGGCTAGGGTTCCCTGTTACAGTCAGGATAGAACAAAGTCAAGGCAACAGCACAGAAATAAATGGAAACCGAGGAAGTGATACAGGAACAAACAGGAAACTGAATACCTAACAAAGCGTGACCTTTGATGAAGGAGATAGATTAAAGACACTTTGCAGGAATTATGTAAGAGGAAAAAGAGAAAGTTGACAGTCATATCAAATCAAATACAAATTATGTGATGGTAGGATCATAACGTCACCAGAACGATGTGAATTACGATCAGAATAGGAAAAGTTTACAAACTGAAATTTCAGGCAACACAGCTCAAACAAGTGAATGTATTACCTTAGAAGCACTGGACCTGGGACAAATCATTTATAAAAAAGGCACACAAACAAGCCACCCCTCAGAGCAGACAATGTACTGTGGTATCCACGTAGCAACACTGCTAAATGATAACAAGCAAGATGTTTGTCTTCTATGCCCACTATACTTGGAAGTACGCAAAACAATTTAGCCATCACATTGCCTAGTGCACAGAATGCCCATCACAAAAAGATAATCACTTAATCATATCTCAACAGTAGTGGGTACTGTGAAGCAAACAGAAAATGACAGGACCTTTCCTAAAGACACCACAAGCTCTGGTCCTGTTCCTGTTAACAGCATAGTATCCACTGAGAAGTAAGACAAGAGTATATTTTGCAAATACCAAAGGGATGAACAGAGCAAGTTCAAGTATAAGTGATTCAAATAACAGGAAGATGTGCTAAAATGTAGATTTGTGCCCATATGTGACATGTGCTTTCAGCAGAGCTGAAACCATAGTAAAAATTATACTCAAAATACTGTCTTCTAATGTAATCTAATTTAATGGCCTTGAGGGAATCCCGGCCTGCCAACCACTACAATTCATTAACCACAATTCACTAGAAAAATATAAGTAATTCCCTAAAATGCACAGATGTTAGAAACCCACTAGTTTCTTTCCTGGATATCAGAAGAATGTGTGAATGTGGGGAATGATGTGGTCTGAGTAAATGGGAAAAGGAGGTAAAAGGAACAAAATTTATGTTACTTGAACCTCTTTATGGACTCCAGTGGACTTTACGGAGAAGACTATGTGGCAGATCTAGCCTTATGATTTGTGAAGCCTAATGATTTTGTGGTTGCCAGAGGTCTGACTCAGTACTGCATTGTCTCCGCTTCTCTTGCTAAAAAGGGAGAGCAGATAATGAATTTCATCCAGCTCTGGTTCTGCTCTCTGACAAACAGATGGGTTCCCCAGATCCAGGAGCCCTATGGTGTCACTGAAATTCCTTGTGCTTCACTCTAGTCATGGTGTCTTGGCAACTACCAGGGTCAGATCTTTGGCTGGAGTAAACTGCATAGTTTCGCTTAAATCAAAGAAGGTAGGCTAGTTTATGCCAGCTGAGACTCTAGGTCTTGTTTACAAGCTACTATTCCAGTAAGTATTCTGACCATTTATTTTTCTCCTTGGAATCGGTATGTTTTCCATGGAGGAATAAAAATTCCCCTACATTAGTGATTCCCAACTAATGTGTCAAGATACCCCAAGGTCCTGCAACGTGCTTTTAAGTGTTCCTCAGGATGCTGCTAAATGTTAAAATGCTGTTAAAATGCAAGAGCCCTGTTAAACATGCAAATAGCCACACGATTCAAATGATAAATGCAGACATTTCAAATAGAAATCCATAGTGTCAAGAACATCCTGACCAGCTGTGGTTCTTCTGAGTTCTTTGCAACAGAAGAATTGCTGTATTATTTTTCCATGGTCAAGAAACAAATGAAAGTTAAAAGCTGGCATTTCTAATATGGTCTTGAGTCTAAAAAGGTTGAAAACCACTGTCATATATAATAGAAGCATGGTTCAAAAACGGCCGTGACTATTGGTAGAAATGTCAATTTAAGCGGGACCTGAGATATGTACTATCTATTTTCAGGTACTATAACTTTCCATCCTATGTGATATGATCATATTACACAAATTAAAATTCCAGCATAGTTTATGGAAGGAAAAAGCTGCAAAGGGTGCATTTAATAACTACATTGACTAAATTAATGACTTCTTAATTGCAGACACCAGGAAAATACTTAAGAGTTGGAACATTTAGTTTAGCAGCGGGTAATAGATGTACTGTGTACTCTGGAAACTGATCTTAATTTGATTTCCTTCCATCTCTTCATTCCTCAGTGCTTTAGTTGTGTTTGTTTATATCATCTTGAATCTCTCAACCTTTCCAAATTTACGATGTCATTAATTTTTTTTATGCTATTGTATTTAAAGGCACATAATACTGTAATTCTTATCTGAAAATAGCATTAAAAGGCTACCACTAAGATGTAATGAATTTGAGCATTTCCAAGTGTTTCCATTTAGCACTGAAACATAATTTTTTTTCATTATTTTTATTGGAATTATTACGTTCTGTTTTTTTCTCTGTCTTTCTGGGCATGTCTACACATCACCCTACAGTGACATAGCAATGCGCTACACCACTGTACAACATGCTACAGTGATGTAGTGATCACATGGGTCTACACATGATCACCAGCTACATTGCAATAGTGGAGCACTCCCCTGGTATAGCATGCGGCTACAGCAGCGTAGTGGTGAAATCTAAGCATGCGCTGCATGCACAGCATGTACTAAAGCATGGTGCCATAGCAACATTGCCATACATGCCGTTTCACTGTTTTATCCTTTTTCCCCCATCACTGAGTGTGTTAGACTGTACATGGTCCGTGGTTTCATTTTTTTTCCTTTTCAATTGTTATTTTTCATTTTGCTGTTCTCAAAATTTTCCAAAGTTGTAAAATACACTTAAAAATTAAAAGGTAAAAGAAAGCGCTGCTTTTAATTTTCCCATTAGAAAAGTGTTGTAAACAAATGAAGGATTTTCTCTAGTTGTCATACTTTTCTAGTTTAAAAAAGTGTCAAAGAGTGTTTTTCCTTCCATTTTCTCTTGCCACTTTATTTTGTTCCAAGCTTTTCCTGTGGAAAACAGTAAATAAGTTAAAGTGACAAAGAACGCTTTCCCTTTTTTCCCTTTTAGAGGTAAAAATTGAAGAAGAGAGATGAGAAAAAAACTCGATTGATAAAGATTTGCTCCATCCCAATGAAAACTTTTAGTTGTAAGTGTAACTAGACTTAGTAACAGATCTCCAAAGAATGTAAATTTTCCATCATTCAGAGCCTTTGAGTGTATTTATTTCTAAAAGATACAGTAGAGCTCAGTCACAATTATAGGGTTCAGTGGATGGAATTTATGATATGCTATACAGGTCAGATTGGATGATCATAATGGCCCTTGGCCTTAAAACCTATTACTCTTTCACTAGAGTAAAAGTCATAAGAAGCAGATGGGCTGTGATAAAAAGAACTGGAGTCTTTAACTGGCCTTTTAGTGAGCCTTTCATGTTTTCTATGTCAAGAAAAGATCTTTTCAGTAGAACAAGCCTCATCTACCAGCCAAAACCCAAAGTTTCAAAGAATCTGTTTGAAAGCAAATTTAAAGAAAAAACTTTTTTTTAGTACTTTTCTCATTTCACTTTATTTTAGGTGCATGAGAGGATGGGTGATGGAAGAAAGAAAAGTGGAGAGACACAAAAAGCTAACCTCACAATTAAAAATTACCAACCAAAATAAATAATTATGACAGAGTGTCTTGTAAAAGCAGCATGCTCATTTCCTGGCAAAGTGCTTTAGGTCAGTCCACAGAGACCTGATAAATCTGGATCTGCTTGGACAGGCTTCATCTATGCATGAAAGTTTTATCATTTAAACCAATATGGTATGGTAGTATTCATATTCTAGTATGAGTCTCATATTTTAATTTACCCTAAACTCCTTCTCAAGGAAGAATATAATTCTATGGACCGCATGGAGTTACAGTAGGGATGAATTTCTCCAAACAGCTTTAATATGTTGATGCCATCAGAGAATGAATAATAAGTTTAAAACTTCACATCTAGTCGTCATTTCTGCACTGGGTGTAGTACAGACTATAATCTTATAAATGGAGATGATTATAATTAGACTGAAGTCATTTTCCATCAGGAAACACAGTTCCATCCAAAGCGAAATGTTTTCCAAACTCAGATTGATTTCCATACTTTTTTTTTTGAGAAAAAAATATTGGGAAATAAAAACAGCTTTGACAATGTAGGAGAATTCCATTTCAGTGTAGCCCTGTGGGGTAAGGCCAACCTTCAGGACCTCAATATTGTATTGTTAGATAGGAGGGTGTGACACAATTGCACATATACAAACACACAAATCAATTAGGTGCATACACACACACACACACACACACTAACAGCTCTCACACATACACATCCAAACCAGCCTAGGCACATACATACCTGTCACCAATTCAAGCACATACACTATACACCCCAAAAGTTAGACACAGATCACTAAAATGTATATCATGCACACAATGCCTTATATACACACACATACACACTTACCAGTTTATACACATACAACTTGCCTACACATACACACAGATAAGTTCCTAACTTGGATGGTACAGTGTGTATGTGTGTGTTCTGGGTACCTGGGATACTTGGGGGAAGGTTCAGGTGAGAGAGAGAGAGTTAAAGTGTAGGGAGTAAAAGTTGCCAGAACCAGGATTAGAACCAGTGGGCTACAGAGAAGCTGGCTGAAGAACTGAGGCTTGGGTTTACTTAAAGTAGACTGGGGCTGGAAACTGGGGCAGACAGCTGAGATATTGGGGGGAGGGGGCAGATAAGTGGTGGCAAGGAGGAGACAGCCAGGAAAGAAACTGAGGCAGAAACCTGGTTGCTCAGGGGAAAACTAAAAGGCAGTGGGGATAAGACAGTGGCAAAGAAACGGGGTTTGGAGGCAGAGAGGAGCTTAGGACAGGTGTTGGAGGTGACAGTGAGCCAGAAGCAGGAGAGAGAGAAATGAGACAGAAGTTAGAGGGGCGAGGAGCAACACACACACACACACACACACACACACACACACACACACACACACACACAAGCACTCACAATGCCAGCAGAAAAAAGAGACTCAGTGGAAGAGTTGGAGTCCAGGTAGGGAAGAGAAGCAGAGTCCAAGTCCTTGGTTGAAGAGGGAATAGGGGGTGATAGCTACCTATCCAGGTTGGAAAGGGGTCCTTGTCCAGTAGGTGTTGTCCAGAGGAGGGGTCGCCAGCAGGGCTTCTGGGTGGATAGGTGGTGTGGCATAGTGCTGGTCCAGATGGAGAGGGTGTCCCACAGGGGCAGACCTTGTGTGGCCCTAGTGACAGGAGGCATGCCCAGGCAAGGCTCAGCCCCTGGCATACTCAGCATGTGTGCTCCATGCAGGGATGTGCAGTTTCAGGTGTCTGTAATCGTTGGGTACAATGGTAAAGTTGCTGGTTCTGCAGGGTCTTTTGTCTTTCAAATGCTGGGTTCTTGTCTCTGTTCCTGGGTGAGGTCCATGGTTCCTGGATGAATGAATGCGAGGTGATGGCCTGGTTGTTACAGGCCATTCAGTAGAGGCCTGCTACCATTGTATTTCAATCATTCCCAATCATTCTCATTCTCATTCATCCAGGAACCAATTTACATGGGAGGGGTACACGAATCATACAGTTGCAACACAGGATGGCCAGGCAGAGGACATAAGATGGAGACTTGACATACAAAATAGAAACTTGACATTACTTTGGTTCACTTACAGATATAGGCCTAAACCATACGGTATCCATATGAAACAATAAAAATCAATACGAAAATGATAATACAATATACAACAGTAAAAATCAATACAAACCTAATAATAATACAATATAAAATAGTGGATATCCAAAACCAAAAACTTGCTACCAAAATAAAAATTTTAAAACTTATCCTAAGTCTGAGCTCACTTATGCTTATCTATAGGGAATGGAGAGGGAGAGAAAGAAAAGCCAGAAATAATTGGGGAAGGGAAGGGAACGCATATCTATCATATATATATATAAAAAAGAAAAACTGGGGGTTTTGCTACACCAGCATATTCAGAACAAGACATTTTGATTCTTTCATTTCAAAATAACTTCTGTGAGTTTTACAATTTGGTATTTATGGTATATTCTAGTATCATTGTTATTTTATAATATGAAATAAGTCAAAATTGAAGGAAGCACTTGGATTTGATCAAAGTGAAAAGTTTCTATCAATTTGAATGGTTTTTTCCCCTAGAATGCTTTGTCACAGTGAATTTTTAAATTATGGGGTCCCATTCTAGGTGCCTGACCTGTTGATATGGATTGCCCACCTAGAGCAATAGATCTCCTTTTGAGGTGTTGCAACATCTAAGCCTACAAAAGCCAGTTTCCTCTGACTTTAAGCCTCAGCAGGTACATTATATCCATGGTGCTACTGGGGGAATTGAGGCACATTGTACCTACATGCCACAAAGGAAGTAACAGCAGAACAATTCACAGAATCCATGAGGACAAAATCCAAGTCCCCATGTTAGAAAGCATGGAAATCAGTATCTAAATCAGTCTGTAAAAGCCAGTGTCTTTTTCATTTATATGCATTATTGTTTTATTATTTATTTGTATCGCAGCAGCTCATCATCTAGATAAGAATCCATTTTCCTATAATAAATAAAATAATAAATTGAAGTTCCTGCCTCCCAAAATGTTCAATTTATAAATATACAGAGCAAGAACTTTAAAATGCCAAGCAGGCAATTAACCCAGCAGATAGGTTCTATTTATTTCTATAAATATATTGTGCTTAGTTTCCAATCAGTTACATTGTTAAATTCAACTGTATAGTTTCATCCAACTAGAAGTGATAGGAAAACCAACCCATTACCTTTCAGACTACAAGGATGGAAGGTGGCCTATAGATAAGAAAGGAAATCATTTGAGATAAATTCTCTAGAAATTTAGAAATCAAGGGCCATCCATTTTTGGAGGCATTTTTCTCTAATTCATGTCCATTCTTTTTGTTTTCCCATCTAATAGGTGTTATATGGGGTATATCATTCTTAAAGACTATATTGTTAGACATGAATAATAGTTCAGCGTTAAGAAGCCGAAGTTCTTGCAGGGACTTCCTGTTTTGGCAGCTCTTTTTTCCTTTCTGTTAATGTGTTTTATATATTTTGATGTTGTCTGTTTTATCAATTTTTAGCATCCTTTTGAAGACTAATGAATTGAGAGTTTAAGCCACACTTTAAATGTGATAGCTAATTTAAGTATATTTGGTCAAAAGTGGGGAAATGGGGAAATTTTTAAATGTAACTTATTGCTGTTCATCTGAATCTATCATGACTGTGGTGGCAGAGCTGCAAGTTTGTTACTGACAAAGCAATAACACCATTTAAAGCTAAACTGACCTAGCATATCACTGTGCTTCATGCCCTATTTCTAGCAATTAGTCCTAGCTCTGCCACTTAGTCAGCTGTGTGATCATTTCACTTACATGACATGAGCAGTTCACTTAATCCAATATTCTCAAAACTGATATCTCAATATTGATCTAATAGATTCATAGACTTAAGGGTCATCTGACCTCAGGCATAAACCAAGCCCCAAAATTTCACCCACAAACTCTGTATCAAGCTCTACAACCCACACTTTAGCTTCTGTGTGGCTTTTCAAAAGACACCCAATATTGATTTAAAATCTCCAAGTAATGGAGAATTTAGCACACTCTTGGTTATGCATGTCATACATAACCTGTCTCAGACTCTACAATCCAGGCAGAGTAGATTGTGACACCACTTTTCCTGGTTTCGAGTCTCTTAGATGCACATATATTCTTCGGTGGCACCCTTCTTGGGTCCTGCAGTTCAAACACTTAAGTGCCCAAAACAGTGATGATGCCTTTCCAAGCCTCAAGTTTCTCAAACACATTTCCCTCTCAGATGGCACATCTACACAAAACACTTATTGCGCATTAGCCTAAAAACACTACACAGTAGCGTGGCAGTTAAAAACCATGCTAATAGCCTACCACACAGTGTTCTTAGGCTAATGCACAGTAAGCATCACAAAATAACTGTGCACCTGTGCTACAGTGCAGTAACTCTAGTTACTGTGCATTTAGTTAGTACTTCACAAAGCAAGTGCTAAACTAAATGTGCAGTAATTAAGGTGCATTAATGAACGTGTAGACGTGCCTAGTGTCTACCTGAAGGTTTTTACGTTCATAGACAAAATAATAGTGAATAATTTCACACAGACTTAACAAAGGAATTGTTATCCAGAAATTCTTTACTTAAACAAAAGAACTAGAAAGTTATAGATATCTAGAACACAGCAGACTCCTATGTGTAATTAAGTTTGATCTCCCTCGTGTGCATCTTGGGTTTGGTCTCGGACCTTACAACCTTGGACCTTAAATCTTGACCTGCCCATCTTGCTTCTAAGTACTATAGTGGTGGGATAGTCTTTGTGGTTCAGAGCAGCACCCTTTTAAAAACAACTGTGTCCTTTGTTTCCTTATATGTTGCTTTAGGGAAGAATTATGTGTTCTAGACCCAAACAGTAACATAGACTTTTTTGTCAAGAGTGCCATTCAACCTGAAGTTCCAGAAAAGAGTACTTTAGAGTTGATGTCCTTTGATTTCTCTCTGCCAGATTCTCAGACATAGTCTGTCCACTAGATGTCAAGCTTCTGCTACAAAGTGGATACCTAATCTACTATGAAAGTTAAAAGTATAAATAGTATTCATAAAAACAAGATGGAAGTCACAGCTTGACACAAATGCATCTTCATAGTGTCACACTATGGTCATATGGTTAGTTACCCTCATTGTTCAGAATATGAGAGTCTTAGGGTCTGAAACCACAATACATTTATGCTAGTGCAATTTACTCTGCTTTTGTTCAGTGTAAATGAAACCAGGACCTCAACCAAACAGACAATAAGCTACCTTAGCATAGCTGCTTGTAGCAAGTGCTATTACTGAGCCTTACTGCTAGGAGGAGGGGAGCACAGAGAACATATTAGCTGAGAGCAGGAGTTGGCAACTGATGGCCCATGTGCCTGATCCAGCCTGTGGAGCCATATGGCCTAGCCCACAGATATGGGGCTTTAGCAGCAGTCACTTTCCTCTGTCACCTCAGGTTGAAGCAACAGTAACACAAGCTCTCCCCATGCAACCGAAGGGAAAAACAGTGGGAGGAGTTGTGTCCTAGCACCTGCCAGTCTGCTTTCATCTGAACTGGCTTGCTGACCACGGACCTAAAGCAGATGGCTACTGCAGGGTGGAAGCAGACATGCGGCTCGTACACTGGTGAAACTTCTACCCATGTGTTTTTACTAAAGATTTTCCCCAGGATAACTTTGCCTCCAATTTAAAGAATTCATACCAGTGTGATGGAGTTTACATCATGGCTTCTCCCTGTTTATACCAATGTAAGGGCTGATTATACTGGTGCAAACATATTGTCTTTCCAAGCTTGTACTTCAAATTGACACTTTGTTGACTTCAATTTCCAGCCATTAGATTTAATGATGTCTTTGGAGCTAAAATATAGAGTCCTCTAAGTAGCAATTATTTCTTTGCTGATGCAAATTGTAGTAGATTATAAATGAGTTGCCTTTAAACCTTTTTTTTTTTTGGTTGATAATTAGAAGATTAAGGCACAAATCATAAAAGTTACTTTAGGCACCTAAATCCCATTGTCACCTAAATGCTTTTATGGATCTGGGCCTTGGCTCCTTTAAACTGTTGTTATAAGATCTTCTGTAGCTCTTCTCTGAACCATCTCTATTTTTCCAATATACTTTTTGAAGTGGTGATACCAGAATAAGATACAATATTCTGATGCTACAATATTCTAGTACCACATACTTTTTTTGGCACCTAACTCTGAAAAAGTTGTTTTTTGTCTTTATGTAGCTCTGTTTAGCCACCTGTTTAACAAAGAGTTTGGCTCAGAGTTCAGTTATGCATGCATTCTTGTATGGACCATCTCTCCTTCCTTTTATAAGCATGGAGACTTGTTTAGCAAATTTTAGCTGTCTGTTAATATGAGTTAGCATATAGAAACAATGAGAACTAACTCCATGTCCTCTTCCAGCTATCCATAGATCGATGGTCAGCCATAGAACATAGTTAGGGAGTTTCTGTCTAAGAAATACTGAGAAAACTTTATCTATTTATTAAGGGAAAAATCAGCTATTTTTAAGGGTCACTACTTTATACCAAGGCTAGCATGAGCCCTCTCAAAGACTAGAAGTTCCTGAGCCTTCCTGACTCCTTAGCACTGTCTGAGTTCACAGGTGACAGGCAATTTACATTGTTAAATTTAATTCAAATGGAAAAAAAGCACAAATGGGGCGGCAAGATTTGGGTTTTTCATCAGTAGGACAAACTACTGTGTAGATCTTCTGTCTCTTTATATTTTCAAACTAAGACTCATTGTCTTTCTAGAAGATATAATTTAGTCAAGGGCAAGTTAATGGTTTCATTACAGGACCAACTGGATGAAATTCTATGGCCTGCACTATACAAGACATCAGACTAAGTCTACTGGTTTCTTCTGGCATTTATATCTATGAAACTATTTATTCTTTTTATTTATGTATTTTGAGTCCTGAGGCAAAAAAAAGGGTTCTAGCCAAAACTCAGGGCACTTGCCATCATTAGAAAAATACATACATAATAAATAAATAAAGCACATCAGTCAGATACAATCAAATAATAATATAAACTACTTCCTAATTCCATATACTGAATAAAGTTATTTATCTCCTTTCTACTTCTCAGGCCTTTGCAGGGTTGTTAATATTGCAAATTATACGTGTGTGCATGTGTGTGTGTGTATGTACACACACACACATTCCAACCCCTAATATCTATGAAATATATAGATGTCTGTCTGTCTGTCTGTATGTCTCCTCCCTAGATACATTCATATTATTGATTTTATTGTCTATCTATAAGACATAAATTCATCCTTTGGGTTCACCTAAGTCCCACTTTCATTGGAATTTAGGAACCTAAATCTAAGTAAGCAATAGACACAATCTTGAATAATATTTAAACACCTGAGTGACTGTGTCTAAATTTTCCAGTGAAAACTGACTAGTTACCTAAAACTCCATGCAAACCCATAGCTACCACCATCTTTCCTGATCTAGTCTAGGTTTCCTTTCACCTGCACTAAGACCCAGTCTAACAGGCATGACAGCCCATATACAATGAACACAGGTAGCAGCTACATGAGTAGCAAACTGCACAGTTGTTACTGCACAGTCATTTAGTACTTGCTATCGCCGCATGATTTTTTTCCTGACGCTATTGAACAGAAGCTCATTACTACTGCACAGTAGCATTGCATGACAGTTAATGCCCAGTAATGCTACTGCACAGTAGAAATGAGGGCGTGTCTTGTGTAGCTGTGCCCACAGACAGCATTCAGAATGTAGTCATGCTGACTCTGGAACATATAAGTGGTGCTTACCTTTTGCACAATTGGATAATTGCTTGAACATTTGCTCAGAAAGTCTGGGTTCTTCAACCTAATGGGACTTAAAGACATCCCAGAAAACTACCTTATACAAGGCTACTGAATAGGGAATAAAATCCCTGTTTTTGAGCTGGGTCATTGAAGTCAAAAGTGGAAGAGTCATGGGGCCAGAAAGAAAGCAAAGAAGCTAGAGAATGCCACTAGGTCAAGGGTGGGCAAAATGGCAGATCCCACCAGCAGCTGGACTCCATTTCCCAGCAGCACCTGCCTGCATTACTGTGGCTGGTTTCCATGGAGACCCTATGAGCAGCAGGGCCAGGGTCCATGGAGACCAGCCCCAGCAGCACTGGCAGGGTGTGCGGCTGGGCAGGGAGCTGCTTTATGGCAGAAGCTGGGATCTTGCAATGGTGACAGCATGGTCCAGAACTGGGGCAAAGCCACGATATGTTGCCTGCATGCCCCTGCCCAGGGCATACAAGCAGAGGATCAGAGCTCTGCTTTGGGTCCAAACCGCACTACCGCCTTCGCAAGATCCCAGCCCCGGAGCAGCTCCCCACCCAGCTGTGCCCTGCCTGCATTGCTGGGGCTGATCTCTATGGAAACCCTAGCCCTTGCCTGTCTTTGTTGCTGCTGGGGTCTCCATGGAAACTGGCTGCAGCAATGCAGGCAGAGGCTGCTGGGAAATGAAGTTTGCCATGGGCCCTATCTAGTCCGCAGGCTGGATTTTGCCCACCCCTGCACTATGTCATGATGATAAGGGCACTCTTCTGGGAGGGGAGAAATCTGGATTCCAATCCCTGCTGCCACGCATTTTACATAAGACAGTCATTAGTTAAGAAATATAAATGAGCCTTGTTCTCCAGCCCCAAAAGAATTCCCTCAGTCTTGATGGGGTGTAATTTAGACTAATTTCCTGGGAAATGTGAGTTCAAATCCCTGCAAGTGTAGGAAACCTAGAACTCAGGCCCATTTGCTGGGGGGGGGTGCTCTAACCACTATGCAGTTGGACAAATTGTGTTAATCTCTTCTGTTAGACATAACAGATTTGAGCATTTCTACACATTCTCTAGGAGTGCGGTGGGGAGGCAGCTTAATTAGAGTGGCTCCTAGAGCCTGAAGCATTTCGTGTATCAGCAACCCCACACTTTAAAATGGCGGTGGGGGCACTTTAATTAAAGCTCATCAAACAAGCTTTAGTTAAAGTTCCCCTACAGCCACTTTGAAGTGCAGGGAAGCTAATACACAAACCGCTGGAGGCTGTTGGAGCACAGTAATTACCACACTCCAACTGACTCGCTGCTCACATACAGGCACCCTGTGTTCCTCTGGGCAGTAAAGTGAAAGAGCACCTATTTTGTGAACTCTAAACACCCTCAGGTGCTATTTCATTCAAAATGATTGTCTGTCTGGGCATGTGCAGTAGGTGCAAAAGTCAGTCTTTGGCAGACACGTGAGACATATAGGACCTGTTGCGTAGCTAAGCACATTGGAGCAAGGGCTTGTTAATTATTTATTTATAGTTATAGGTGCCTATGTCCCTGCCTAAATAGCAGGTTAGTCAGTGAAGTCCCCTTTTTGCATCTAGCCCTTGGTGCCTTGCCTATTTTTCTTGTTTAACTTGTATCTGTTATGACAGTACTTTTGTGTCCTACACTTTTGACTAGAAAGAAGTTTTCTCCTACTTCAGGGATAACTTCCATTTTCTGCTCAAATGCAGCCAGCTTCAAAGAAAGACATAATCTCACAGTGATACCCTGGCTTTTGCAATTGACTTTGGTACTGGCTATTTCCAAATCTCTGTATATTTGATGTTCTTGAAACCTAGATTCTAAAATCATGTGATTTACATGAGACTCTCAGCTTCCACACAACATACATTCTAGCCTTCATGATTATGGAGAATAATATGACTTGTCCTAAACACTAATAAATGAGAAGGCAAATAAAGAGAAGTACTTTTTTATTATTCAGATAATTTTTTGCAACACGACTCATGATTTTTTCTACCTTAGGAATTGGCAATATTGGACATTCTCATCGGCTCCCATTTTATGATTATTGTCATTTAGTTGAATTCTTGACATAAAATAAAGATCATCCTGACTGTAAAGCATATGCTTGCTCTCTAAGTGTGGAAAATCACTACTCTAATCACAATGGTTCTGGTTCTCTAAGGGCCAATGGTGAATTCAAGCACTGAGGGCAAGAAAAGCTTCTGCCCTTGTTCCAGGGAACTACCAGCAGGGAAAGGGGTAGAGAGCTGCCAGCCATGTGGTAGGAACCAAGCCCAGCCTGAGAGCCAGAGTGGAATGCATAGAGGTCAGCAGCTAGCAAGTCTTGAAAAGGAGTAGTGTGCTTGCTACTTTGTGTTTGCTGTGGATTATACCAGGACTGGCAAGGGTTGAATTCCTGACCACATCCAGTGACCATGCCTCTTGGAGGTCATGGTGCATGACTCGGGGAGACTCTCCTGTTTGCTAGATGGTAATGCTGTTCTGCTAAATGTATGTGCATCTGTGGAGGAATCTAGATAGGAAAAGCAAGAGGTGTTCCCCTCTCAGCTTCATATGTGGTGGAGGATCTGCTCTGCACAGACAGAGGCAGCTCTGCAGTAGTATCAGTGCACTCCCTTACAGGACAGGCCATTGTAGATGTTGCTCTGCAGGGATACACAATGAAACAGGGCACTCACAGCAACAGCTCCAAAGTCTTGCTTTCTCTGAAGAGTGAAACTCCCAAGAGAGGCAGGAGTGTTCATTGACCAATCAGGTAATAGGGTTCTCGTAGACTGTATTCTAGTAGTATTCTGTAGATAAAGAAAGTGTCTGCTATACTCCCCATAGCTGTGAAACATCCCCTATCCCATCCCTTCACCAGCAAGAATTTTCTGGGATATCTGCTATTAACTGGATAGTGAGCCATTCTCTAAATAAATACCAGGTCATGCCTCAGGCTAACCTATTCTAATAACTTTCCTCAGTCTGGAAGACTGACATGAAGCATCTAAATTTTAGTCATACAGTGATTAATACTAATAACAGGCACAGAGACAGAGAGAGAGACAGAGAGTGCGCGCATGCACTTGGTGGCTCCCCCCCTCCCACCCCCCCAATCACTGCAACATGTTCAAAAATAAGAGAAAACACTTAGTTTGGTGATTGTTCCAGTCTAGTTAGACACTGCTAATTCCTTGAAAGAAAGTGTTTTGACGAGTGTTTAAGATAACTCTTCTTGCCATCACCTAATGCTCTTAGACAAAATGATTTTGAAGAGCTTTACAATTCTCCCCCCTTAGGATAAAGCGAGGACAGCATGTGCAGAGTGAATCAATGCCATACGTCAAGCACTGTTTGTGTGTGTTTCAGTGTATCCAGGCAAAGTCTTTTAACTTTCCATCGTACAGCCCGAGCTGTACTTTCCTGAATGTCAGCCAGGAAAAATTTTGTAGATTTGGCAGAAAGACTGTGGGAAGCCTGGTTCAAGACCAGCTCGAGCACTGTAGCAGAGTTTTTATATAAAGACAGAGGATCCAAACACCTTCCTTTGTTTCACATTGCAGACGAATACAAATGGAGCCCTGAGATCATAATCAGATCCTATTGTACAAGCTCCGGCCTTTCCATTACTCTATTCAATTTTTGGCATGTAGACCGTTATTATTTTTCAGCTGGAAAACCAATTAGAATGAACTCTTTTTTTTATCAGTGTGTTAATGCTTTGCTCTCAAGCACTTCTCTGGCTTCCAGCCATTTAATTTTGGTCCCTTGGGCAATGCCTGACAAATTAAGATAAAGTCGTTACTTAATGTTTCCCTCCAAAGAGCAAACAAGAACTATTTCCTGTTCTTATTAATTGGATGAAGTCAATTTCTATGTAAAATTTCAGCATAATCAGAACATCTGCATTTGACTGTTATCTTACCACATTCTGGTTCCTTAGCTGGAATGTGAGGGAGAGGAAGGTTGTCAGGTTTCATCTAAGTTTTCAGCTACTTGGAAAAATCCTAATAGTAAATGAAGGCATTTGTCAAATGCATGGACTTTTATCACTAAGGAACCATGCAGTCCAGAACCCTTGGCCTTGAACTTGTTTTTGCTTAGCAAGCTTTAGTTATCGTGCATAGATCTACCTGAAAGGAAGGCAAAAAAACCCCAAAACAACAACCCAGGAGATTCCAGTCATGACAAGCAGATGAGTCAAAGCTGTGGAATGGGTATTACCCAGTTTAAATATATTTAAAGGAGCCAAGTATAGCCATATTTTCAACATGTTGATAACTCAAGGTCATACACTAGTTTTGATTAAGATGATACATATTTTCTTCCCCCTCTTTTAAACATGGGGAAGAAGGGAGACTGGCATTTGTCATTGAAATCTTATAACAAACAGTCTTTGCCATGGCAACAAATTTAATGCCATCACTACAGGGAATGTCAGGACTCCAGTGAACAAACAAGAGGAGTGAACCACAACTTGGGAAAATCTCCAAGATGATGCAAAAAGCTTAGAGGGGAAGTGGTAAAACAAACATAAAGGAAACAGAGCAACATGCCTGCAAATTTGAGGATACAAACACAGCAGCATTACTGTGCTTTCACCCCATTTGGTATCCATGATACAAAATATACATTTTGTGGCCATGGGCACCCTAAACAGCATTGCCTTCCTCTTCAATGCTCTCTTTGTAAAATCAACATTTTCCAAACAAAACTGGCTCAACAGAAAGGCCAGTAAGATAGTACAAGTTCCACTAAATATTTTCCTACAGCCACGCTGTTTAGGGAAGGACTTTCCTAAACAAGGCAGCTGTGTTCAGAGTGCTGTTGAACTTTATCATCAAAGATTTGTTTTTCATGTTTGAGACTGAAAGGAGCATGTCTGTTAACTCCATGAGAGTGGCACATAGCTTTCATTCTAGACCCACGCCTATGAGGTTGTGCCACGTGCCTCCCCAGAGCTAGGAATCTGCTTCTTTCCTGAATAGATAAGACCAAACTTTCAGAAAGTCAAAGCTCATGTGGTTGGCTTCTGTTTCCTAACTGGAAATTTAGGAGGAAGGGTCTGGCTGTGTGCTTGAGGCTAGATTCTGCCCCACCATGAACATTTATCTCCATTTTCCCATGCCCAGGGAACCTCTCTTTTGACAAAGACCTGTCTTTCACTGCCACTGAATGAGTAAAATACGCATCTCTCTTTTGCTAGCCCCTAGAGGGCAGAACAGAATGTTTTACCTTTGTTCCCTATGCTGGCCCTATTTAATTCTGCACTCTCAATCCTCATGTGCTAATAGCAGCAACATTGGTTTTAGAAAGACAATAAAGAAAGATTGGCCAGAAGCCAATGTCAAGGAAGGGAGCTGAAAAAGTACTGTCCACCTCCAAAGAACCAGGTACTGAGACTGTCAATAGCTTCCACCTGAGACAGTAACAGTGCAGTGGGTACAGGCACAAGTGTCTGCACAGAGAGAAGTCAGAAAGGGAACCAAATGAGGCAGATTTGTATCTGTTGAAGTACATCAGTCAATCAATCAGAGAAAGAACATAACATCACTGAAGAAATTAGACTGGCTAAATGACAGAGGACATACACATTAATCTACCTTGCTTCCCAAGTATTAAACCTTACCTTGTTGATACAGGTTATCTTAATAAATAATGGTATTTAATAATAGATAATGTTCAGATGATTTTTAACTGTAGCTGTCAATAATGATATTGTTAGGGAACATGGCTTTACAAGTTAGGAGATTTATACAAACACTTTGCCATATCCATGGTTTGCCCAATTTCTATTTAAAGCAGCAAGGGTTATGATCCAGCCAACTTCCATTTTAACGCATCACACTGGGTTGAACTACACTGACATGCACCACTAACATTATTTAGAGTAATATGGAAATGTGACACTGCAAGATGCACTCTAATATAAGACACCAGAGATAAAGAAAATGCAAAAAATGGAAAAAAGTTTCTATTGACATAGATGATTTTAAAACACATTAGATTAGTTATTACATCCAGTACTAAGAATACAACACAATAGAGGACTATTAACGTAAGTAGTTATTACAAATGTAGAACTCTCTTCTACTATGCATCATGAGAAACTATTTTACAAGTGATATTTACTTGAAATTTTTTTTTCTAAAATAGCAGTACCCAAACTTCCAGCCCACAAGGCTGGGCATGTAGCACTTTGGTGTATCCTGGGCAGCATGGGCAAGTAGGGCCAGTCTGTAGGTGTTACCCCACATACTGACCCAACCCTATATGCCAGATCCAAATTCACATGTTAATCTGACCCCCATGTCCAACACCATGCACCAGAATCTGACCTCACATGCCTGGATTCAGCCATGTACTAGCCTGACCCTGTGCCAGCCAGATCTAGGCACTGGACTCGCTGGCCTACAGAGCTCCCCAGGCATCTGAAAATGTGGCAGGGAGGGGGAGGGGGCAGGGGAGACAATCAGTGCTGCCCCCACTCTCTTCTTGCAAATTTCCAGACCTATAGGGAACCCCTCAGACCAACTGAGATGACTATGTGGCCTGAATCTGGCCCATAGACTAGAGGTAGAGCATCAGTGAACTAAAATATAGATGCTACTACAGAAGTACATGCAATTGGGCAATAGGGAATTGGTGCAACAGTTTAAGTAACCTAGCCATTCGGCTACAGAGTAATGGCTGGGACATGTATCATCCTCCATTTGCATTGGCCGCCTGCAGCCCACACCCCACTAACACTCCGTTCCCTCGCTGCAATGTTCCAAGGCACCTGGGGTAGTGTGACGGCAAGCCCTACAGAGGCACGGAGCAGGGGGCATGGCTCTTGGCTGCCAGCTTGGGACACTGGGATATCACTGTCCTGCCCTGCCCACCTGGCCCCAGGCTCCCATTACTCAGAGCTGTCCTCAGAGCCAGGGACAGTTCTTTCCTCACACCCCAGAGCTCAGGACTGACCCCTGTGCCCTCTGCCAGCCCAGGCTGGCAGGTGGCTCTTGGGACAACCTGGAGCTCTCCCTGGTTGCTGCAGAGGGGCAGAGCAGGACAGGAGCAACCCTGAAGTAAAGTGTTCCTGTCAGGGCAGTTTGCTCCCAACCCAGATGCTTGTATAGATGTGCACCCAGGCTCAGTTTAATGCACCTGAATTTTCTGCACAGAAAATTCAGGCACATTAATTGCACATATAGATGCACCCTGTGCAATGGTGGTACATCGACAGCAGCTATACCTTGGTTGCTTGGAGGCAGCTGTGGCTGGGCTGGCAGAATGGCAACTTCTGTTTTCATTCCCCTCTCCATCCCCAAGTCAGCACCTAGGCCTGGTGCCCAATCACACTCCACCCCCATCCCTTAGTTAGGCTACCACCTTCAATCCTTAGGCATGCCTCTTCCTAGTTTTAGGTTCATTAGGCACAGGTTGGCACAGAGCTTTTCATGCTTGGATGCTTCTGCACATGAATACAAGCAGATTTTAATGTACATAGAGAACTTTAATGCTGAAAAGTCAAGGATGCCTATGGAATTTAGATACTTCCAGGGTTAGGCAACATCTGGGTAGCTGATGGGGTTTGCTGGGTTTTTTTTCAACTGCCAATACAGGCTAAAACATCTACGTGCCATCAAAGTCCTTTTTTTATTGGATCTAGCCCCAAACATTAGTTTTTGCATTTTCTAACTTTTGAGCACTCGTCTTTTCAGTCTTAACTAATGTTATTTTAATATATTTTCTAACAAGAATGGGTTCCTATTGATTTTAAGCAAAATAGCTAACAATGTGGTTACAACTATGGCCTCATCTAGGCAAGCGACGATCAGAAATTCCAGGCTTGTTGAATGTTTAACTCATGGGGATCTTTATACCAGGATAAAAATAATTAAATAGTGGTGAGGACTGATTTATTTTTCATATACTTTCAGTTTGAAGCTCTCCCGATAAAAAATTTAAATAAATATTCTAAAAATTAAACGAGTAAATACTAAGAATAAGGGAGCTCAAACATGCACTGTTTCTGTTTTGCAGCCTAAGAAAACTTGCTAGCCCTGAGGGGCATTATCTTCAGCATAGATCTAATGTTTTGAACAGTTACAATAAGATGTTCAGATGAGTCATTTCTTCTGAATTTATGAGGCTTCAAGAGAGGTAAGAAGGAGATTCAGGATATGTCTGAAAGCATGGAACTATAGGTGTCATCGCACACTAACAATAAGAATATGTATATATTCAGGGCCCCGGAACAGTTTGTATTCTGGCTGCTACTACATGTTAAAGGCCATGCTTCTGTGGTTATTCATCCAAGCTAGGTCAATCTAGTACAGGTAGCACATACTACAAACAAACCTTCGTTTTGCTGTATAGCCAGACACAATGTTCAACTAAACTATTAGAGGGAGAAAAGTAAAAATATCAAATGGGAGCAGATTTAAAATAAGAATTTGACATCAGCATTCCAAATTTCTCTAAATGTAAATAACCAGGAAACTTTACTTAGGAGGAAGCCCCACATAGAAGGTTTATCCAATTAAAGAACTTAATTGACAGGAAAAGAAGCCAAGGTCAAGACATGTGATTTATAATGGCCGACTTGTGGCCCACAGAAAAATGCACTGCTGAAAGAAAAAAAGGCATAATGTTGTCAGATTCATTTTCTGAAACCATTTCATTCCAGTAATATTCCCCCATAAATATGAATGAGTGGTTTTGCACACCTGCAAACATAGACATGGCTTGAACATGCAGATTTAAGCTTCAAAGTAAATTTTGAAGCACTATAGCACTTCCTCTTGTGAGGAAATTACTTACCCATTGGCTTTTTGCTATTTTTTTACTTTTAGAAGTTTGAAAATAGGACTGAAAAGGCAATTTTGATGGTTTTTTGTGATATGGACACCCAGCCACTAGGAAATAGGTTGAGATTACAAAAAGCCTTTTGTATGGGTCAGTGAAAAGATATCAGTTGCTAATAACTTTCAGTAATCAGCATGCTTTTCTAGCTTAGTTTTAAACCAACAGTTTGGAAGTAAAAGGCACTAATAGAAATCCACTCCACCTACTAGGCATTTAAATGCAATCCTATCCCATCCTGCTCCAGGCCCTGCAAAAGTATTAATGCAAAAAGTGGTAGCTCTTTGCAGTCTTAATGGTAAAATGAGTGTGTTACAAGAGTTGACATGTTAAATATTTTTCAGGGGCTTGGAAGAGGAGGACCTGTAGGTGCCCAACAAATGGACTAGGATATGGTTCCTAAATCGTATAACCTCTTTGTATACCGGGATGTCAGGGATTCAAAAATACACTGACCATCTGCAATGGTGTTTGCTTTCTGACCTCAGGAAAAACCCTGAGATGCATCAACATAGTCCTCAAATATATATAACACATTTTGAATTTGAATAAGATGCAATGAGAAATCTAAGATGTGTGGATGTGAACAATTATTAGACTGTTTTTTGGGAAAGTGTAGATTAAGAGTTTAAAATAAATCTAAACAAGGAGTGAAGTTAGGGAAACAAATACAGCTTTGAAGCTGCCAGTGATCTTAAGACACATAAATCTCTCTCTGATTATACATTAAATTGCCCCAAAGCAAACCTTGAATCAAAAAAACTAGATTATAAAGGAATCAAGCAGATATGTTAAATGGATACAAGCCTACAGACTAATGGGAAATAAACCGAAAGAAATCTCTTGGCTAGTGCATGGAGTAGATGAACAAACAAATATCAAAATCAAGGTGAACTTCTTCCAACAGGGAATCATTGATCACTTCTAGAGCATCGTAGATTACAAGAAACAGCTCTTATCCCTAAATTCTGTTCTAGAGAGAGTGATACAGGGATCTCCCAGAAATATTTGCTTTCCCTGCATTAAATAGAAAGAATTCATTAGTTGAGCTAGTTGTATAATATTCATGTATAGTTAATTTGATAATTTTTTCCATGCATTGTTGAATAGTTTATTCACAAATATAAATTTCTCACTACCTCCATCATTAGTAAATAATATTTGTCAAAAATTATTTTTTCCAATTTTCCTCCATAATTTTCAATGAATTATGTATTTGAAAATAATTCCCACCACTATTTGAGTAGCTGCACTCATTATTATGCCATCTTTTTATTAATGTAGACCACTACTGCTTTCTGTGTGTGCAACAAGACCCTGGGCACACAAGACACTGTACTGCACAGTAAACTAATCTACTGTGCAGTAAAGCATCATCATCTACATGTGTGGGGCACTGACTGCACAGTAAGCTAACCTACTGCAGTTAGCTAATACCTGTAAATACAGGTACTAGATTAACTGTGCAGTAGTTACTGTGCAATAGCACTTGTGTGAATGCAAATTTGCTCCCAGTCAGCATAGGCAGCAGGGAGCCACAGAGTACAAGGAACTCTCTGTCCCCAGTCCTGGCAGTGCTCAGATCTCTGCAATAAATGCCAGGACTAGGGAGCTTTCTGTCTCCGTCTCAACTCCTGGTTCCCAGCACAGAGCTTGTTGCACCAAGGACAACCAGGGGCTGGGAATCCACTCCTTGCCTTCCCCCTACAGCAGCTCTGCATGGTGCAAAACTGTCTGCTCTGCACCAAGCAGGGCAGCTACCGATGAGCCCTATGATTCCCCACCCCCAGCTGAAGGCTCACTGGCAGCTGTAGCTGTGTCATCTCCTGATAGGCATAGGTTCAGGACAGCTCTGACAACTGCAGTGGCAGCTGTCTTCTAGCCCCATGGACACTGGGAGGGGACATGATGTGCACCAGGCCAGGAGACAACTGCCCCTGCAGTGGGCAGAGCTCTCCTGCACCCATACCCATCAGAACATACAGCTTCCAAAGAGCCCCTGCCGGGCTCTCCAGGCCCTAGGCGCATTGGGACTGGCCCCATTGTCTTTGCCAGCCCTGCAGTATTTTGCTGCACTGTAAGCCTAATGCAAATGAATAGCACACATAGACACATCCTCTTCCTATAATTTGCACAAGACTAGATACTGTTTTGTGACTGCAAAGCTGTGTGTGTGGAAAGGTACTTTGTGCTTCCTATCTGGGTAGGAAAACAGTGTGGCTGCTCATTATCCACAATGCCTTCAGATAGCATGGGGAACATAGTATCTGGAGTATTTTGATAATATTCTTGAAAATATGTCTCTGTATTCACCCATTTTTCTGCCTTGCAGTTACTTGCCAGTACAGAAATTGGCACACTAAAACCATGCTAGCTCAACCATACTTGGACTATGGAACAATTTTTTGTACTTAAGCTTGCTTAGGCAAGTTAACAAAGACATAGTCATAGTACTGATGAGAGAAAGAAAATGAAGCTATTATATTTTAAGCATGATAGTTAAAGCAAATTACTGGATCAAATTATACCATTTAAAGAAGCTATTTAGGCTTAACAAAAATGCTGGGGAATATCATAGAGTAACTTTGAGATGGGTTAACTTCGACATTTGTCTAGGCAGACAGCGACTTTGTGACTACTGAAATAACTATAAGCATGCTCTGGCAAAGGCTGTCCTGCCAAAAATATATGGATTAATGTGACTGCGGTTGGCCCCTGGGTCGTGTGTAGCTCCTGCAGGTTGTCCCTTTAACCCTTTGTCTCGCCCGCCACGACTTTGATGTTTTCGAAATATA
>JAGPOW010001296.1:96947794-97029135 GCA_030014935.1 Caiman crocodilus
TCGCCGCCCGGTTCCCCCGTCCCCGGTGAGTCTCCTGCACCTCCTTTCGACCCCCGGGGTCCCTCTCGGGTCCCTAGGGACGGCCCGGCGCCGTCACAATTAATCTATAATGTTTAATAGTCGATCATCTGTTAAGCTTATTAGTAATTAATTACATGCATATATGTCTCTCAGTAGCTGTAAAATAGCTCAGTATGAGTCTCTCTTTGTAAAGAGGAAACCCAAGGCATTCTGGCATGCATATTTTCTCTCCTACCTAACTGAACTACTACTGAATACCAAGGAGAGTCTCGCCTCTGTCAACAGGAACACAAGACCAGAATTAATCATGGTTTGAGTAAGGCAGTTGCCCATGAAATTAAACTTTGAGAGGCATCTCCAGTTCCACTCCTTCTGTACCAGTTCAGCCAGTTTTGGGGTCTGCCCTTTAGAAATGCCTCCCTGCACCATCACACACCAGCACAGCTGGCCCGCCTTTTTTTCAACTCATATGTCAGCAGCTGGCATAGCTTTCGGAATGCAGATATCTTTAAGGACACACCCCACCCTGTCAGCACGCCTAAGCAACAGTAGTTAGGGCATCAAAATATGCAGTGCCTGCTCTGAATCTTTCTTAAACAACATCCTAGAGATGACTGCCTCTTAGCTGTGGGTGATGTTATCAAAGTGTACAGGGTTCACAAAGCTCTCTGGATGCTCCAGGAGAAGGGATAAGATATTATTCAAATGTACGTTATTACAACATTGCATCTGAAATTACTTTCTAATTTCCTGTCCATTGCTACCCTGAGGTCTCTTCTGTAATGCTTCTTTCCAATTATCTCCCTCCCATTGAATATCTGTGTTTTGAATTATTTCTTCATCCAATGCATCAGCCCACATTTTTCCAGATTGAATCTTGTTTTGTTATTTCCTGCTCACATTTCTGCTGTTTAAAGAGTTTATAACTTGTAAAACAAAGGAAGGAAGAAAAATGATGAACTAATATATGGGCAAAGTTACCTCACATATTTACATGTATTTCAGTTTATTTCATAGACCTTAGGGCTGGAAGGGACACTGAAGATCATCAAGTCCAGCCTCCTGCCTCAAGAGCATGAAGTCAGCTAGGGTCAAAGGATCGCAGCAAGATAAGCATCCATTTTCCCCCAAAAGCATAATCCAAGCTTTTAGCACCATTTTTTTTTATTTGAGACAAATACTAACAAAAAATCTAAGCATCTGTAGACTGTCTGGCTGCTTAAATAAAAATATATGACAAATAAAATGGCATAAGAATAATTATTACTGTCTGGACAAGCACATTTGCAGCTACAAGTCATACCCATGCCAAAAAAATCAACAAAAAGGATATGTCTTTCAGTAGGTCTACAAAGCAGATAAATACATTTGGGCTGACCCTGATGAAGGGTCAAAGAGTTCTAAGGTCAATGTCTATTTCCAGAAAATGCTCATCTCACTAAGAAAGCTAAATTACCTACTGCTGATAAACATAGGAAAGCCTGTTCACCACATACATCCTACTTATGCACTTAAAAAAGAGCACAGAGTTTGAAACCCTAGCCCACTTTAAGCTAAAGGGAGTTTTCCCACTGAGTTCAGTAGCTCAAGGAGTTCACGCATTCTGCTAACCTTTTGCATAGGGCTTAATTTCATTCTCAGTGAAAGAACACAGGAAGTTTTCTTACTGATTTTTTAAATACCTCAATTTATTATTCTATTTGGGTAAAATTAGTATGCCTGCAGTCCTTTATTCAGATTGTTAGCATGGAAGTTGTGTATAGCTGAACTTAATGTTACCTCTGGAAACTTCTGCAAATCTTGACACATTACATCAGTGGTCACCAACCAGTAGATCTTGAGCCACCGGTAGATAATGGAGCCTATTGGGGTTGATCCAAGCCTGGGGTAGGGGGCTGAGTGCGCCCCAGCCCAGCAGGTCAGTGTATGTGGAAGGGAAGGGGCAGGGGCTAGATCAAGGCAGCCTCAGTGAGGGACAGTGCCACAGAGGCAGGAGCAGGGGTAAGGTGAGTGGGCCCTGGCTCGGTGGGACTTACCTGCTGGGCAGATGCACCCCCAGATAATTTTTTCTCCCTTTGCCTTGATCTGCTCCCCCTTCCCTCCCCACAGACTTACCTGCTGGGTGGAGGGGGGGGGGTCACGGCACACGGTAGATTTTGGGTTGCTTTTAAATGCCAAAGGTGATCTCCTACTTAAAAAAGTTAGAGACCACTGCATTACCTTTTATTGGGATCCTGTGTTCAATTCCCTCAGTAATTATTGAGTCTCTGCTACAGTGCTTATTGCCAAGGAAATTTAAATTAATTTCTAAAAAAAAGGTTTATCTCAGGCATTTCACCCTGTGCATTCTGAAAGAATGGATTTCAACTGAAAATAAGATACAGTAATTTAAAAAAAAAAAAGTCTTCCCTTTGAATGAAAAAGTAATAACTAACAGTTTGTGGCAAGAAACAATAAAACTCTGAGTCACCAGAAACAAATTTTACATGATGCTTTCCTTTGCAGGATACAGTTTTTAGTCAGTTGCTTTTTTTTTCTTTGCTTTTTTGTTGTTGTTGAAAAAACCATTACAGATATTATAGGGCTTTAAAAAGCTGTGACTAACTTTTCTAAAATGGATGGCTTTCCAAATCAGATCTACAAACAGAATTTCAAAAATGGAGTAAAACAATCTAGGGGATATTACATCAACTTTAACACTCAAATCTACGTGAGATAGCAACAACTGTTTAATTAGACTAGAATGCCTATTAGTTATTTTATGTTCACTGAGCATATGATAAGCTACTTGCCCATCCAAGGTTTGTCTAGGTTTTCTGTTTTCACGAGCTCAGTAACTGAGTATGGAAGCTCCCTCATGAGAGGTACACATTCAAGAGGCACAGGGAAAAAAGAAGTTCCAAACGCCCCAAAACAATGTGCCTCGGGAATTAGAGCAACCGTTTACTCAACTACAGTTCCCTTAATATTCTAAAATAAAACTTGGCACATAACTCTTGCCAGCTGTTGCACATTTACCAGGCTAGCTACATTTTTTTATGTTGAGGAAGCATCAAAAAGGGACAGTTTTAACCTTATTTGGATTAAACTTTACACCATGTTGTACCATGTTCTTTTTTTTATTTGCATGTTTATTTGCTTTGTTTGCTTATTTTTATTGGCTCCAGATGTCAGAAATGTCATGTATCCCCTTTCCCTTAATTAGTACAAATGGTTATATGCTAGGAAAGAGACAACTTACTATTCCTATTGTGGGAGAGAACTTAGAGTATTTACGAGTCAAAATGATGAGATCAGATTCCGTCACCATCTCCATGGAGATAGTTACAACTAAGCTGTACTGTCATGACTGACACAGGATAAAGCCTGTCATATACCACAGCTCCATGAATTGCAAACCAGACATTACTAGGCATCTGCGTGGGAACTTCACAGCTGCACGGTCACATTTTTACTGATATGAACATCATCAAATGCTCAATTTTATATCATATTTAAAATTCATCCTTTGTAATGCACTAGAAAAAAACCTTAATTTCAATTGCATGATACACTGATTCACTACAATGTTCTCTAGCATTAAAATGTGATAATCATAACCCAGGTAATGGTACTCTGCTTGGTTTCCAAAATCTAAATCAAGCTACGAGACAGGCTGGATTAAAATATTTTCTCCAGGGCTGTTTATAATCACCTTTTCTTTTAAAAATTACCACTATTTTTTAGATGTTGTACTATACCTGAAACACTCTAAAAACTGAATCTCTAGAGTCGATTCACTTCCATATATGCAAGGGTACAATCTGCAAAACCTGCAAGCATGACAGCAACTTTGTCAAAATGCATTCACCTCCCCTAGGAGAAGGTGTTTCTGCCACCTACCTGCAGTGATTTCAATAGTGAACACAACTTTATTCCACCAGAGACAAGTCAACACGGCCCTCAAATCCCATGGCACAACTCCCTCTCTAACTGTCCAGTCAAATTTCTCAGCTGTTTCAGAAAGACGATTCTCCCCACTATAGTAAGGAAGATAAAACTCTTGCACCTTCTAAATTGTCTCCCACCATCGGAATAGTAATTTTTATCTTTCCTAGCACATAACCATTTGTACTAATTAAAGGAATACTTGCCATTTCTGACATCTGGGGCCAATAAAAATAAGTGAGCAAAGAAAACTTGCAAGTAAAAGACCTGGCGTTCCAGTGGCAGCAGTGAAGCAAGTGTGTTATATTCACAGTTGTTACCTTGTTTTTGAAACTCTTAACAAAACCTCAAAAAACCTACGAGCTGAAATGTGCAAATTTAGTTTCATGAAGCTAAGGAAGCATAGCAGATGGAAAAGCCTGAAGCATATTAAAAACTGAAGCTCTGAGATAGTATAGTCTTGTGCTCTTGTAAATAAGAGAATCATAGTGGGCAAAATAAAAGAGATTTTTTTTCATCAAATATAGCCGCCAACACTTGTAGATAAAAATCTCCCTGATGCTATTATGTAGAAGTTAATTTGCCATCTCAGTTCAGTTCAGATATGAAACCATCACATGCCTAAAGCACAAGGCAAATAAAGGATTAAGGAAAGAGTTCAAATTAACTCAGGATTAAAACAATGCTGTGTAATCACAGCAAACTAGGGGACAGATTAAGTAGTGTTTAACTACAAAGTACCATGCCAAGTCATTCGACTTTAACCCTATTAACTCAAAATTTCTTAAGCAACTGTTGCTACTATCAACATATTTAATATTTTCAGGTCACTAATCAGAATTCATTCACACAGCTAGGCCTGATAACAGCGATGCATTTCACAGTGATTACAGAATCTACAAAGTTTGAACAGTTCTGGATTTAGGACTCCACTATTTTCATTGTCATGACTATCATATTTTAGAAAGTTGCCTAATTCCATATTCATATTATATTCATCACCATAGTTTCTGAGCAACTCCATAGCCTCCGAAGGTCATCCTCAAGCCACCTGAAGAAACAACAGAACACTTTGGTCTCCTGCACAATGACAAATCTGTGTCTCCTGTCTATGGATATACCCATCAGATGAATGTACTACTGGCTCCTATTATTCCCATGTATGGCAGATGGCGCACCGCTACTTGTTAACATAGATGACTGCTGGGAGAAAGCTGTACTGTCCTGATAAGGCAAAGTTTACAGAAGATGAATGATAAGACTTACTACAAACAAAACCCCTGCATGCAGACATAATGGCAACAGATACCTTGGGCGCATCCCAGCAAGCACAGATATGCAGTTTGTGGCGCCACAAACTGCACACAGTGCACGTGCAGCCATTCGCCACACTTCACATTTTCAGTGCTGTGCCAAATTTGACACTGGGAGATCCCAGTATCAAAAAAAGAAAACTGCTACAAAAACCTGCATGGAGCTTGTGGCAGCAGCATGCGCCACCAGAAACAGAGCCTGGTGGTCAGGTTCCAAGCACCCAGACTGCCAGCACTTCTGCTGCGAGAGGCTCCTGGGACCCCAGATAAGGCTGTTTGGGCCAGCACAATTAGTCCTGAGCCAACCCCACGTGCACAGGCAAGTGCAACAGCAAAAAGCAGGGGCACAAATGTGTGGGGCTGTATCCCTTGAGTTTTTAACGCATAATATCATCAAACAAGTGTGCAATTTCTCACATGCCTGGACATGAATTTCACCATTAAGTACCAGTAAATGAATGCTCTTAATCTTGCATGTGCGTCATAAGAAAGAATACAAGTATTGCAATTAGATTGCAATTAGATTCACAAAAAGAATAAGGTGCTTAAAATGGGCCCTAGGCAGAATCTAAATGTGTAAGTCAAAGAAAATGGTTAACAGAAACTCTACCTAACTCATTTAGGCACCCAAAACCCAGAAGGAAATGAACTTTTCTGGCAAAAACAGATTTAGGCACCATACATTCAGCTACTGAGCCTGCAGAAAGATACCTCAGCTCAGTCAAATTAATTGTAAGCATCTAAGAACCAATATTCTGCCTCAGTAGGATGCTTGTAGTCTCCAGATGACACATTGTTCACTGGCCCAAAATCCCTCTGGCACATTCAGCTGTCTCTGAGACTTTAGAGAGAAGTGTGTATTCCTAATTTTGGATTATTTGTATTTAAGTCTGTTTTTCTAAATAGGTTTAATACTGTTTCTCAAGTCTGCAGTTTACTAAGCTGGAAATATTTCCCAGTTTTGCACATATAATGAGTCTTCTCAGTGTTACTCTAACAGATGTTTATTAATAAGGCAGGTTAGAAAATTTCCACATAATATGCATGATTTCTTATTTTAGGGGTACTCTTCATACTTAAGAACCACACAATGTCATTCCATACTGTATGCACAGCCAATACATTATTGGTAGCATCAGAGTGATGTTGTAGCCATGGTGGCCCAGGAAATATATAAAAGACAAGGGTTTTTGGGGGTGATATCTTGTATTAGGCCAACTGCATGGTTGAGATAGCCTTAGACAATGAAATGCATTTTTCTTCAGGTCATCACAAGATGATCCTTCTTCAGGTGAACTGAAGAAGAACACATTGCATTTCCAAGTATGTCTAAGTCTATTCCAACCATGTCGTTGGTCCAATAAAAGATATCACTCACAAAAATCCTTGCCTCGCTCAATACAGTGTTGTTATAAGTTCAAACTTCTATTCAATTTGAAAATATGAAATTTGCTGCTCCACACAGTAATTATTTTGCATTATTGAATTGTATTGTGTGTTAAAAAGTATAATGAGTGCTATACTTCTTAAGAGCTCTTTGGGGAGCTACAAATGAATGCAGAAGACAGACCTGCATTTTAAAGTAGGAGCTGGGTACCCAACTGGTATCACTGGAAAGTGATTCCATTTCTTTACTCCACAGCTGAGGTGAAGAGCAGGCAGCAGCAGTGTGTAGGCCCTGAATGCCCTACTGTGAATGTACCACAGCTCTAAAGTGATCTGTTAGTAGCAGCTCATTTTCAAATCTTTCTTCAGTCTTAGGCCCTCCCGCTGAGCCTTCTAACAAGACTGCCTGTTAGTATCAATTGTGATGGTAATTTTTGTTATGTGGATACTGGTCAACTAGAAATTGAATTAGAAGTTTGCCATTCTACCACCTTCTCAGCCATTGGAACCCCACTGGTAGATACATCGTTATATTTTGTTTCATACAAGGCGATTTAGGCTTTCAGATCTTTTTCCAAGTTTTGAGAATTTATCTTTCTTCTACCTTACAGTCTAATTGTAGATGACCCCACAAGAACTTATGCCTAAGTCCAATACTGAGCACTACCACTGAAAAAAGATGTAGACAAATTGAAAAACATCCAAAAAAGAACAGGAATGTTTTAGGTAATAACCTCTAGGAAAGGTTGAAGGAATTGGATATGCGGAATCTAGAAAAGAAAAGGCAGGGGAAATATAATAACAGACTTCCAGTCTGTAAAAGATTGTCATCAACAGCACAGTGATCAATATTTGTTAGTGTCCACTGGGAATAGCACAAGAAGAAATAATCTTAAATAGTACCAAATAATTAAAATTTTAGGGACAAAAATCTAACTGACAAATGAGTAGTAAAGCATTGAAACAGGATACCCTTGGGAAGTTGTGGAATTTTCTTCACTGAAGATTTTTAAGAACAGCTTAGAGAAACAACTACCAAGAATGGTCTAGATATACTTGATCCTGCCTCAGTGAAGGAGTTATGGCCCAGATGACCACTTGAACTGCCTTCCAGTCAAACTCCATTTATATGACTTCTTTCTCTCCAAGTCTACATCATTGCCATTTCCCTTCAAGCCAAAATTAAATTAATAGGAAAGAAGGATGACCTTGTGATTAAGGTACAGTGCTGGAGATCTGGGTCTAATATGCCACATTGCCACCAACTGGAGCTTGGGTAAACTACTATCATGATTCTCTGTCACACAGGGCCAGATTAAAAAAAGGCAGACATTTAGGTACCATAATCCACAACTGTGATTCTGAAAACCCTTGTACAGTTCACACTTAAACTGCATAAGTGCCTCAGTTTTTACCTTGAAGTTCCCAATGTGCCTAAAATTGTGGGGAGGTAATGCCCCACTTAAGTAGAAGGCTCATGTTTACAGAAGTCCCTCAGGACACAGGAAAGCCAGGAACAGCTCTTTCCTCTACTGTGGCAGCATCCAAACCTATATCTTTCACCTGCTGGCAGCATTCTTCAACTAATAGACTACAAGCTATTGTGGGGTTGGGAACTTTCCACCCCTCCTGTTGGTGTTACACTATTATGTGGAAGAGAATCCAAAATTAAATTGGGCCAGAGAGATAAAATAAAGATAATTTAGCGGCCTAGTGGGTGAGGCACTCACCTGGGAGGGCAGTGGGTTTCAGGACATTTGAAACAGGCACTTAAAATACAGAAAATGGAACCTGGTTATATTCCCTTGCACCGGGAATATCCTAACCACTGTACTTCAGAATTGTACTGTCTTGGTCTTTTTTCTAGCATATAAAATCTTGAATTCTTTTCTAGCCAGTTGGACAAGTTTAAAGGGAAGAACAGAGGGAGCCTGCACACCAGAATAGGCTGTAGCTTTCTCCTTAGGAAGTGCCTCATGGAAGGGCAAGATGAAGTTTTGGATCTCCCCAACAAAGACTCTGGTTCTGGTTTAAACTTCCAAACCATTTTTCATGAGTCCTCTCTAAAGCCTCTTTGCCCTTCTTTTCTCAGTATTTGCTCACATCCTTCCTGGTGTTCTTCATACCAAGACAGTTAAATGGCTCCAATAACTGCCTTTCTAACAGAGAGGTGGCTACCTGTTTTAGGCTGAAGTCAGACAGAAGGCAGGACAGAGCAGCACCTGAGACTGGTTCAAATAGGCATGAGCAACAACCTATTTCATCAAATGCTACAAAAGCCCATAGCTCTCTAAACCTGTTAGTCTCTGAGGCCACAAGCACAGCCACCCAGTATGTGGTACCATAGATATGCTTGCAGCACCACATATTGTATGTTCAGTTGTTCTCTGTGCTGCAAGGGAGCAAACTAGCTCAGTATCACAGATGTAAGCAATGTATCCAGTTGTCAGAAAACCCACAGGGAAAAAAAAAGCAGAGTGGTGCATGCAGTGGCAGTGTGCACCACCCAAAGCTGGAGCCTGGCCAGCCAGAGCTGGACTCCACCGCTGGCCAGGCTCCATGCAACGGGATCACCACTGCTGCAGCCCCAGCGGACCCCCAGGAAAGGCTGCTAATGCTAGCCCAATGCTGGCCCTAGCCTCCGCTACCCCACCTGGAGTAACTTGCCACATGCCAGAACACACACAGCATAGGAGTTCCTTGGGAACAACTAATGGCAGCACAAGGTGCACTGTTGCTAGTTGTTCCTGGGGAGCCAAACATTCATGCACATCTGGATGCAGCCCTAGGTACTACCCTGTCCTACTTTCTGCCTGCCTTTCTATCAGTGACTCCTAAATCCAGCACTTCTAACCTATCTGAGCACTTCTGCTCATGTGCCCATTTCTGTTTGCTTGATATCCTTTCCTAGATTAAACAAATGCTTAATTCTTGCAACCAACATTTCAAAGAGAAGAGAAAACTGTATAAAATGTAACCTGTGCGCTCTGAGATATCAAGCGGTGGCCCAAATTGAAATGTAGAGCTGCATTACAAGAGGTGTCCTGCGTGTGTTTACTTTTGAGGTTTGGACATGCACCTGCTACATGACATTTGAAAGAGTACTGTTCTATGTCTACATTGTTTGCAGACAGGAAGGCATACTTCATGTTCATGATATCTGGAATATTTTAGATTACTTTGGCACACCTCTGCAAACCTACAGATTGCTGCTGACCTCATAATCCATTGTGAGCCTGATATAACTTCACATTGTCAGCGTAACAATGTTTAGAGTATTTTCTCTCATTGAAGAATAGGATTTAGTACTTCGCTTTCCTCTTTCCTATTTTAAAGGCTGTTTCAATTTTTGCCTTGAATCTTCTACAATTATCAGAATTCATTACTGTGACAGACATGGAGCTGAAAGGCAATATGTTTATGAACACTGTAATAGCTGCTATGTATTAATGGTATGAAGCTGTCCCCACATCCTACTGAGTGAAGGGCCAGCTCTGTTTTTCCTATGATAAAAGAAACAAAAAGCAAATGCCAAGGTGTATAGACATTTAGAACTTATTATAATGATAGAAGCACTGGTAGACTTCCAAATTGCTATAAAGTTGTAAATACATTAATAAAACATTGCCCAACTGACCTCTCTCATATATACATACATATATATATATAAAATATGGGCATGTGGAGGACAGAGCCTGTGTCCATGTCACTGCTGGCAGCCTTGCCCTGCTCTATTTCCTCCAGCACACTGAGGCAGCATGCTGGAGCAGCAGGGGCATCTGGCAGGCATAGAGATGCTTGAGCCTCCCTTTGGAGGACCCAGCCTTCAGTTGCTTCGAGGCATGCTCCAAGGGCACGCCCTGCACCACTTTTTTCTGACGTGTTTTCTTTTGATACCAGGATTTCCTGAGAGTCCATGCTGCATATTTGCAGCATGAGGAACATTTTTTCATTCCTGGCATGCCTCCTGCAGCCTCTCAAACTGCTTTGAGACACTGCAGCAGGCACATGCTCGCTTGTCTGGATGCAGCCTCAGGGTACAAACAGATGTCAACCTTGGGACATCATAAATTTTTTTAAGAAGGCACAGATTGCAAGCAAACAGATGTCCCAGCACCTTATCATACTCCAAGGGGCCAAAAATGTTGCTGAGACCAAAGGCAGTCACGGTTTATCTAGATGGGCAGGCATCTATTTGTTTATTGAGCGCCCCAGGAATACCCCTGCCCAGGATTCCCACAGTACATGTATCTCACTGCCACACCTCAACTCAGGCCCCATGGATTTCCCACACTTGCAGATGCATGGCCTGAGTCAGACCATGACACCTGGAGTCACTCTTGCATCAGATCAGACCCCTGAATCTTGGGAGCAGCAAGAGCTCAACACTGCAGCACAATGGACCCAGTGACATCTATAGATGCCACTGAAGCAGGCCAGCTATGCCAGGGCACATCTCAGCACAGCTGATCCCACTCTAAAGACAATGTTTTTATAGCCTCAGAAGGGCTCTTGCAAGACAGCTTGTTGGCAAGATAAGGCACCTAGGCTTTATGTTAGGGGTGGGCAAAATGTAGCCCACCAGGCCATTCTACCTGGCCCGCCAAGCCCCTAAAAAATTTAGAAAATTAATATTTATCTGCCCCTGGCTGCTTGTCATACAGCCCTCTATAGCTTGCCAAAACTCAGTAAGCAGCCCTCCGCCTGAAATAATTGCCCATCCCTGCTTTATGTAGAGTGAAGAGAGATACCTACTAGGGGTGTGAACAGACTTAACATTTTTTTTAAGCACCTTCAAAGGGTGAGCGGACAGGCGTACATGCCCTTTGAAGTATTCCAAAAATAACCCTGCAGGAAAGAACAACTATTCAGAAGCACTTCAAAAGTAAATGCTTCCTGTTCCATGTGTGACGGGGAAGGACTGTCCTCCAGGAGGAAGGTGGGGCACCCCAGCAAAGAAGAGAGAGCACAGAGGAGAGTGGCCACTGGCAGTCAGAGCTATTGCAGCGCTCTCCCTAACAGCTCGCCCCACTCTTCCTGCCCCAGCAGGAGGAGTCACAGAATGGAGCAGTCCCCTGTTGTGCTGCCTGCCTGACCAGTATATCACCACATGTAGCTGTAGCAATTTTGAAGGGTTGCAGTCAGAGAGACATCTGAACCACCTCAGCTGCAGTACATGTGTACACAGCTCAAGTGCTTGAAATGTAAGGTCTGTTTTTAGGCCTAGGGTAACACAAATCACAAGCTGCATACTAGGTTTAGGAGAGGGGGAAGGGTGAGAACTTCCACTCCAAACACAAGACTAAAGGTTGCAGATTTGACTAGAGAGAAGAGCTGAACCAGCAGGTCTCAGTATGCCCCCTTTTATTCTTGGTCAACTACATCAGTGTTTCTGGTGATAGTACCTCTATTCTGCCCCGTAGCATAGTACAAGGCAACTTACCATGAAAGTGGAAAGTTACAGAATCTAGGCTCTCCTCACTTTAAGGGGATTCAAACCCCCATCCCCCACTTCTCAAAAAGAATACCTTAGGCACCAAGCTGTTCTTTCCCCACACACCACTCCTGTTGAAGCTGCCCCCCTGTGCAGACAAGAATGTGGGAATCATGGAGCTAAAAAATAAGCAAGCAAAAAGGAATGTGATTCTGTCTTAGGGAGGTAGGCCTTCCCTGTGGAGGAACAGCAATTCTTCGTGGGTCCCAGACCCTACTACCAACCATATTTTTGCTTCTTAATCACTCATTCCCTAATGTAAGTTATATAAACAGGCCTAGGAACCAACAAGGAGTGTGACTGTGGTTCTGATACTTCATTAAAACAAGGGAGTGTCAGGCCCTACACAATGCTACCAGTAAACCTATGAAACTGAGCTAGTTTGCTTCTGAGCAGTTAGAGTACCCCAAGTCTAGATGCACTTCCATTTTTGGCTGCAAAGACTTGTAGGCATCAAAATTTGATCAGGTTCTGGTCCAGAATTCCTACCCTAAACAATTTTATATGTAAGTTTTAAAACTATTAAATGCATTTAGATCTATTTAGGATTTAAAAAAAAAAATACCCTTAACTTTGGTAGACCTAAATAGGATTAACCATAAAGTATTATAAAAAAGCATTTGATAACAAACTCCTGCCTTTCCATAGTCATATATTAAAAACAAGCTATACCAAACAGAAACAACATGAACAAGTACAAACACATCAGCAGGCTGAATCAACATGCGTTAGTACTGGCATTCACTTCTATTCTAGAGTGGCCAGTTCAACACTGAGAATATTTTCCCCTCTCATCAGCAGCCCTATTTCCTTTATCTGATACTTAGAGGTTTGAGGCAGCTAAACTGGGAGGTCTGAGACCTCCCCCAAAGTATAACCTGCTTGAGTGGACCATCATAGGATTACATTCCCTGAACCAATGCCTGGAAAAGTGCTAGCCTTTTAATTCTTGGTCTGTTCCTGTGAGTGCTTTTCTCCATGTGTGGTTCCTGTGGGCGTGAGAGCCTGATGGGTGACACCTGGGGAAAAGTTTGAAAATTTGCTGCAGGTGAGATGGAAATTACTGGGAGGCAGATGAAGGAGGTGAGGAATGTGATTGGCAGAGGATAATATGTGACTCCTAAAATTTGGCCTCTTTAGATATCATATATGGTCTGATGAGAAAAATGTAGGAAAGGAAGCTTTGTTATTCTGTTAAGAGCCAAGGTTTTCAAGACTGGCTTCTTTCTCTCTTAATTACAGATGATTGCTTTGTCTTTTAAATGTTCTAGCTTGGGACTCAGTCCTAGGAATTCAGTTTAATATTACTTCTAGAGCAAGGATTAGTCCTAGGAGTAGCTGTACCAGGTAAACTCATAATCTCCACTGATATGAAATCATTCCTGGTGATACATACAGTCTGTAGAATAGTTAGTAAATGGTTCCCTACAAGTAAAATAGCTATAGCACTCAGATAATGATACTCTTTTTTTAGGCTATGCCTTCTTCCCCATCCCTTCCTTTTAATGGAGAAAAAATAGATATCCTTTTTTTCTCTTTTGTTAAATTAGCATTAATGAGCATATGTAATCACTAATCCGCTTCTCTGGATTAATGGTAATATGCCTGTAAAATTTTATAAGTACTTTCCCCACTTCGCTTGAGGGGGAAAGGGTGAGAGAAGAGGCCAGGTGGTGTTTAAGGATAGAATATGATTGAGATTTTCATACCATGTTAGGGTCTAGTTTTGGACTAATATATGCCTGCTACCTGTAAAATCTTGTCACTTGTATTACTTGGACCATCTCAACTTTAAACACTAGTTAAGAATTACATATAAGCATTGCTTCATCTTAACCCAAGTAAACAGTTCTGGGAAGCTCATTATGCTTGTCCTTTAATGGGGTTCTTAAGACACTAATTACAGCAGTCAGGGTTTTCTTAATTCTCTCTAGCTATCCCTCAAGGGAAGAGAGTTAGAGAAAAATGAAGTTTTCCTTCACTGTTTTCTTGGAGCAGAACATTGCATTCTTGTGCAGGAACTCTTTTAGAATCTATTTAAACAAGCCAGAGGAGCAACTATGAAAGACAGGAAGAAATTCACTAAGCTATAAATGGCAACCAGAGCTAAAGATATCAGTGAAAATGATCAAGAATGTTGACAATACACAGGGCAAGTCCAGCAATCACATGTGCTGCCACTGTGGGGGATCCAAGTTTGGATCTGAGCTTCCCAGGGTGGCAGAGAGTGGGAGTCCTAAGGAGACATGATTATATACTCAGCCCCTGGGGAGAAAGCTATTTATGTTGTTCTTAAGCAATTGCTTCTAGCTGGGAATGAAGCAAGTTGGCTTGGTACTTGAACACTATGAAAGCCCTTAAATTAAAGAACTGTTGTCCCTTCATATTCTTCTGCCAAAAAAAATGTATTATAAAGCTTAATGGCAAAAAAATCATCAGTTTAGAGAACAACCGGGATTCTCTTTAGAGGCCAGATGAAAGCCACTTAGTCTGACCACTCCTAAAACTTTTACAGACCCCTATATCTATAACAATCTAGACCAGTAATTCAGGCTGTAAACATTCACTTCAACTTTGGGGATGATTCAGTTCTGGAGCTAAATGCTCAGGGCCTTCTCTAGCTCTTACAAAACTATGCTAAGTCTCTCCATGGAATATCTTAAGATATAGAAGAGCTCTAGAAGTTATAAAACAATGAACACTGTGGGGTTCACACTGATCAAATGATCATATAAATCTAATACAGTATGCTCACACAGGCCCTGTTACGCTTTACATATATCATGTAACTAACTGGTTAAGTGCACAATAAGTTCAAACTGGCCACACATACAAAGTAATTATCAGATGATAAAAATGACTATCCAGCTATAAAGAGATGCAACCAGTTATGAAGTAATTCCTTGAAAATGTATAACAACTCTATAGCTGGTTTCTATCCGTAATGAATCCAGTTATAATTTGAAGATGTAACAGGGCCCATAGATTGCCACAGTTCCTGGGTACAGTGAGACAACGCATCACTACTGTCCAATGCAGGGGTAGGCAAAATCTGACCCGCAGGCTAAATTGGGCTGGTGGTGGACTCTATTTTCCAACAGCCCTTGCCTTTATCACTCCAACTGGTCTTCACAGAGACCCCAGAAGCAGCAAGGCTGTGACAGCACCAGGCCATGATGGCCCCACACTCCCAGGCTGGCAGGGTACGCAGCTGAGTGGGGAGCTGTTCTGGGGCCAGGCTTGGGATTTTGCAGTGGTGACAGTGCAGTCTGGAGCCGGGCAAGAGCTACAGTCTGCATGCAGGAGATCACAGCTCTTCCCTGGTGCCAGCCCATGCTGTCTCACTGCAAGATCTTGCCCTAAGCCCCAGCCCCAAAGCAGCTCCCCACCCAGCCATGTGCCTTGCCAGCACTGCTTGGGCCAGTCTCCATGGAGACCCTGGCCCCACACTGTTACAGCCCTGCCACTCCTAGAGTCCCCATGGAGACCAGCTGAGTGATATGGTCAGGGGCTTCTGGGAAATGGAGTCCAACCACCAGCTAGAGCCACCATTTTGCCTACCCCACCCAATCCAATGCCTTGAACACTGCTTAAGGGCATGTGTAGATGAAACAACGGCCCTAAATTGAAGCGTTGGGTTTTAAAAAAACACCACTTCAATTTAGGGCTGATTAAACCCCTGTGTCATGCACAAACCCTGCTGACTTACCTACCTCTCTAGTAGGGAGGGGGGACGAGCTGCCCGCAGGAAAAGTGGTCCCTGGGCTGTGGGGGGGGCCTGGTGCTTCCCTCCGCAGAAGCAGCAGCCCCGCACTCCCCCAGTGGCACCCACCCACAGGCATATGGCTCAGGCAGTCCCAGGGGGACCGCAGCTATGGAGGGAATCACCGGGCCTCTACACAGCTCAGGCAGGCTCTGGGGATGGGGGGGAAAGATCAGGCTCGCCACTTTCTTGGACAAAGCCTGCTTTCCTGGGCTGCTGCCAGGCTGCCTGCATGGGCTTCCTGCAAAGCTGCACAGAGCCCAGTGCTTCACTCCATGGCTGTAGGGGCAGCAAACTAAAACTCCTTGAAAGAGTTTTAGTTTGCTGTGCCCCAAGTCATTTAAGGCACATTACGCTGCTGAATTTTCTACAATGGCTGGAATTAATGTGCAATACGCTGCAAACACTGACACCATTAAAGTGATGCAAAAGCATTTAGCCCACTTTTAAGTGTCATGCGCACACGCCTCTTATTTTTTCTACACGTGGCTAATGTTACCTGTTTTCAGCAGAAAAGGAGTATTGAGATTAAAAGCAAACAAACAAGCCCCTAACGTGCGCGCGCGCGCACGCACACACACACACACACACACACACACACACACACACACACCACCCCCTCCCACATTAGATTCTGAATTACATTATATTGCCAGACCTGTAGATTTTTCTTAAAGGTCTAGATATTACTGTATACGTGTATTCAGAGTAATACTACTCAAGGTCTTTGCTCCATTGACATTTATACAACTCTGCTAGTAACATAAATCTGTGTTCTCAAAACAATATATATATAAGAAATTGCAGTCTCATTTGCAACAGTTATTTGCAAAATACGAGTAAAAGGTGAGTATCATACATGTAATCCACAAAGTACATCAACCACACATGCCACAATCCCTCATGGCATACACTTCAGACTTTCTCTCAGGTGAAAGCTTCAAGGAAATGTTTTGAAAACACCATAAAGTTTCCTGGGTCGCTGAACAGTGTTTGTTTCATGTTGTATATGGAATGAATGCAGAAGGCTGTACCCTCTGTAGCTGAGTTCTAATTTTTTCCATTTTTCCTGCTTTCTGAGTTGAAAACTGGAAAATCTCTGAACTGCGCCATCTGTTTGACTCATACTGATGTACATTCCAACCTCTGTGGAGCAGGGGGCTGGCAGCAGCCCACCAATAAAACTATGAATTACATGAGGCTGAGGGATACTTCCAGAAAAGACCAAGATAAGCTCTTTTAATTTTTCATTTACTCTTCTCTCCCAAAGTAAATTACGGTTACACTTTCTGAGGCCTCAGTGAAGTTAAAAGAAAATGCAGCACAAAGAGATCTTTCATTTAAATATGGCTCACATTGGCAGTCCATGATGCTGGAATCCCTGAGTCACACAGAGCTAGGACAACAGACTAGCCCTCCATTTTCATTCATTTATGCAGCAATCATCATTCTGCTCTGCACAAATATCTTATGATTTATAATGCTCTCTGATACCCAAGTCAAAGCAACATCATGTTCAATCCAGCTGATCCCCTCACCTTAATTCATCCAGGCACTATCTAGCTCCAGGGAGAAAAATAACTCTCTGCAATACCCCTCTGCAGTATTACTTATGAAGGAGTATCAGGAGTGCTCTTACAAGGCAGCTGATAGCATAAGCTCTACCAAAGAAATGTGTTGCATAAGAAGAAGAAGCAGCAGCAGCAGCAAGACCATCTCATTTGTTATTTTTAATTAAGGAAGAATGTTTTGAGGGATGTTTTTAAATAGAACAATGATGCTGATGAGCCTTTAGCAAGGATTTTGACACCATCTCCTGTGACATTATCACTAATGAACTAAAGAATTCGAGGTTAGATGAAAGTATAGTAAAGTGAGTATGTAACTGCTTGGATCATTGTGCTAGTGAGTAACCATCAATGGCTCAAAATCTAAATTGGAAGGAAGTACCAAGTAGGAGTCCCAAGGGGTCTGTCCTATGTCTGTGTAACAAGAAACCACACACTAGCCTTGTTACTACTAAAGGACAGAAAGGCAAGGAAAAAAGAGTGAGCCCTTTTAAGGACCACACTTCTGTGGCCCTGAACAACTGAGGCTCCTAGGCAGAGCAAGGCATAAGTTATACTCCCTAGATCAAAAAACTGGGAAGCTGGACTGTCATGGTTAAGGCTGGAAGATCAGCAGCTAGAAGGATAAGCAAGCTGCAGGGGAAGGCCCTTTACTGTTGGGTTATATTTTTGTCCTGGTTTGTGTTGACTGGTGACAAAGGAGCAGAGTTGAGGGCTCCCTGCCCTGTGGTAAAGGTTCTGTACTAGGCCCAGGATTTTTTGTGTGAGCAGGTCACAAAATCCCCAGGACTTGATCTATAGGTGAGGGAGGTATTAAATAGGCTGGGAGGGGGGCTATGAGGCCACCAGGCTACCAGCCCAGACAAGCTTCAGGATAAGAATGAACTACAGTAGACCTGGGAGTCCAAAAGGCAGCTGTCAGAATAGTCTATCACACCTGACACTGAGTGAACAAAACCAAGAAGGAATATCCCTGTGACGAACAGAAAGGATCCTTCAGATTATCCAAAGGTGGTATTAGCATCATCATCATTATAAGGTGAGAACAGGAGAGGTGGTCAATGAGGATCCACAGAGTGCAAAAGGCCTCAACAGGCCATACAGAAGAGAAGAATGGAGAGGGAATTTGATAGTAGTCTTCAAATATTTAAAAGGCAGATATAAAAAGGATATAGACTCTTCTCAGTAGATGTAGGACTAAAAGTGATGGTCCCAAGCTGCTGTAGAAGCAATGTAGGTTGGAGATTGGGAGGAACTTTGTGACTATGAAAGTAGTCAAGCATTGGAAAAGGGTACTTAGAGAAGAGAAGCCATGAAATCTACATCCCTGTAAATCTTCAAAAGCAGGTTAGACAGACTCTTGACTGGGATGGTTTAGTCAGAAATGATCCTGCCTTGTGCAGGGGTTTGGACTAGATGACCTTATAAAGTCCCTTCTAGCTCTGTTTTCCTAGGATCCTATGAATTGACCATTCATAGTCCAAGTTGTCATTATGTCACTCAAAAATATGACCAGATCTTGTAATATTATGGGGGACAATAAATGTCAGTCAAAATCTGAGTATACCAAGTAAGAAGGCCCTCCTCCATGACATAGCAGTTAATTTGGAACAGATGCATTTCATCTATGCAGGGACAACTCTAACCTAATGTTTTGGTACATGGCAATATTCAAGCATAAACATTTGGCTATTACTGATAACACAAGCAAAAAAAAAAAGTAACGCAGGGAGAGTTCTGACAGTTTAAACCAATATAGTATTAATTAAGTCTATCAATATCAAGAAAATGAATTTTTCCATGTCATTTATTAATTTTGCTTATCTTAACATGGAATATTTTTGAGACAAGGTTCTACAACAAACGTTGCTGTCAATACTAAACTAAACTTCATTATTTGTGAAATTCTTTAGATATGTACTTTAGATATGTACTGTACTTTGTATATTTGAACAGCAATGAAAGGACTAATAATCCTGATGCCCCTTGGGGGAAAGAAAACTTCACGCTCTTTTCTGCTCATATAAAACTGTCTTACTGTGTGGTTAAAATGAATACTCAAAGATCCAAACTTCTCTCTTCCATCTATGATAACACAAACCACTGTGAATCGTACCTGTCATATAACAGTTTAGAAAAATGCATGGATATGTTCACACACATACACAAAACATGTTACCAGAGGCATAATCCAGGCCTGATACTCAAGGGAGACTGCTTTAAGTAGCAGGATTTCTACAACAGCTGTGCATTTTCTTTGTGCTCCGCAATAACCTTAGGGCAGAGGGCATTAGGTGTTGTGGCTTAGTTTCCATTGGAGTTTCTAAAGAAATCTCATTAAAAACAAATTTACTGGCCATAACTACAATGGAAAAAGGTTGCAGGCCAAGTCTGATGCCTACAAGGAGACAGATTTCAAAACTGAACATTTTGAGTCTGTGGACTCAATAGACAAGAGGTTCCAAACTGTGAGAAATCCACAAGAAGTGTCTGCTCTTTTACTCATTTAATCTCCCTTAACAAGGGCAAATACCCCATTATGTAGAAAACCAAATACTGCAGAGAACAGTTCACTGTGCTTTTTGTTATTGGATAGTAAAAAATAAACCCAAGAACAGAAAATGCGAGCAGCATTTTCAAATTAGTATTGGAAATCAAAGTTGACTCACTTCTTCAGCTAGAGAACTTATCCTTCCCTCCTGGGATCCTCCTCACTGATGCTATTGCAGCTGTTTCCTGATAATGTTTTCTGTGCTTTTGCAGATTCACCTCATGCTTTTTCTTTGATGTTTGTCAGTATAGTCAGATTCTGGGCTAGCGTCAGGTGAGCAGAGAAGTGGTTCCAAAATATGAAATCTAGCCTTAGTCACTGAGGAAGATTCAGGTTTTCACAGTGCCTCAGTAAGGTAGCTTAATGAGCAGGTATTAGGAAAGCCTCTTGTCTGAGGAGGTGTTTATAAATATGGCAAAATCTGAAAACAGAGCAGTACCTAAGCTAAAAAGAAGATAGTGCCTATCTTTTCCCTTTCTCTCCCATTACTCTTCTCTTCTGATGTATATTTTACTTGTTCTCCAACTTTAAACCAAATTCAGCAGATTCACAATAAAACATTTCTTTAATTAGTATTGCTAAAAATGACACATTTGCTCAAAACAGTCTTTCAAGGAATTCTAAGGGACTTACTTGAAATGACTGATTATTGTAGGGATGCAAAAAAAAAAGAGAGAAATCTGGATTCTTTCTATTAAAAGGGAAAGCTATTGACTGAGAATTGATAATCTTTACTGACTTGGTCAAGCTTTAAACACTTTCTAATTAAAATGCTAACACCTACGCATTGACAATTATGATGGTCTTTCCGTGAATCTTACCCAAACTGCTATTTGCATCTCACATTATTCCTTTGTACAAATTCTCTGGAACGAAATCTCAAATGAAATCCAAAAGAAAGAATTTGAAAATTCCTTAGTCTAGCAGGAAGAATAAAAGTCACCATATGAATCTGGGAAGATCCACTTGCTCATTGTGGTTTGTTCCACAGGGATTTGGCGTACTGGAAATACTTCCAACAATTACTATTATAGTGTGCTGTTTTATAGGAAACAAATGTTTTAATCATTGCCAGGAAACACATAAATGACAGTTGTTTTTTCCCCAGGAAGCTTTACAATGTAAAGGATGGATATCATAAGTAACATATGCCAGAAGCAAGGAATGGCATCGATTAGAAACAACTAGAGAGATGGTTACCGAGTGTAAGAATATATACATTGTGGTGTAGTCCCTGACGAGGTTAAAGGTATCCATTTATTGAAGGAAGAAACACATTGGGTACAAAGAGATTTCTTCATCATAGCAGAAGAAAATGATAAAGGTTTTCAAAAATCTCTTTTGCCTTTGATATCCGCATGACCACAAGCATACGTAATTTAAACCCTCTTGACTATCACTCTAGTATGGGGCATCCTAGACAATCAGTAAATTTATAGAAAGCTAGTTCCCATTATTCATTTCCTGTGAGGAATGTTCATGACTCCACAGCTAAACTGTCAATGCCCATCTTTGTGTTTTATTGGTTTTCCAGTGAACTCCTAGGGTGAATAACATAATTCTTATTTAGGCATAAACTTTAGAATAAAAGGAACCAAATGTATTTATTTGAGCAATTCATTTTTTAGACCATTTCAATAAAAGAAAATATGGTAAAAGCTCTGACTCCTCCCTTCAGTTAGGGTCATTTGTTCTGTCAGGAAGACTAATGTATTTCTGTATTAAAACTAATGGATTTTATAGTTTCATAGTTAGTAAGGTCGGAAGGGACTTGAGCAGCTCATCAAGTCTGACCCCCTGCCATGGGCAGGAAAGAATGCTGGGGTCAAATGACCTTGGCCAGGTGATTATCTAACCCCCTTTTGAAGACCCCCAGGGTAGCAGCGAGCACCACTTCCCTTGGAAGTTGGTTCCAGATCCTAGCCACCCTGACTGTGAAGTAGCACCTACTGATGTCTAGCCTGAACCTGCTCTCAATCAACTTGTGGCCATTATTCCTTGTTACTCCTGGTAGTGCTTGGGGGAACAGGGACTCTCCAGTTCCATGCTGGTCCCCCTTGGTAAGTTTAAAGACAGCCACCAGATCCCCTCTCAGCCTTCTTTTGTGGAGGCTGAACAGGTTCAGGTCCCACAGCCTCTCCTCATAGGGCCTGCCCTGCTGCCCCCTGACCATGTGAGTGGCCCTCCTTTGGACACTCTCCATGCTGCCCACATCCCTCCTGAAGTGCAGCGTCCAGAACTGGATGCAGTACTCCAACTGCGGCCTGACCAATGTTGCATAGAGGGGGAGGATCACCTCCCTGGATCGGCTCGTGATGCATCTGTGGATGCATGACAAAGTGCGGTTAGCCTTACTGACTGTGTCCTCACATTGGCAACCCATGTTCATCTTGGAATCAATAATGACTCTAAGATCCTTTTCTGCCTCTGTGCTGACGAGAAGGGAGTTGCCTATGCTGCTGGTTCTTTCTCCCCAGGTGCAGTACCTTGCACTTGTCAGTATTGAATCCCATCCTATTCTCATCTGCCCACCCTTGTAACCTGTCCAGATCTAGTTGTAGCCTGCCCCTCGCTTCTAGCGTGCCCACCTCTCCCCACATCTTAGTGTCATTTTAAGCCTGGAAGAACCACTGTGATAACCTAATCTGACTTCTTACATAGCACAGGCTGTCGAAGTTCATCAAGGAATTCCCTCATTAAAGCCAACAACTTGTGGTTGAACTAAAGCAAACTTTTAGAAAGGCAACTTTTCATTTAAAGGCTTCAAATGATGGAGAATCTACCCCCCAAAATACTAAATTTTAGCAATGATATGGCCATAAAAAGGTCACCTATTAATGAATGCACCTAAGCCATGCATCTCTTTATACGATTCTTTTTTTCCTTGTTGACAATACACTTACACTAAGCAGTTACCTAACCTAAACAGCACATGGTAGTTAGCTTTTTTGTATTATTACTATTAATATTTTTCCCCAGTTATGGACTTTAAGTTGGCATTTCAAATATATGCACATAAATAAGAGGCTATCTATAATCCTACAGACAATTACCAAGGATTTTTACATTAGAACAACATGCTTCCTTTTTCCTTTGGTTATGTTTAGTCATATGGAATTACATTCCAGACATCTAAATTATTTCTTTTTCTCACTACCATATAAGCATGCTACTACTGAATATTGCTGACATTATTACTGAAATCAATACCAAGAAATGAGTTTCCATTTTTGATTCATTGCAGTCTTGCCTTGATTTGAATATAGATATGTCCATAACACGCAATATTCTGAGACAAGAATTAAAATAGATTCATAGATGTTAGGGGCTAGAAAACACCTCACAAGGTCATCGACTCCAGACCCATGCACTTGAGCAGGAACAACTGCTGGGATCAAGTGACCCCAGCAAGATGCTCATCAAGTTGTTTTTTAAAGATCTCCGGGGTAGGTGATTTTACCACCTCTGGGTAGGATCTGTTCCAGATCTTTGCCACTCGTACCATAAAGAAATTTCTCCTTACGTCCATTGTTTCTTGTCTTCCCCTAGGGGGGGCCTTGGTGAATAGTTGCTCCTTCAGGCCCTGATACATGCCCCTTACATGAACACTGCATGCCCCCACAGGCTGGGGGGGCATGGTGACTGCCCACAGATGGCAGCAGTGGCAGTGGTGAGGACATGGCAGCAACAACCACAGTAGTGTTGGAGGTGGGGGGGAGTTGGCAAGCATATACCAGCAGCTGGTGACCACCCACAGATGCTGATGACAGTGTTGGCGGCAGGGGGCAGCAAGCAGTGACTGCTCGCAGGTGCCACTGGCAGTGTCAGCAGCGCTTTTTGCAGGGGGTGCACCGCCAAATGTAGGGGGTACATGTGTACCCACATGCACACCCTATGCACCACCAATGGCCCCTTTTATCCTTTTATACATGTAGGGTGCTACCAAGTCTCATCTAGATCTTCTTTCCTCGAGACTAATTTGGAGATTCAGCCCAATTCAGTGTCTGAATCTCCAAATCCAAATCAAATCAGGAGACCCCTTAATCTCTCTGAATCAAATCAGAACCCTCTGAATTGATTCAGAGAGATTCGGAAAGATTTGGTAATTGGGACATAGACACAGCTTTAAATGTGTTGTCTACATACCTCAAGGTACCAGGCGGTTCATGAATGCTGCAATGCTGGGATGGATGGAGTGTCCCATAGGAGTGTGGTGGGGTCTCCCCAGCACACTTGGCAGCTGACCCAGAAGTGGACCAGAAGCACTTCTAGTCCACTTCTGCGTCCACTGGGGAGTGTGCAGAGCCCCCCCCGTGCTTCCCTGGCTCAGTGACAGGTGCCTCTTGGGCACTTCTGGGTTTGCCACTGAGTATACAGGGGGTGTCCCCATGCTCCTGTGAGATGCTCCATCCACACCCCCATGTCAGCATTCACGAGCTGCTCCAGGTACCTTGAGGTATGTTGAAAAAACATTTAAAGCTGTGTCTATGACTGAATTGCCGGGTCTCCGAATCAGCTTCAAATCTTCAGATTCAGATTCGGCCAAATCAAATTAGGGTCAGTGATCTGAATCAACTAATCGAATCACTGTCCCCAATTCGGGCCAAATCCAAATCTGAATCTAATATGGCCCGTTTTGCACACCCCTACTGAACAGTCCCATGTCTTTCTGCCTCACCTTGTATGACCTTCTCTCTAAACCTCTAATCACGTGTGTGGTCCTCCTTTGGACTCTTTCAAGCTTCTCCATATCCTTCCTGAAATTTGGTGCCCAGAACTGGATGCAGTACTCCAGCTGCAGTCTCATTAAAGCCAAGTAGAGCAGGAGGATAACATCCTTAGTTTTGCTTGAGATGCAGCAGTCAATGCATGCCAGTGTTTTATTTGCTCTACCAGCTACAGTATCACATTGGTGGCTCATGTTCATTCTATGGTCTATCACAACCCCCAAGTCTCTTTCAGTTGTGGTGCTGCCAACTGTAGCACTGCCATGCCCGTCAGTATGATGTGGATGATTTCTCCCCAGATGGAGAACTTTACATTTCTCCAGATTAAACATCATCAGGTTTTGATCTGCCCACCTTTGGTGTCATCTGCAAACTTTGGCAGTACACTTTTAACACCCAAATCCAACTAATTGATGACCATGTTAAAAAGCACTGGTTCGAGTGCTGAACCCTGAGGAATGCCACTGGTCACCTTCCGCCATGTTGACTTAGTTCCATCTATTAATACTCTCTGGGTCCTACCTCAGAGCCAATTACTTAGCCATTGGACTGTAAAGTAGACAAGGACGCATTTTCCCAATTTTACAATGAGCACATCGTGGGAGACTAAGTCAAAGACCTGTTTGAAATCTAAGTATATGTCATCAGACTCATTTCCCTTATCCAGGTGGTAAGTTAGACACCCACAGTAGACATCCATCTTTGTCTGAATACATACATCCACCTAAAGCTGGGGAACAAAAAATTGTTCCAACTTTTTATCTCATGTAAAATTGACTAGAGTTTTAATGATAACATAGCCTGTATGATTCTGATATCCACAACAAGAAAAGCGGTTGCTGAGTCTGAGGAGATCCCAAGACTTCTAGGGTGGGGTCCATCTACTTGTTTGAAATGGATCCATGCGGTTGCAATCAGGAAAGTTTTATGCTTTGAAAATCCTGAATGCTAAACTTATATCTGGCATGCTTTTGGATGAAAAATACACTCTAATTTAGCTATGGAACTTTGCTTAACAAAGTTGCAGTGCTAATCTGTAAAATCTCTAATAGACAGCTTTTGGACAAGGCAGAAAGTAAAGAGAGAAGAAAAAATTGCAAAATCATATGGAATCTAAAATAGTTAATCACAGTAACATTTGTTGCTCTAGGGGCCTAAAATCATCCTATAGGCTACAGCTTTTTTAAACATAACAACTTGAAAATAATAGCAGTTATAAATATTTAAAAGGCTCACATGCAAAGTCTGGCTCTTGGAAAAATCACAAATATCAAAATAAAGATACAGCTCTGAAGTCTGAAAAAGGAGTTTTAAGATTCTGTTATAAATAAGGTCACAGAGTCTTCAAACCAGCCATTGGTTTTGCAGTGTCAAGCTCATTTTTGTGAGTGTCACATATGAGGATGAGTTCTTGGCAGTAAATGTTTGCTTGCTGATCACCTCAGTTCAAAATAGATTTTTGGCTACAATCCTAGTCCTACAGCAAGGTTCCCTTCTACTCAGGTGGGGAACAGATTAAAAATAGCAGCTGTTTAGTCTTTGCCTATTGAGATACTGAATAACAAGCATTAATATGTCTAAAGAGATGCTCTCATAAAGCACAGTGAATGAAACTATATTACAGGAAAAAAGTGTGTGACTGTGAATAACTCCAAATTTTAACTTGTTTTGAAGCAAATTTGGAACAAATCTGAGTCTGAGTATTATGGTCAAATCATTACCGAAACTATTGACACAAGGAAGATAAGGTGAGAGCTGAAGCATTTTTGTCTCCCTTTTTAGTTCTATCTAGAAAAAAACACTTCAGTCAATTTCTGTACTCTTTCAGTTCCTCTGAGGTCACAGCATCACAGAGGGGCATATAAAATGTAGATTAGCCTGTTAAGGATCCTGTTGAGGATTTCTTGGTTTACTTTTGTGCATAGTTTTACTCATATTTAATAATAAGTCTACTTTATTTCTGTTTGTTATTCCTGCAAGTGGTTACTTATGCCTTTTTAAGAAGTAGGTTGACAGGTAAAATAAAGCTTGACTGAAAAGGTGTTATGATTTCCCCCTCCAAAAGCTTACTGCAGGAAAATGCTAAAATCTAAGGACAGGATTGAAATTCAGTGGAAATACTTTCATTTCTAATTATTTTGGAGGGTGAGATCCCTGCATCTTTATTCCCCATGAATTCAGAGGGAATGACAGTTTTCCCAAGTAAAAACAATTCCAAAAAAACCCACAACCCCCACCCCCCAGAAAGTGGCCCATGATGATTCTCATGTTTTTCCAGGATAAAGAGCAAGGATAAAGTACTCAGAAAATCAAGCCAGATACAAGTGATTGCTAACTTGAAAGGTGGGAAACATATCATTTCTGGGTGCCAGCAAGGCTTTGCAAATCTACAGGCAGATGCTTGGTGTCTAAAAAAGAATACTTTCCTGAATAAGCAATTAGATGCTAATACTTTACAATGCCAAAGCATAGCGGATGGATAATATTTCCTCATGTAGACTAACATTTTTATTTTACTATAGAGATAATGAAAAACTCAACGGATAGTCAGTTCATCATCTTAGGACATGAAGATAAAACAGATTGTTAGGGTGAACCCTTGGTAGTTAAAAATTGCTTTTTACCTCATTTTTTTATTTGACTTGAAATTGTTTGGAAATTATCCAATTGCAGCATGCCTTATGTTAATAATGTGTATTGCTCAAGTGTATGTAATTACTCTATTAAAAGGAAAAGCATGTAAAAATGTGGGGAATATGACTATGTAGTCTACTGAAAAGTATTCGCTGTGCCCTAGCTCTTGCCTAATGTATGTAAAAGTCTCTACACTGTTGCAACAAACAAAATATATTGCTCTAAAAATGGGTGACAACAACCGTCCAGGAAACTCAATGAACATAAGCTCAGGATACAGAAAGTAATGGATGGACAGAAAGAGGCTATTCAGCTACTGAATATTCACTAAGTGGGGGTTGAGGAATTTGCAAAAATAACTTGAAAGGGTGTAGTCCAAGTAAACCTGAAGAGAGAAAGGACCATTAACATGCATCTGTCTCCAGACTGCAGTGGGTGTGGACATATTGCTATGATTTATGAACAGCCTTTCTGTTAGTCCAGTAGACAATAGTCCAGCACAGGAGCAGTTGTGAATGTTTTAAGGAAGTAACAGTACAGATACGTTTCCAAAGTATTAGTCCCACTGTTCCAGCTCAATATGGAATCCAAGGAACACCTAATCCGGGTTTTCAATCTGGGATAATTTACTGAGAATGCAATCTAGCATGCAAACTCACACTGCTGCCAAATCCCAAGGCTTTTACAGCCATGTCCAAAAAAGAGAAAAGACTCAGATGCTTAATATGGGACTTAGGTGGAATTTTATGACACTAAGTCCAAACTGCAGTCCTGAACTCCCCTGGTCAGCTTCTGCCTAACTAGATGGGAGGCCTTACTTTGACTTACGGTTCTCTAGGCTCTCATGCTTCTACAAATTCCCAGAAATGCCTTGCTCTTTACAAAGCTGAACAGATCAGCACCTATTTTTAATCAGAATCCAGAAACAAAGTTTTTCAAGAAAAGTCCCCTAAGAAGTTCAACATGGTAGGAGCTCTCAAACCATGTTTAGCACACACTGATAGGGTCAGTCTTCTCTCATAATGCATTGTCAGCTACCTTCTTGCAGGAGCAGGTTCTTTCTCCTTTTATATCATAGCTTACTGGTTAGAGTACTTGCTCAAGTAGTAGAAGATCTATGCTTAATTCTGTGTCTAAGAGGATTCAAACTTACATCTTCTTCATCCTTGAATCTAACAACCTGGCTCTTCTCAGATTTGGGTTCTCCCTACCACTCCTGTTGAAGCCATGTCTCTCTGTAGAAAAAGAATTTAAGATTCATTGGGTCAAAGAAACCCAGAATGAGCACAGTTAGTTCAGACTGAAAGGTCAGCCTAGGTTCTGGTCCCTGAACCAAAGGTGGTTTATGCATTTTATCCAATGACCATTTATTTAATGGAAAAGAAACAGCCCATCTTTGGAGAATGAACAGACAGGATAGTCACAGTTTTAATGAACAGACACAGGATAGTCAGTGCCCACAGGCACTGAGGGAGATAGGTCAGGAAGTGATAGTCTCTGTTCAGGCAAGTAATTAAATAAAATTTGAAATAGGACCTCAGAAATGAACCTGGCCAGAAACTGGACAGCAATGAAGTAAAATTATTGTCAAAGAAAGAAGGCCAGCATGAAGGCCAGTATGCAAAGGCAGGGAAGGGAACAGTACAGTCCAACAGCTTGACATTTATCCAAAGGAGAAAAGGCTAGAAGATAATTAGCTGACTATGGACATGAGGGGAAATCTCCTTTCTGGTGTCATTGTTCTTTACCCGACACATATATGTTTATGGTTGTGAGATGAGTATTGCTGGTGAAAGATCACAGACACATTCAAAAGCTGAAACTTTCACATATATCCTAACTAAAAGGACCATTCATTTATGGCTTCAAACACATGGCATATGTACCACAAAGCCTCCAGACACCATCTTTGCAGGTATCCATCCACAGTGATCCAACCATATACTAAAGTAGTGTTCAGCCTAAGGGAACATTAGTTCCACCACCACTCTGAGGAAAGTATCAGCCAGGCAATAAAAAGTTGGGAAATATGTCTTCCTTCTCTGCTGCCTTCCCCATTCCCTGCAAATATGTGAACAATCAGTATTTGCATAGTCAGTGTAACTACCTACAAACCTACAAACACAGTGGGGTCCAGAAAAAAACAGTTGCTAATACAAGATTCATTGTACATGTGATTATCACCAGATGCTCACCAAGCCACTCAACTTCAATGTATGTCATAGAGATACTGATAGAACATCTGTTAATAATAAATACATAAGGATGGATTCAATAATGAACTTAGATACCGACAATGGAACTTAGATGAAATGATGCACCTAAGAAGAAAACTACAATCCAAAAAACCACCAAATCCCTCTACTCATCTGCCACCTAACGCACTAGGTATCGCATTTTATAATGTTAACATTCTCTAGGCACATAAAGGGCTGATTTTATCTAATAATAGCTGAATGAAAATTTAAAAAGCAGTAACTGTAACTATAACCCAGGATGCCAACCTTCCAGATGAATGCTCTAATCATTACACTACATAGTTATGCCCATCCTACGGTGCATTTTCTTGGCTATGTGAATGCAAGATTGCTTCAGTAGTACAGCATCAACAGGCAGAGTGAAAAATGCATTCACTTTGCCCCTCTCCCCCAGCACACCTCAGTTTAACATACAGTCTGATGGCTATGGCATTCTCTTGGAAGATGTAGGTTTGAAATGTCTCAGACAGAGGTGGAAATTAAACTTTGGTCTCCCACTTCCAAGTCCTTTAAATGCTAGGATATTATAAAACAGGTGTGATAGCAGCAGCACCTCCTTCTGAGTCCATTAAGATTGGTGGGATTTTGGATATACCTTTTCCTGCATCATCTCCTATTGAATGGTGGTTTCCTAGGTGCTTCCCTGCTCGGCATGAAGTTTTTATAAATTGAGGCACCCAGGTCTCCTCTGTTGTCTAACCAAAGTTTCTGGATTCCACTCGGGGGGCAGGTACCTAAAAGGGCATCTATGTTCCTTATTAGATTTAGCCTTTAGTTTGGATACAGAAGGTATTCATTTCCCATGAAAACACCAACCAACAGGGAAGACAAAAAAGTGACCCTGTAATGAGGAAGGAACTGACCCTTTGGTAAGCTGGGTTTTGTTCATCATCAGGCCCTTGTAAATTTGCTGGCTCTTCATGGTCATCCAGAGGTTAGAGTGCCCTTGGCAGTGACTGCCCTATGTAATGGAATGTTGCAGAGCTCTGCAACATTTTTTGTGGGTCTGATAGTGGTTGCATATGCTAGAATAACTAATAAGCATGGAAGAAATCTAAACGAAGAGGAGACTGGTGGCACAATAATAGGAGATTAATTGACACAATAAATAACACTTGCCATGGGGAGGAATGACATTCACAAGTTGTTTAAAAGGCACAAAACATTTTAATGGGATTTTGTTCACTTTTTAAGCATAACATTAATGGAGATTTTAGATAATGTATCAGGAAGGAGCTTGGCCCCTTTTGAAGTTCATACCCTTCCCTATAGTTCTGTTACGCTAAAATAAATATTGCCCTATTTTGCTCATCACTTTTATTCTGTAGCATTGATCCCCTAGGTGTATAAAACACCGATACTGCAATCATCTGTGTATTTCTGTTAAATCCCAGATAATATGCCCTTGTTCTGCACTTTCAAATGCTTTGGGTCCATAGCAAAGCAATATTATTAGCCTTGCAAAAGTGTTTGATGTTCAATTGAAAATAGCTCTGAAAAGGAGGCTTAGAACTGGAAGGTTAATAGTCATTTACGTGGACTTTTTTCTCCAGATACTTTAAAGATGTTGATGTTTTTGCTAAGGTTTTTACTTGGAATGAGTCATGGTTATGGCTTGATATTACAGAAGGGATTCCTTGCTGGACTCCTTACAAGGCACACATACTTTATTTACGTATGAAGCAGGAAGAGATTATCATCTTCATTTAATTAACTGTAAACAACCCATGTCCTCCAAAATTCAAATTCAGTACATTTTCACAAATAAAGTTCTGTGGTCTGTACAAAACAATAAGGTGATCACTCCGGAAAAAAAAAAGTAAGTATTGATTCAGCACATGGGATTATTTCTGAAAAGTCAGGAGGAAATCCCAGGAGCAAGAGTGAGCCTGTGATGACATGAAATAGGTCAAACATGCTGGGTGTGTTTCATTTTTCTGCTCTGGAGTCAAAGAAACAATAAGCAGTGGGGTTGACTTTTTATGATTGGAAGGAATGCTCCCTTTACAATACCTAGTTTCCAAAACATTATCCAGTGAACTTTGCTCATGGTGGTCATACCGCTAATAATAATAAAGAATAGAGGTAAACAGATTGTTAATTCATTTTTCAGATGATATAGCAGTGCACTGAGCATGAGGAAAAAACATGAAAAGACTTAGTAGAGCAAGGGGCCAGGAAATAAGATTCAATTCAGAATAACGTAAAGCTGAAATAATGGAGGTTCTTTGGGATGCAGTAGAGCTGAAAGAAACCATGGACTGACCTGAACCACAGCACAAAAGTAGCTACACATTATTCTGATCATGAGAACATGCAAGACCAGTCTGGTGCCCAACACAGAATAAGTGGGAATTCAGGTGACGACTAAATAAACTGCAAAGAATAACTTTAAGCATTGGTGCTTTTTGCATGTATAGATATTTTAATTAATTATACCTGTGTTCCTTTAAAATATAAATGTCTGGCATTGTATGGATTTATATTAAAAACAGGGATCAATTTTCCTTTTTCCCTATTGGAACATTTCGTAATTACTCGAGACCTGATTTTGATCTCATACTACCAAACACCAGTAGAGATATACCAATGTAAAATAGCTATTAATAACATTAGAATAAGCTTGTTATAAATTGTTCTCTGTAAAATATGTGTTTATCTATGACAGCCAGCAAGCTTTGCTCATAAAGCTAGCAAAGAAAAAAAACATACAAAACAATTTTATTTGAAAAATCTCCAAGTTATACATTCCAGCAGTGTATACAAGATTCTGATAACTGAAGTGTAGTTTTGTGTCTCTACATGAGATCAACATGGAATTTCACTGAGTTTGTCATTCAATCCTCCCTGTTCTTTACAGATCTTTTTGTCAATATCAATATTTATAATGCAGATATTGGGCTAATTTGATGTAGCGAGAGCTGGAACTGAAACAAGGTAGGCCTTATTCAGCAAGGCTTTTTATATGGCATAGCTGAGAAAGCATTTGCCAGAATTAATTCTCCAAACGCATTGGGTGGCTGAAGGCTGCCAGAAGGTCATGTCTGCATTTTAGTTAAGGTTGGATTGTTTTTTCCTTAGAAAGGAGGAGCAAAAAAAAAAAAAAAGCATAGGAAAGAAACAGAAGCTTGTAAGTAAGGCACTTAACCAGGGCATAGGAGATCTAGCCTCAGTTTTTAACTCTGATGCAGACTTCTGTGGTCTCTGGCAAAGAATTTACTTCAAGTTCCAAAAAAGCATGTGGATACCTACAGTTTAGACACCTAAGTTCAAATGAACATTTCATGAAACACCTGCCAAACTACCTATGTATCACAATCCTACCAAAACTCGTAGGCTTCTAGGGCATTTTTACATGTGCTTCAGGAGCCACAGGGGTGAGGAGCGGGAGGAGGGAGATGCTTTAATTAGCAAGCCATGCTAATTAGAAGTGCCTGAATGTCATGTGTATCAGGGTCCTCCACGCTGAAAAATGGCACCGGGATGCTTTAAACTAAAGCTGATTGAATGAGTTACCGTAGGCAGGTAGGCATCACACCAGGTTGCCATTGCAGATCAAGTCATCAGGCCAAGGGTTGAGGTGGTATCATGGTCAAGATGAATAGTCAATCAGAGCTGGGAGGTCCAAACACAGTAGGGGCAGGGACTGGTGCAAGTCTGGGATCAGACAAGAGGAAGGTAAGCAGGACCGAGGCAGAGGTCAAAGAAGAATACACAAAAGTGTTGTTGCTGGGACAAGACCCACAGGAAGTAGGAGGGGTTTATAGTCCCCATCAGGGGCTTGCAGTTCCCACAGATTCTTCCTAGTCACCTGACTTGTCATCAGTGTCTTAATGAGACAGACCAGGCTGGGCTGGGGCTGACATCTGACCAGCTGGCTAGTGGTACTCCAGACTTTACCTGCTGACTTAGCCACACTGGGTTTGAATCCCTGTAATCCTAACAACTATGTTAGGAGGTGGAGGAAAACCCATCCCACTTATAAATATCTGCACTTTGCTTAAGGGATATATGTTATAGCCATGTTGGTCTAAGAAAGAAAGACAAACAAAGCTCTTGGGTCAGAGGTGCTATCTTTTATTAGACCAACTAAATAGTAGCCAAAAAAAATCTTTTTTTGTGAGCTTTTGGGTCCAAACACCCTTCTTCAGGCTGAGGAGAATTCAAAGATTGTAAAAGTTCTCTAGTTAGAAAAAAATTGCTAACCAAGAAAGAAGAAATTTTCACCTCCCTGACTGACATTGGACACCTCCAGGGAAGAAGCCTGCCTAATCTGCTTATCACACAACAAAAGGAATTTGAGGAACCCAGGGGAATAAACTTCCACCCTCTACATCCCTTTTGCAAAACGAAGTTTATTTTTCCACCTAAGAGAACTTCTACAATCTTTGAATTCTCCTCAGCCTGAAGAAGGTTGTTTGGACCTGAAAGCTTGCAAAGAAAGAAATTATTTTTGCTACCATTTAGTTGGTCTGATAAAAGATACTGCCTCTGATCCAAGCGGGTTTTTTTCTTACATTTTGCTTAGGTATTTTAGTGCAAACAAATACATTATCTCCATAAAACATCAGACTTCTGTTGTTTTATGTCTTAATTCTTGTCTCCTGAACTCTCCGAAAGAATCCTTCTCCATCCTTAACCTATACCCAGGGGCAGATCTAGAGGGTTGCAGTGGTCTGGTGAGTGTGCACTGTATGTGTTATGAGTTTGTTGCCAAGAACTCTGCATGTGCCATGGGCTCTGAACTCACCATCTGGTTGGCACAAAATCTGGCCAAAACCCTGCTTTCACACAGCTCCGGAACCTAAGGGTGGAGCACCACTGGTGTTCGCTCTCCCTCTTTCCCCATCATCTCTTCCTTTAATTCTACAGTAGGAGAAGAGGGCAAGTGATAGTAACAATTACCCACAGGGATCTGGAGGTGAATAAAAGCTGGGTCTTGAGTGCCACTGCCTCTTTTTCCCTTTTTTCCCCTGCCACTGGACAGGGAGGGAGGAAGGAGGGCAAATGGTATCAGCATTCACCCCATGGGTGCTGGTGCCATGCAAAAGCAGGAATCCTAGCTTAACCCTGCAACAACCAGCTGGACAGCTCAGAGCTCACTGACATCTAGGATCAGGCTAAGGGGGTGTGGCCACACCCCCCATTGCCATAATCCTGGATTTGCCCATGCCTATGAACGCATCAGCCTTCTCTGTGAGTTTAAGGGGGGAAAAAGCACATGGAGTTTTTTTCATTCTTTGTTCTTAAATCCTTAATGGCAAATCTATTTTGTCTCTAGTACACTGAATGCTGGTTTTTAGTTGAAATACAGAGGCTTGGTGTGTTTCTCATCTCAGAAAATGAGTTATGGCTGTTGATATCCTTGCCAAAATAAAATGTAATTCTTTAGTCTTGTCTTCCATTCTTCTTTATTTAGGAGCAGATTGCGAATTGTTCTGTCCAGTTGTTCTGTATTCAGTTCAAGAAACACCCTTTTTATACTAAAGAATACCTGGTCTAGTTGTTTAGAATGTCAATTCCTTGCTTCATCACAGTCCTCCATTGTGAATTTGGCCCAATAATAGCCTAGCTTCAACCAGAAGGATGGAACAATACTTTACCCAGCCTAATTATGAGGGCTTTTTCCTGGGAAGTGAGAACTGTAGATTGAAAAGACTCTTCGGCAAAAAATCTTCCTTGTTTTACACTAACTGGTGTGAAAGAGTTGAAAAACAGAAATTTTATTTACAATAATCACCTAAATTCCAGATTTCTTCATAGTTTTATCTATTATTTGATTAGTGGTAGAGAGGAAGCATGGAACTCCCCATGATCTAAACTGTATTAACTTGCTAGATTAAAGGTTACTCTCAGATCTAGGGCTTGGTCAGATTTGGAATTTTCTTACGACAAAAAATTCACACATCCAAAAATGGTTTGTATCAAACTGGAATGAAACGTCAAAAATGGGAATTTTCCATGGGAAGAAAAATACTCAAAAAAATTATTGGCCAGCTGCATTGTTGAGGAACTGGTAAGGAGGATGGGTAGCTGGAGGGGGGACATTTGCCTGCCAATCTGGTTTGCAACAAATGTTTCAAAAGAGTCAGCATGTTCTGGGAGACATTTCACTTCCAATCCCACAGTGTTTTTAAACAGAAAACTATTCTGCCTGAAACATTCCAACCAACTATCATCAGAACAAAAGAGAGCATCAAGCAGGATCTCCACAAAGCAATTGGCTTACAGTTGCTACTCCCTTTGAAAATGTATATGGAAAGCAAATGGGAGTTGGAAACCTTGATATTAAATTTACAAATTCAATAAAAAGGAAATAATTATTATGAACAATTTCCCTTTCCAGTGTTAATGAAAACATTTCTAAGATTCTTGTTATTTTCTGTTGCACCAGGCTTTACAAAACCTATTTCCTAATAAGCCAGTGATTAAGTGTATAGAGCACTGACTCACTGTTGCTGGTTTATTTCCCCTTGAAAAAAAATAAAACATGTCTTAATGTGTTGGGAGAGACAAACATTTTCCAAAATAATGTGCTAGAAGCAAAGGACTTGATCCTGCTCCACTGCTTTGTAAGTCTTGCCACTGATCTGAGGGACAGCAGGTCCAGGACCAAATTAAGGACCATAGAATATGATTCTGTAAAATGTATTAGTCACACACTAGAGGTATTAACTTCCATGAATATGTTTCCCCTTTTATGTTTTCCATACACAGAGTTGTTTAGGACAGCAACCTTTACTGATTTAGTGAATAGGTGTGAACTGTGAATGGTATGTCCATTTTTTAATACATAAAACAAAATACATTGTTCCCAGTGAGTGATCAAAAATGTTTGCCTCCTAGGGCCACTTTTATAGTTGTCCTTGGAAAGTATGCCTCTCTTCACAGCTACTACCTGGCCAAAACACAATGTATAAGCATAGCCAACAAGTGGGAAGGGAAAAGCTGTTTATTTCCTTGGTATGATCCAAGGTGTTTTCAGATTACTGAATATCAAGTTTCCTGCTTATCAGACAGTTCTGAAAAGCAGACCTTTGGGAACCAAATTCTTAACACTAAACTGAGAGTTACAGCACTGACTTTCCTGGGGCTGTTCCTGGTTTGCATTCATGACACATGGAGCCCTTTAGATTTTATGAATATATATTGTTCTCATCTTTGCCTAAATCCAAGCAAAAATCATGACTTAACTATTCTTCATCTCCTCAATATTCCAGTCTTAATATTACTGTTAACTTGTATTGAGGTACCATGGAGAAGCTCCTATGACTTTATTCTGCTAGATGAGATTATTTTTTCCATTTCAGTTTTTTCAATTTCAAATTTTATGTTCCAACTTATAGAGCAAATAACAAATATCAACTACCAACAGTTAGATCTGTCTACAATGCTTGGCTTCTCAGTTAGTAACCTCAATACCTCCAGTATGTGGATTTTTATAGTGTATATCAAAGCTGTCCAACTGGCAGACTGTGAGCTGCATGCAGCCTACAAGAGGTTCATTTGCAGCCTCCAGGCTCCTACCCAGCTGCCACTCCCTCTACCTCTCCAGCTTTAGCAGCAGCCATGGTCTCCAGGCTCTCCCTCCCTCCTCTGGCTTCCATTTCTGCCCTTGCCCTAAGAGGCAGTGTGCTGTGGAGCAGCACAGCCTAGTACAGCTGGTGGTGCTAAGAGGTGGAGGGTGAGGCTGCAATGCCTGTGAGAGCAGTGCAGCAGAGGGATGCCCACACCGTGTGCAGCCCAGGGGGCCTCTGGCTTGCACTGATGCAGCCCACAAAGCATGAAGCCCACATTGCCCACCCCATGGGCCATGCAACCCACACTGCCCACCCCATAGATTAACTATGGTGGGGTAAGTGAGGCACCCACCCTGGGCACTCACTATGAAGGGGTGCTAGGACCCCCCTCCATGCCCCACCAGGACTCTTCCCTATGGCAGCAGCAGCCCTGCACAGCCCTTGCCTGGCCATAGGAACCAGGTACAGCAGCACCACCCTGGGTGCATCTACACATGCTATTATTGTGCATGAATAAGCTCACAGTTTATTGGTTTGGAGTTTGTTGTTCCTGGGTGTGCCATTTGAGCATGCACCCAGGAGCAATTAACTCTGGAGCAATAAACTCAGCAGTTTATTCGTGTGTTTCACATGAAACTGGGTTGGAGGGACTTGGGGGGTCAGCCCACCAGCCCATGGCTGCTCTCCCATGGGCTCAACATGTTGCAGAGGGGCTGGTTGGGACATGAGAAAGCTTCTGTGTGGGGCTGGCTGGCAGGTAGCCCCCATAATGAAGCACCCTTGTGTCCCAGCCAGCCCCTCCAGCATCTATATGTATGCTGCTCTGGAGTTTTTTGCTTCGCAGCAGAATGTATTTACAAGTCCTATCCTGTCACAGAGTAAATTTGTTTATTCCCACCTAATAGGGGCACATGTGTAGACACTGAGACACTTACTGCATGGCTAATTAGTCAACTGCACAGAAAATGTCTTGTGTATACGTGCCCACTGAGTATGTATCTGGGGTTGGGGGTGGGGCAGGCGAATGGACCAAACAGAATAATGTTCCCCCCCTGCCCTGGGGAGCCTTGCAGCCCTACATCCAATATGTACATATGGGGCAGGAGTGGAGTGAATGGGTCATGGGCTCACAGGGAGCCCTGCCATGGGGCTGCTGCCCCTGGAGTGGAAATGACACTGCTATAGCAGTAGCAGCAGCAGTACCCTAGAAGAGAGCCTTCTCCTCCCCTCGCCCACATCTGTCCAGTCCCAACCCCCTCAAGTCTACAGCATACAGAACTGCCCTCTTTTCAGTTCTGGATACTCAGTGAGCTGACTATGCCTCTGCCATGAGGCATATAGGCCACAGCCCCTTAGAAAGTGGAACTCTTGATCAAATGCAATGAATTTAAAGACCATAAAAAAAGTCATTGGGTAGGAGAGACAGACAAAGAGGAGGAATGAAGAAGCAATGCATGAATGTGTCTCCTACCTGTCTTGCAAGCCTCCTGCAAAGATCCATATTTGATCAATTCTTGGAACTGTCCCAAAAGCACTCACATTTTTTTGAGGATTTGCCTTCTCTCACATGTGAGCTTTTCCTCTGCAAATGAGTCAGCCCATCCAGGAAACCAGTCTTGTTCATAATACCAATAGTTGATTTTTCACAACCAGGAAAGCTCCATTTAGCCATATCCTTTGGTATAGCAATTGCTTCCTTCTGCAAGATACCCCACCTGTGTATTTCTGTTGTAAATAGAAATCTTGCTGTAGGCCTGCTTACAGTCTCAAACTCCTTTGTCACCATCCACACTCAGGTTCATGCCTTCTCATGCTGTCTCTCTTTCCCTGCCTTTAGGATCATATTAATTCTGGTTTTAGTACCATCCTAAAAACTTCAAACAATGGAGTATGACCAAAATACCTGTACATGTGCCATTCCCCCTTCTTAATCTCCAGCAGCAAAAACTTAGAGCAAGTTTAATTCTGTAAAATCCTAGAAATGACACTGTACCCTAAAGATAATTTTTCCTAGATGTAATCAGAGATTAGGGGCTGCTGTTTGAAATTACTCTTAATGCTCCACTCTTCACTTTTTTTTTTTATGTCCTTGTGACACAATATTTGGCAGAACTTGCAGATTTGTTGGAATCTGACAGACCACACTGTAAGCACTTCTGCTATGGTCTCAAACTTGTGACCTCTGGGCTGTCAACCACGCACCTTAGCACCCAAGCCTCTGAGTCCACATAGGGAAAGAGATATTAACAGCTCTTTGTTCCCAGACTTCTTTAATGCACTCTTATAGTGGAGCTGCTTGCCTGGGCAAATAATATAACTCTACAAAATGTGAGGAGCTTTGCCACTTCACAGAGCACAAGCATTTCCATGCCAAATGCTAAGATGACAGGTCAGAACATGCTGCCTTACTACACTGTGAGCAGAGCCAGTGCCTACTTGGGCTGACATATTTGTGGGGACCTCCCCCTCAGTCAGTCTTATGCCACCTTCCCTGCTTGTCTCACTTGTCATGTCTTATTCCTTTGTCAGTGATTGGGAGTGGGAATCTTGCTCTTTGGGCTGAGGTACATTGGCTGAGGTACATTGGCTGGCTCTCCCTGGCCCTAGCAGCCTGAGCTGGGTTCCTCCAAGTGCTGGCCTTTCCATAGGCTGGCTTATAGTCTTGTGCCCCTTTGTCTCCCTTCACATTCAGGGTCATGCCTTTTCTAACAAGGTCTCCTCTTTCTTCCCTGCTGTCTCCCTCTCTTACATCCCTGAAGGAGAAAGGCCTTCCAGCCTGAATTATCTTTATTAAAGGGCCCTTAACCATTTTCCCTTTCTACTTTTTAATGGGGGAACAAAACCAGCACCATATTTACTCCAGCCTAGATTTACTTTGATATAGGTTAAGCTGGAGTAAGGGTTTTTGAGTAGATGTCTACACATGCAAGGATTAGGGAGTAGATTTACTCCCAGTTTCCTGCACCCCTGCAATGGGCCTCTGCTGCCACTAGAGGGATCTTCAGGCTCCCCCTGGGTGCTAGCCCAGGGAATGGCAGGGAGCACTAAGCCACGAGACAGCTGTCTCCTGGGTCCAGGGGACTGCCTACTGCTGGAGCAGGGACAGCCCCCAGCAGGAGGGAGCTCCTGGCCCTGACTCCCCAGTCAAGGTCATAGGGCTTAAAATGAGCTGCAGGGGAGGGGCAAGTTCCAGCCCCAATCCACTGCTCACTTATAGCTGCCACACCAGTAAATCAGGGCAGAGAATTAGGACCTACCCCACCCCCACAGCTCTTTCCAAGCCCTGTGCCTCAATCACCTGATTGGGGCGTGGGGCTGGGACCTACCCCTGACCAGGACAGTTCCCAGCCAGCTCGTGTGGTTGTGGTGATGCATATTGTGACAGCAAAGCCACTGCTGGGAGATAAGGGTCTCCCAAGCCCCATGACTGCTGAGCTCATGTAGACTTACACATGCACATATAGACTTACATGCTTACTTCACAGCAAACTGCTAATGAGAAGTTAAGTGTCTTGTGTAAATGCACCCAATATGTGGTAACCTACTGTGCATACACATGTAGAGAAAGAATCCAATTACACCCAAGGTTTCCACAATGCTATCTTCCATAGTTTGTACCATGGCATGTCCTCTGGTTCAGGGTTTCAATATAAGTCCCTTCAAAAAAGAAGGGACTTGTCTTAGTGTGCTAAACTGGCCTAAATCTCATGGACCATAAGGAAGGCTGCTGCTGCCATGGCTGCAGCAGCTGTAGGGCTGCTGCTGCCATGGCAAACAGTCCTAGTGGGGTTGAGAAGCGGGTGCTGGAGGTGGGGAATCAGACCCAAGAAGAAGATGGTGGGGAATCCGAGCTTCATGCATCTACATTATCCAGGACTCAATATATTCATACTTTCATCTCAGAAATTCAAAAAATTACGGGACAGGTATCAGAATCAGTGTCTTTGAAATTCTACTCCTTCTGGCCCAGCCTCACAACAAAAACTCATGTGAAAAATCCTTTCTTTTGTGGATGTGAATTAAAGATGGCTACATGTGTATCTGTAGACTAGAGTGACCACCTTTTCAAAAAGGGAAGGTAGGACACATGCCTGCCTTTCGCCACTACATCCCCACCACTGCCACTGCCACTGTCACCCCAGCTAGATGAGAGCCAAGCCAAGCAGAGCAGAGCAGGGAGGCCTGTTGTGCGCTCAGGGCACCCCACCCTTCTGTCTTTCCCTTGAGAGTCCTGCACAGGCCATGTACACTCTGCTGGCCAGGCACCAGCAGTGTGCACAACTCCAAGCTGCTGCCACCCCCACTGCTGCGAAGTGGGAAGGGGTACCTCGCCACGGCAGTGCAGCCAACACAGTGCCCCCAGGGGCAGAGCAGCAAGGCAGGTAGCCCTGGGCCCACAGCAGGCAACCCACATCTTCCCCAGCCCTGCACAAATACCTGGGAGGGGCACATGCCACCCACTGCTTGGACAAGCCACCTGCGGCTCCATCTCACTCACCACCCTGTCCCCATGCACCACTCTGGCCAGAAAACATGCCCAGGCCCTGCCCCACTCTTTCCCTCACCATGGGGGCCTCGATCTGTCCCCCTCCTGCCTCCTCTATGCTCCTCCCCCACCATAGACTTACTTACAGGGAGCTGCTTACTTATAAGGAACACTGCCAGCCTGCAAAAGGAAACCCACTGTTTCCTGATCTCTGTAGATGTTGCAAATCTGGGATAAGTGCTGTCTTGGAGTCACGCAGCCTGGGACTGGGACCTGAGATTCCCATTGCAGGACTGTTCTGCCCAATTAGGGATGGGTGGTCACTGTAGATACGTTCAGTGCATTCTTTTATTTGGCAATAGCCATTTCTAATTTTATATGATAATCAAGGACTCTATCTAATCAGTAATGTCATGAAACACTTTACAGTGTTTTAATAGAAAAAAATTAAAAAATGAACAATTCAATTAACATTAATATTAAACGTATATTCTTTTGTACTACCAATCCTATTTTTGCCATCCTTGACAGGAATTTATATTATGTGATGATAATTTCAGAACAACATTATAACCATGCATTTAACTTTTCCATACTCTCACTCTGAACTTCTCAAAACATTTTGAAATTCAAATGAACATCTAATGCAAGATAGATTAGAAAGACAAAAGCAATGTGGATATAAGCAACGTGAATGGCATAGCATTTCTAAAAAGGAATATATAGTATATACTATTATTTCAATGGAATCATATTAATATTGTTTTATTTTCTTATTATTTTATCATGGTACAATAAAAAAAATGTATATATACTGCATACTCTGAGGAAATGATACAACTTCCTGTTCATTCACGTATAGAACATTTGCCAGCTGGAAATCCAAAAAAATAGAGGCTAAATAATTTACTATGCTGTTTATTCCAAAGGGACCCTTCCAGAATCAAAGGAAATTAATGTGCACATTTCTGCAGGTATTGTTCCTTCAGCCTATGATGTTCATCATTAAATGTTGCTCCTTTTGTTCTGCACTATAGATAAATATAGTAAGGTTTGGAACTTAATTGTTAGCTCAGTGGATTTTTCTACTAGTATTGTGCAGGGATAAACAATAGGAAGCAAAGAATGACTAATTTCATGAACATCAGGATATGAAAGCAAATAACATTTATACATTCATTCATTTTATTTCTCTTTTGAAAACCAATAAAATTCCATAATTTTATGTCTGTCATGACCAGTTTTATATAATGCTCTTTATTTGATTACTTCCATTTGTTTGTCATTGATTTACAAACCTTCTACAGTATATGCTGCTGAAAGGATATTGGGGAAGAAATAACCACTAAAATATGGTAGTTGAGGTCTGAATAGTGTATCTACTTAGCCTAGAGGAGAAAAAGAATTATAAAAATAAAGGAGGTAATATAATCTAATGTTTGTAATTTTCCATAGTCTCCTGAATTGTTTTAAAAATGATAAAATGCTGCAGAACAATTACTATTTCGTATAGACATTATCTGATTCCATTATGTAACCAACCTGTCAAAGAGCTCTATAACTAACATGAATGCCCAAAGTCCCCAAGAGAGACAATAATTCTGAATTGTGACTAGAACCACGAAGGTAGCAGAATTTGGATATGGAGGAAATTCTACAATTTCAAACTTAAAAAAAAAAGAATTTCAAAATTTTCCATGAATCAAAATGATTTTTAATATCATTTGGGGTCAATTAAAATATTGTCTTGATGAAAAAAGTTAATACTGTGTCCCAGGAGAGAACAGGAGGAAGGACCCCAAATAAGAAAAGAAAGTTATGGGGAACAGAATAAATGAGAGGGAGAGGGGACAAATGGATAAAGTAAAATAAGAAAAAAACACTTACCGGCAACAGGAGCCACGGCGCAGCGGGAAGAGAAACCCAAGCAACTCATCAGCCACGTCTTTATTCAACTGAGGCTGCCCGGTGACATCACCAGCAATCACTGGATGGGGAAAATAAAAATCATGGTCAACGGAAGGAAAGGAGAGGGGAGAACAGACCGGAGGAGCATGTGGCCTCACAACCCACTCCGGGAAACCCTCAGGAGGGGAGGAGCATCAGACAAGGAGTCAGAAGAGGCTCCTGATCCGAGGCTTGGCAGCAGCAGCAGGGAACAGGGCACCAACACCAAGAGCAAGCCAGAAGCAATCCCTGTGAGCTGCAACAGTAGTAGCAGCAGGAGCAGTGGGGAAAGACTTGCGAGCTGTGACGACGGTAGCAACAGGAACAGTGGGGAAAGACCTGCGAAGTCCCACCATACCACAGGTGGGAGTATTGGGAAAGGTTGGGAGGAAGAGAAGGTGGCCCCAGAGAAGAAGTCCTGACAAGAGCAACAGGGAGGGCTGAGGATGAGCTGGACACCTATACTGTATACAAAGAGGAATGAACTATATGTAAAAGGACTACAAGACTCTTGGACGGGGATGCTCCAGGAGGGAGAGAAGTGGTGTGGCCCAGGGCTCGCGAAAGGAGCCAAGGAGGCAGAGTGGATGACCCAAGTAGGAGAACACACGTGTTTGATACCAACTGAAGGCGTACCCCCTAGCTAGACTATAGGGGAACTAGACTCCCAGTGCTCGGTTGTAAGGAACCAGGGAGGGAGACTATCTAAATTTCAGCGAAGCAACAGATGAGGTGTCTGTGGTTTTCTTTTGTGTTTTTCCTTTTTGTTTCCCCAGTTGAAGGGGTTGAGAGACAGGATGGGCCTAGGTATATAGAGTAAGTGTGGCACATCCCTAGGATGTCTTGGGGTGAGTTGGTCCTGAGAGCAGGAGTTTGCTCTGGATGAGTGTAGGTTTCATGAGCAGGACCACTGAACATAGAAGACCCACAAAGGGATAAGTGAAGCAGGCTCCAGGGCTGATATCCCAGACAGGAAGAAACTCAAAAGGCACCACAGCTACAGGAGAGAAGGGACGTGGCTGAAGATGTGGAGGGATCCATTGAGGTGGCATGAGGTTGGAGTGTGGGGGTGATGGAGCCCCATGAGTGACCATTGGGCAAACCATGTGCTGCAGAGGGACCCCGGATAGTCAACCCCCACCCTGGGGACATTCAAAGTCATGGCAGGCAAGATAGGGCAAGACTACTCCTGGAGTGAACAGCTACACAGCCAACTACAGGAGCCTGTAAGACATACCTCACCCGTCACTCAGACCAAGGCTGCACATGACTAGGTGTTGGAAACTCAGCGGTCACAATATGAAATAGAAGTTTTTGTTTCAATTTTCACTTTTTAAAAGATTTTATATTTTGCAATACAATATAAGAGACATCTTAAAATTAAAGGTAATTTCAAAATGAAAAATCAAATGTTTTGTTCTATTTTTTTCTAAAGAAAGTTTCACTTAACATTGGCATTTTCCCACTAAAAAATCAGTTCAGAATTGCCCTCATAACAATATGATTATAATCATGGAATTTAATTTATATTTTGATATTGAAGTCATTGGGACCAGAATTTTACCTAAATCTATCCATCTATCTATCTATCTTTGTGTTAACTAGTTTAACATATATGGAACAACTAAAGGTGTTTCATCATTAAAAATGTTCTCATCACCTTTAAAAATCAGATGCTCATGCACAGACTTAGAAGGTTCTGAAAGATGTCTTTTCAAGCAAGAGGGTGAGCAAAGGCAACAGTTGCCGAGGAGACAATCTTTATCCACAGGCATGAGAATTAAATTCCTTTCTTAGGCACATCATACAGGCTAGGGATAGACATTATACAGAAGCTGGTTTCATTGATCAGAAACTAGTTTAAACCTGTAACAGAACAGATGTTCAGTGCACATAAACCAATTTGAAAATGGCTGAAACTGGTGTGAGATAAACCTGGTTGAATGTAATATAAGACTTAACTGATTTGGCTCAAACCGGTTTATGCAATGTCTGTCCTAGACCCGTTCCTGGTTTAAGTTAAATCAGAGTTCCCCAGCATCCAAGTTGCTTTGCAATTCTGTGCAGAGTTCTGCTCTCTGCTCCAGCCCAGCAGGGCTGGCCCTGCCCCTCTGTTCCCTGGGTGCAGCTCTGGCAGAGAGTATAGGTACAACTGAGTCTGCTTGGCTTCCTCCAGCTCCCTCCCCTCATCACTCCTTGCTCAACCTCCCCTCTGCCTTATGCAGATACCTGTCAGCATTACACTACAGTCTGTGCTGTGGGAGAGGTACAAAGGCAGACAGGACAGTGTCAGTTTAGGGCTTTTTGGAGCTAATCAACAGGTAGTTAGTAATGTCCCTCTGTTCCTTCCTTGGAAAAAGTTGTTAAAGAAGAGGGTGAATTCATGAGAGGCTTTTGTTTTGTTTGATGGGCTAATAAATACTAACAACTCCCTGTGTAACTCCCTGCTATGTAACTCAGTGCTGTGTTATCAATAACAAAGGGGGAACCCCTCCCTAATCAGAGCATCATGCTGGGGCCTGGCCATGCTCCCTCGCAGCTGAGCAATGTGGAATGGAAGGAGGGTTACCCTAGTGCTCCCCAGCTTCTAGCCTGCATTTCTTCAGTCTAGAGGAGATTTCTGTGCAGTTACAAGCCAGTTTAGCCTGGCCAGGTTCAATTAACCTACAAAGACTGAATCAATTCAGGCTCAGGCCTTTTGAATGTCTATTCCTAGCTACAAGGATGTTTGTATCTGATAATCAGAAGTTTTAGCTCACTATCTGCACTAAGAGTAATAGAAATTAAATTTAGTGACCATTTGATCTACAGTGAACTGACAAATTGAAAAATTCTGATTAGCTGAATTAAAGCCTAGTTTTGATCACAGTTATGACTATAAAATGGGCATGTAGTTTAGATTATAGGAGAAAAATTTGGAAAAAAAAAAGGGGGAAATCTTGACTGGAGTTACAGGTGGTGGTCACTAAAAGGGTACTAAGAAGAAGGGTGAGATGTTTCCATTTCCTTAAGATAGTGTTTTAGCCATTGAACTTTGAACACTGAAATAGGCAACTGGAATAGTTAAGATGAGAAATGATTAAAGCATGAACATACTGCAGCTGGAAAGTGCTGCAATCTGCCATTAAGAAATAAAAGATTGCAGTGGATGTACCAAAGGGCCAAATATATTTTCTATTGACCCAGGCAGGCCCAAGATTTTTGTGTCCCAAAACACACAATTAACTGAAAATATGTTTGTTGTAGCTATAAATAAAATTCAAATATAGTGATATTATTTTACACACCTTTCCTGAATGCTTCATATTATAGACAATCTTATAAATCAATTCAAAATTGATTAATAATCAACCAAACAGATTTGTCCTGCTGCACAGTAAAACACTTGCCTGAATAAATACCAAGAGAGTAAGCCTTAACACCATCATCTGAGATAAGAGAAATGTATTAAAACTTTACTGGCAGACCAGCAGTACAAAGAAAAACACCCTACCACATAAGAGGCTCTTTCCCAATATTCTCAAGTTAGTGCAATTCAAAATTTGGAAAGCTATTTTGATTAGAGACTGAGCAATCCTTTGACCAAATGCCTTTCAAAGACATGTTGTTTCTAAGCAAATCTGTACCAAAGGTTCTGCAGAGGTTCAGTTTTGAAGCAAGGCAATCATGTCACTCACAAAAGCATTGTATTTATTACAGAAATGAGCAGAATTTAAGGTTAATTTTTTTAAAGGAGCCTGAGGAAGAGGAACCTGCTGAATTTTGTAAGGTAAAAGCATTTCTGACAAATATTAGAAAAGATCTTTACAGACTTCACTAAATATTTTCACCACTCAGTGAGACCAGAGTAAGGTTTTGAACTATATTTTGGAACTACAATCAGACATTGTACCCATTCCACTATAATACCCCAGCACTAATGCACTAATGACTTTACTTGTATGTTTTTTGTGGCTGTATTTCAAAATACTACAAAAATCAGTGCAAAACAGAGTATGCTCAAAGTATTATCTGAAAAATTGCTAGATGGAAAGGCCTGCATGTTCATCTGCTATCTTCAAGCTCCATTTTGTTAGGGTAGTCTTACCTTTGGCCTTCCCATTACCTTCAACAGTAATGTCATTTAGGCTAGGTACAGATAGTCAAAAAGCCCAAAGCGGTATTGATCTGAGTTATGTGATTTTCTGTAAGCAGCATAGTTTAGATCAGTTGCAAATAAAACACACATTCGCCTGGGGGGTGGGAACACAGAACAGAACTTCTGTTCTGCTACAGGTATAGACCAGTTTCCGATAACTTATACCAGTAAAAGTGTGATGTCTGTACCTGGCCTCTAGGACCAAATCTTTCTCAGACAGAAATGGTTTTGCTTACCAAGTTGCTTACCAATTGTTAACTGCTTACCCCATTACTGGCACAATCTTATCTATCTGAGGCTGAGTATAGTGCAACCTTTGGATGTCTGTAGACTAAACAAGCGGCATGTGTGCACAACACTTTAAAGAGGGTTAAATGCTTTTGCACCGCTTTAATGGCTTTGGTGTTCGCATGCCTCGATGACATATTGCGCATTAATTCCAGATATATTACATTCGGCAGTGTAATGCGCCTTAAATGGCCTTGGGGTTCAGCAAATTAAAACACCTCTGAGGAGTTTTAGTTTGCTGCCCTACAGCTGCAAAGCGAAGCACCAGGCTCCATCCAGCTCAGGGGCTGTACAGGCATCCCATGCAGGCAGTCTGGCAGCAGCCTGGGAAAGCAGGCTCCACTGAAGAAAAAAAAAGCAATAAGCCTGATCTCCCCCGCCCCGGATCCTGTCTGCCTGCCAGAGCTGTGCAGGGACCCAGTCCTTTCCTCTGCAACTGTAGTGCCCCCAGGAATGCCCAAGCCTGTGCATGGGTGCTGCCTGGGGAGGGCCATTGCACCAGAAGAGCCCAGGAACAGCTCCACTCACTGGCAGCCATCCTCCCCTTCCTACCACTGAAGAGGCAGGTAAGACACAGATGTACACAACACAGAGATTTACTTTGCCCTAAATTGTAGCGGTGTTTTTAAAAACCCACGACTTCATTATAGGGTGAAGTAAACACATTTCATCTACACACACCCTTTGGTTCCAAATCTCTAAGCCATGGCTGTGCCATTTAGGCACAGCTATGTATTGTGTGCCTCATTGTAGCATGGGAAGAACAGTGGAAGCAGCTTCCTTTTCTGTGCCCCAGGAGCCTACAGGGAAGCAAGCAGGAAACAGCTAGAAGAGTAATTCAACCTAGCCCTTCTGAAGACTGTTTAGTAAGGAAGGGAGCCTCCTCAATTCCTTTCCTAACACTGTACAACCATGAAAAGTCCAGGAAGTAGATTTCAAGGAATATGGGATCAGGCATTACGGGCATGCCCAGATGAGCAGGAACATGCGGCATGCAGTGCTGCAGACCTGCCAGCACACCACAAGCCGCACACCACAAGTGCTGCACATACAGGCATTCTCCTCACTGCTAATTTGCAGCACAGGGAGGGGGAGGGAAGGGGTTGGCTTAGGGAGATCCCAGTGTCAAAAAAAACCCCATACCTATAAAAAGCATGGCAGAGCACATGGCAGCAGTACTCACTGCCCAAAACTGGAGCTTAGGCAGCCGAAGCCATGCTTTGGCTACTAGCCAGGCTTCCTGCCGACAGATCTCAGTGGCTGCAGCCTCCAGTAGCCCCTAGGGCCCCAGGTAAGGTGGCTGGGGCCAGCAGCCCCTACCCCACCACAGGGAACATGCTGAGCACCAGAGTGTGCATGGCACATACTATGCTGCTGCAATTTGTCCCAGGGGAAACTCACATTCCTTCTCATGGGGACATGCACTACATCTCTGTTTCTGGCCCTTTTCCCCTTAATGACATAAGTCCTGATGATCTGTGTGGTCCAAGATGCGCCTTTCAGAGGTCACAGGAAAAAGAAAAATGAAATCTTTATTGAAACATACTAAATATCAATGAATAGTTTACATCTCATGATCAAGGTTGTCTGAATGAGAAATGAATAGGGGTAGGCAACGGATCTGGAATGTTTGCACCTGGGCTTCTGGTCAATTTGATCCTCATGGTCCTTATAGTTCTTTAACTTAATTCATCATCATTAACAGATGGGTACCTTTTGTGTAACACTGTAGCTGAACACACAATAGGGCACTAGGACTCTCAGCATGAATAAACAGGAATTTGTGTTTATACATGATAGAGAGACTTGCTGCAGAGAATTCTTATCATTAGAACAGTGGTTCTGTTGCTGGGTGGCTAAATCTAAGTTTTTTGGAGCACAGAAGCTGAAGGAAATCATGTTACTATCTTATCCTGTAGGGCACAAGGTGATTTCAAAAAGCATCAGCATGCCAGCAGTGTAATAAACAAAAAGGAGGAGTTTGAAATTTATCAATGGTGTTTTGGAAGCTTGGAATCTGCAAAGATTCTTCCAATTTCTGTGATGCCATCCTGCATTTAATAAATATAAATAGAAGGGACAAATTCAGTTTTAGAAACCACCCTAAAAACATCTTGGGGCTACAGAATCCTCTCCAAATAATGCTGCCGAATTAGTAACACCTCTTTGTTGAAGTTTGAGGCAAGGGATAAGGCAGGGGAACTTAAAAATATCTAGCACAAAAGATCTAGGCAGAAGTCCTAAAATGAAACAGAGAGTGAATAGTGTTAGGAATAACAATGGTCTCATAATCCTAATAAGATGTTGGTGATAAGCAATTATTTCTGTGCATGTGTGTCCTTATCGTATGACACATGATAAGTGTACTGGCAACAGACCTATTATAGTATCTGGCAGTAAAGAGTTTTGTTTAAAAAAAGCTACCTGATTGGGCATCTGAATATAGTAGTTAGTATGCCCAACAACAGCTATTAAAAAATTCCAGTCAGACTACAAAAAAAATCAGGAAATTGTCTTAAAAATTGGAGGACTTGTCAAAATAACAACAAATGTGGAGTTTACCTCATCAAATCATCAAAATCATGGTTGGGAGTGTCAGCAGAATTTGCATGTATTACCTGACAAGGGTTGTGAAGTGAATGCTTCTGCTCTGGCACTCAAGTCCAGGAGCTTACAAACCACAGCAAAGGCGGTGATGTCTCAACTGCCTCTGCACTAGAGTCAGATGCTCCAAGGAACTCATGAAGAAGTGGGGCTATACCACTGGTTCAACCACCTGTGACTACAGCACAGACCCTTGTACTATATAGCACCTACTGCAATGCCTGCTGCTTGAAGGCATATGTAACCTGGGTACACGCAAGGGTGTGTCCTATTCTCAATTGAATGGGATGGGTAGGTAGGAGGGGGTGCTGTGAAAGGGATCCCAGAATTGCAAGCAGATCCCTCTTTCCTCTGAAGAACTTTGGGCTTGGGCTAACTCTAAACAATATACAATTTATTACATTATAATATACATAAACATAAAACTAAATATCATATACAGATATTTACACAGTGAACACTAACCAATAACCAAGGTCAACCCCTAAATAACACTCTTTACAACATCACAATATAACATTCCAATTACAAAATATAAGTTGCAAACATGAACAATCTTAATAACACCTATTCCTTAATATAATCCCTGACCCATGGCAAGAGATTGTCCTCCTTCCAATGAGGTTCCTTGCGGGATGTCCAGGAAGCACCAGGGGCCCCTCCCCTCAGGGCCTTGAGTAGGCAGAGAGCTGCTCACCCAGCCCCTTCTCTGGATTTGCCCTCCCCAAATGAGTTTCCCCTGTGGGACCCAAGGGCCCAATGACTCACACTAACTCAGGTGGTGATGGTCAGGGTGCAGCTCGAAGAGGTCTCCTCTCCCATGCCATTGGACTCCTCTCCACCCTGTGCCCCGCTCTAAGGGCTCAGCTCCTCTCAGCTGCTGCACCACGGCTGCTGGCTTCTGGGTGCTGGGCCTCACACTGCCATACTACCATTTCCCCATGCCCTGGCTCAGCAATGAGGGCTCTCTTAGCACAGTCTGGGCCCTTCAGGCTCTTGCTGGTTGTCCTCATGCTGGGTGGCTAACCCAAGCAGCCTCCACTACTCCCTGGTTTCCAAGGCTCCGGTCCGTGTGCCACCCTGCACACTGTGGGACCTGGCCGCTTGTGGGGAGATGGGGCCTGACCTGCCTCACTGCAGCCCCAAGACCTTTGCCCAGTGCACTGCCCCTCACCTTGCGTGGCCCTCTGGCCCTGCTGGGGTTGCAGGCTTTAGCTGCTGCTTGCGGCTCCCAAAGCCTGGGCCACATGCACCAAACCATGCAGCGTGATGGGCCTGTACAGTCTCACACTGCTCTCAGACCCAGATCTCTGTGCACCATCCCTGCGTATTGTCAACAGCCCAAGTGGCCTCGCTCTGTTCCCAAGGCTGTTCCTCCAGCGGCAGCTTCAGGAGCTTTGGGCCTATTGCCCACAGGGAGGAGAGCCCCCAGCTTTTCTTGGCTCTGCTTTTCTTGAGTCCCTTGCTGCATCTGCCCTTTGTGCTGGGCACGCAGCTCCTTTTATATGTTCCAGGGCTCCACCCCAAAGCCTTCCAGACCTGATAGTTTACAGTCTTCAATCAGGTCCAGGAAAGGGGTATGACTTTAATTTCTCCTGCTGCCTCCTGATTGGTGGATGGGTTCCACCAATCAAAACAGCAGGATCTCAAGCCTGGGACTCAGCCCAAGCTCTGAAAGGTGAGCCTGCTACACACATATGCAATGAAATACTTTGTCACATACAATAAGCAAGCACAAGCATGCGTAACAAAATGGACAATTGTGGTGTAGAGACATGAGAAGAAGACCTCATCTAATGGACAGGTAAAATACTCAGAAAAAATGGGACCTCTTTTGCAATGTTTTAAACATTTTTTTTCATAAAAACATCTACAGTAAAGATTTGTTAACCAGAATGAGTGGGATAATGGGGGTGCTGGCTATATAAAAATTCCAGTTACTTGAGGACACGGGGTTTCAGCTGGACATGGAGTGGGGAGTGGAGGTGGCAGCTGCTCACAGAGCAGGGGGAGCATGCAGAGCAGGCTGACGGGTGGTGGCAACCGCGGGCGAGCTTCTGCCCCCACCCCAGTCCGACTGGCTGGAAATTCCAGTTAATAGAGTGTTCTGGTTACTTAATGCCAATTAACACAGCTTTTACTGTATTTAACCATATGATGCAACCTTGCAATATTACTTTTACAAATAGCTCAACTGAGCTCATTGAGACCATTCATAAAAAAAAAAAAGTGTTATTCATACTTTTTATTGTTGTGAGACTGGGCCAATAGACAGTAGAATGAATTGATACTTATGCAGTAGCTTTTGAAAATTTCTGAGGCACAACATAGTATGCATTTTAAGTTTATTTTTGACTGATAAAGACAGAGTATATGCTGTTCCTTCACTTTAAAATCTATCTTTCTACTCATTGTAGAGTAGAATGTAGGAGGCTTAACTAGTAAATAACATAAATTGAAATGTAAATAACAAAGAAATGTATTAGAAAAGATGAAAGATCCAGTGAACTGGATCAGTTGCAGTAAAAAAGATTGTAAAAATAAGATGAATCTAATTGAAAAATATTGAAAAGGTTTGCAATAGTCTATACAGAAAAAAATTTCAATGAAAAGGAAGTTAAACTAGAAATGTGTTAACTACCCTATAACATATCAAAATCAATCCTATGCAAAAACAGCATTAGTCAAAAACTTATGGTCCAGGCAGCATTTAAGCTCATTATAACTAAAGGAAGGGGATTCATTTGCCTGTTATTACATCCTTTGACCTGAATTTGCAGAAATCCCCCAGGCTTCTGCAGAGGGACCTGCACCTGAAAGGGTGGTGGAAAAAGAAGCACATTAATTGTTCTGTGTTTTACCTAAATATGCACAGACTTTTCAAATAACAAAGTGGAGCTGGCCTACCTCTTCTGTTCATTTACAAAGAATTTTTTATTCTTCACTCCCAACTAGTGATGCTGCCAGGCAGATGAAGGAAAATAACACATTCTCTGGTTTCACATAGCTCTGTTTCATATGACCATGAGAGAATGGTTGGTACAGCAGGTCATAAAGATACAAAATATGCTACTACTTTGTATCCTGGAAGATATGGTGGATTAAGAGCCTGTTGATTTTACATACCTTTGTACTTTCTTTTGTTTGTGCTAGAGACAGTTTAGTTATGTGTCCTGAAAAAGGAGGAGGAAGATGAGAAAACTAACAACCAGCCTACCAAAAAAAAGCCTCCATAGTCAACACATCCTTTCTTTACACAGCTATTTATGTTATTTATTTATTACACTTAGTCATGAACCAGGACTCTATTGTGCTAATTGCTATCCATACATAAAGCATAAAGATGGTCCCTGACAAAATAGTTTACAGCCTAAATAGAAAGAAATTAAGAAATAAAAGCTATCTTTGTCATAAATGAGAGATTATGATCTGGTTTCAAAATGAATGGAGATGATATTTTCTGTCAGCCATTAAATTGTTCCCATAGTTGGAACAAGTGGGCTTTTTTCCATTGCTTCTCAGCAGGTAGTATTTTGGTGGTGATTTGGTTTAGTTTCTGGTTTTTTAATATTATTCACCGAAGCTTAATCTGAAAAGACTTGAGGAGGGTGACTTAAGTACTGCCATTTTAACTGGCAGATGTATTCATAATTCACTCTAAAATGTGTTAGGACATGTAGAAAACTGCCCCTTACTATTCAGTCCTCTGAGAAGAAGCTACACACATATTAGACTAATTAGTGTATCTGACTTCTTCTGTTTCTTAACTTCTTCCCAAAGTGTCTATGATGGGATTGTGGTTCTCAACACATTCAACATACTGGGAAGCAAACAAAGGAGTTGTGAGGTACTGATCTTCAGTTTCTGAAGCTCTAAATAGAATCTGTGGTAGCAGCGAAGCAGCGAGGGAAAGGAATCCATCCTCACAGCCAGAAGACATTCCCCAGGGTCCTACCGCCATGAGACAAGCCTCAGCAGTGAAACAGCCTCTGCAGAATTTGCACTCCTTTCACTTCCTCCTTGCAGTAGCTAGCGTATCCCTCTGCTTTGGTTTCATACTATGTCCATCACCTAGGTATCTGTAGAGAAAAAGCAGACAAAATACAGCACATCCAGCCTGCAAAGTGATTTTGCCTGGCCCGTAGAGGGCCCCTTGTCCCTGCCCAGCCCAGGTGCAGGGACATCCCAGGCTATGGCATGGCACGGCTGCTGGATTCACTGCCCAGCAACCCCAGTGGTGGTGGCAGCTCCTTTCAGTTCCCACCGCCTGCAGACCCAGCTATGCTGCCTGAGCATCCTGACCTGTTGGCCCCACACCTGCCACCCAGGTGTTACCTGTCAGCTCTGTGTCCCTAGGGAATGCTGAAGCAGTATCCAGCCTATCTCATTTGCTTCAGAGATGAGACAAGGTGGCAGCTCCCCTAGGCCCATTAGGGGAGTTGCGAAAAGGGGGCACCATCGTTAGCATTCAAAATGGAGACCAGATTCCAAGGCACGGGCTGCACTGAACTCTGAGACCAGAGAAGCAGGGGAGCACTGCATGATGTGGGATTCCTGCTCCAAATGCTAATCAACCCATGTCTGCACACACCCAGCTCAGCATTTATCACACCAATTCTAGTGATGACTCCTTTATTGGTACCCAAAACACTGAATCTGCCCATTTGCACTGTGAGATCCCTCAGGGTAATGCTGCCCATAGCCAGGAATAATTAGCTCCCATTGTCCAGCATAACAAAACAACTCTGGTATACTCCCTTGAGTCATCATTTACCCATAAAGAAACCTGGTGTTTTCCCTTGAGCCATTGTTATTTCCTACAAAAGCCTCTATCCAAGCTCAAATTTCTGTTCTGGTGCTGGGATTCAAAAGCTACACCAGTTCCACTGGGACTTCACCTTCCCCTTTTCTGCTTGGAATATCTTTGCTGATTGCACTGGGGGCTCTGCCTGTCTCAAACCCCCTGGATCTGAAGCTGCACAACTTGTCTGCAAGCTCCCCAAACACCTGGGAACTTCAACTGGTTCAAGCTTCACTGAGTGGTAAGACCCCAACTCTCTCTTTCGCTCTTCTCTTTGCATAGACCCATTCCCTAATCCTCAAGTTTCTTTAATCTCTCTCTCTCCCTCTCTCTCTTCAGGCACAGCTTTCTAAACCTGACTTTTGCTAATCAAACTTTAGCTAAACTTCCCCAAATACCCAATTGAAACTATGTAATATTGTAACTGCCTTGTTTGTTTCTCTTTCTCTGCATGGCTGTTACTACTAGTGTTATTGTAAGTTTCATATCCCTGGCAATAAAATAACTTTTATGGTCAAGCTGGTTGCTATTCTCTCTCTGAATCTCATTTCCTCTTCCTTCTCCTTAACCTCCCCATTTGCTCTGCAGCAGTGCTTCTTTTACCAAAGCCACAGATCTTTGTAAAGTCCACAAATCCTGTGGGGTCTACTCATCAAGGGAGTTACTACTAGGACACTTGTGACATGAGCTTGGGGAGGGGGTGCTGAGTCCATGCCTCATGAGGCGGTCGGCTTGGAAGTGCTGCTTGACCCTGCCAGCTCAGATGCACTCTGTGAGAGAGAGAGAGAGAGAGAGAGAGAGAGAGAGAGAGAGAGTGTATTCGACTGATTCAGTAGCTGGAGGAATCCAGCCCCACTGAAACTAAGCCCTGCAAGGTATCTCCATTGGGGGTGAGGACTTGCAGAAAGGAGAGACAGAGCTCTGTATAGAAACACAAGTGACACAAGCAGCACACTGATAGAATTAGAGACCCCAGAAATGTAACTCTAATAAATGAGCACACCCCAAAGAAATGGACAAATCTGGTAACAGAGGGCAGGACCCACACAGGCATGACACTCAGCCAAGCAGCTGGATGGGGACATAGGCTGGCAGTGTTTAGGAGCAGTATTTGGGAGTGGAATGGACTGTTGGGGACAAGGAGGCCCCAGGATCTTGGAGTGGTGACAGCGTGGGGTCAGGGCTGGGGCAGAGGTGTGCTGGGCTCAGTGTATGTCCCTGCTCAAAGAATCAGGGCTCTGCTCTGGCCCTGGCACCACTCTGTCACTGCCCCAAGGTCCTGGGGTCTCCATGGAGACCGGCCAGAAGCTGCACAGGCAAAGTGCTCTCCCGGGCAGATGCAATCGTACTGTCCTGCCATGTGGCTCCTGGCTGGTCTCCATGAAGACCCTGCCCCAAGATCCCAGGGTCTTCATGGACAGCAGCTGGGAGCTGCATAGGCAGCATGCTCTGTTGGGTAGATGCAATCGAATTGCCTGCCCATGCAGCTCCTGGCAGGATCTTGGGGTGGTGAAAGTGCAGGGTGGGGCAGAGTAGCAATATGTTCCCTGGAGATCTGTCGCAGGGACATGTGGTCAGCAGATCATGACTCTGCCCTGGGTCCCAGGCCCTGGGCACTAGCCCCATGCTGTCACCACCTCACAACCCCATCCCATGATCCTAGCTTCAACCACCTTTTCCACTCCTGAATACCGCTCCCAGCCAGCCCATGGCTTTATCCCACACAGGGAGCTTTGGTGAGTTGTTCTGGGGTGGGGGTGCTGACTTGGTCCCCTGCACCTCAGTAAAACTCCCTATGTGGCCCATGGACCCAAATAATTGCCAACCCCTGCTATAGAGCAACAGATTAATAGGGCCCATTCTGGTCTCTACTCCACTGCATCCCCAAATCCTTTGCAGCACAGAAATAGCCTTCATGGAGCATTCTAAATCTGCAAGGAAAATACAATTGCACCATTCTACTGTGCAGGAAATTGAAGACTTTGCCATATGTGAATATTATGCCTCTTAGGTGCCTTCCCCTTACAAATCCCCATTAAGTGGGGATAATGTCACTTACTTCCAATATTCCATTTCAGTTAATCCCAGATCTGGAGTATTACTCATGTTCTAACTGTATGCATGATTTATTATTTACTCTATGAAAAAGTTAGAAAATAATTCCCAAACTTAAAACATTTTGCTCTCCATTTATCCCAAATGGAACCTCATTGGCTTCCTAGTGTCTGTACTCAGTGATTGAAAGTGCCTCAACACAGTGGAATTTCTAAGCACAACACGATTCCTCGGTACAAAGAATCCCTCGGTACAGCGGGAAAAACCTTGGTGCAGTGAACAGTCCCCACCAAACCTAGCAATCGCATTGTTTCCATGCATGCTACCTATTGGCTTGTTGTAAATTATTCCTACCCGGTGACTAGCAATTGGCTCACTAGCTGTATAAAAGCTAGGGCAGTTTCCACCCAAGTCAGAGAACTCTGCGTGTACTTCGGAAGAGAGTTCCGCGTGCATCTTGGAGCAAACTTGGAGGCCTGATCACCCACCAACGACTCCCTGTCACCGATTCTCCCAATGTACCCCATACCCTGCACGCTCGGAAAACATCGGTGTATTGTTTAGAGCTCTGCCTGGATTGCAACTTTCACGGAAGGTGCCTACACTGTGTACATCGACACGAGTTCCTGTACTTCAGTATTGTAAGTAAAGTTATTTCAAGTTAACCAATACGTGTCTGTGCCTAATTCTACTCCACCGGTTGAAGTACCAACAGCTCCACCGGCTATACTCGGCCCCCACATGGTGTCATGAACAGGATCAGGATCCTGCATCCAGGAAAGATGCAATAGAGTTAGAATTAGTTAAGAATTGCTCCTGGTGTGACGGAAAATGCCACATGCTGAACGCCGTGGAACTAGGCACACACATCGCCTATCACCAGGCGGGTGGAATGGGTGGAAGACTCGTCAGTGGTTACCTCTCGCTCTAAGGAAAAGAGGAAACTGCAAAAGAGTGGGAAGTACATCTTCATCCCAAGGCGTTCAGATGTGTGATGAGAAGTGAGCAGGTTCTATTTAGACCCTGAGAGGAAGGGAGCACTGAACCCTTCACCAGAGAAAAGCCAAGCGAAGAAAGCCCGACCCTCAGCCAAGAGTTCGCCCACTGTATGCAATGCATACAGGAAGCTGGAAAGGTAGCTCCAATTAAAGCCCCAACCCTAGCGCCTGAGCTGAGAGACCCCAAGTTTCTTTCCTAACTCCACGGAAAATTGGAGGTGGAAAGTCACTGCGCGATTGAGAGAACTGACCCGAAATACGGAAAGGGGAGAATGCTGAATGTAATGTTCCGTATGGTCACAACTTTGATGCGGGAAAAAGCAGATTTAGAAGCCCAGTTGCTTGCTGTTCAGGCAGCTAAGCAGACAGCAGTGGAGAAAGATCCTGGTCCACCGCCATTTCAAGATGGCGCCGAGAGAGAAGGGAGCCGCCCGGAGGACCCGGAAGGGAAAGGCAGAGCTTCTGACTGAAGGGCAGGAGTTCAGCTGATGGCTCCTCCCCCTGGAATGGCATCGCTTTCAGTGACCCCGCCCCCTCATTATGGACAGGGGGCAACAGATAAAGAGCTGTACCCGACTCTCCCACCGGACACATCGACAACTCAGATGGCCACTCATCCCGTGGCAATGAGAAGCCGAGTGATCGGTGCACAGAGTGCAGCCTGCACCACTGCCAACACCCATCACATCCAGGCTTGGACTGAATTGCAGGAACTGTGCAAGAAATCCAAGATAAGAGCTGATGAGACTCTGGCTATGTGGCTAGGATGCCTGGTCGTGGACTTTGGGTCCAACCTGTTAGGCCTGGAAGAGGCAAGTTTCTTAACCAGACAAGCCTTGTGGAGCGGAGGGCACGCCACCGACATCAATATAATGACGTTCAACGTCCATTGGCCCATTCCACTTCCAGTGCTCATTGCAAGCCAAGCTAGACACAAGTCTCATGCATGGCACGACGGCTGTCCGTTGAGAGTTGATGTGGAGCAGATTCTCTCAGCAGTAATAGGAATTTCGTATTGTTCCTGGAATTCCAGAGCACACACACTGGGACTGACACCACCCCGGTTGAGAGGACCATGGCCTCACCGTCACCTGTGAAATCCTGGAGCTGTTCCGATAACACTCAATGGTGTGGAAGCCTGTATTAAAGTTTATGGAGGAAGGAGTGCCATCATCCTTCGAATTCTCCTCAACCCATTAACCGAACAACCCGCAGGCGATCTTTTGCATCAGCTCCCATGATTGCAAGCTCTTGTGAAGCCGGACATAAGAATGTCCAGTGACTCGGAGCATCGATCCACCCCATGCCCTCATGAATCTAGCTCTCGACGACCACAAGTGCCACCGCAGAGAACACCGGAGAAGCGAATCATGTTCGGATTCCTCCTACGTCACTCTAGGCTCACTAAGCGACAGTTGCAAATTTTGGGAGACACGGGCCAATGGAAACTGGCATATGAGCTAGGTTTCCGATATCCAGTTGAGCCAGACAATGGATCATCTTGTCAAATCCAGAATATGTTAGTAATGTTGTAGTATAAGTTAGTTAATTGTTCAGGATATTTTTTCTCCACAGGCCCGGAACTTGGGATACATGCTGGAGCCAGACCAGGGAGAGAAAGAAAGAAAACCCCGAAAAGCAAGGACTCAACGTGTGACGTCACCATGACATCCACCGAAGTCCTTATAGTTGAACTTTTTGTAACAAACTTAATCATGTGCATATTTTTTTTATAGGTTATTGTTTAATTCGGTCCATAGAGAACAGACTTATTTCGTTGTCTGCATTTGTTTATATCCAATTGCCATATGAACCCCTCGGGAAAGGCAACAATTTGACCGACTCACACATGCTCCAATTCCAGCTGTGCCTTCGGCAAGGGGGCATGTCTGTACTCAGTGATTGAAAATGCCTCAACACAGTGGAATTTCTAAGCACAACGCGATTCCTCGCTGCAAAGAATCCCTCGATACAGCGGGAAAAACCTTGGTGCAGTGAACAGTCCCCACCAAACTTAGCAATTGCATTGTTTGCATGCATGCTACCTATTGGCTTGTTGTAAATTATTCCTACATGGTGACTAGCAATTGGCTCGCTTTGTATAAAAGCTAGGGCAGTTTCCACCCAAGTCAGAGAACTCCGCGTGTAGTTCAGAAGAGAGTTCCGCGTGCATCTCGGAGAAAACTTGGAGGCCTGATCACCCACCAACGACTCCCCGTCACTGACTGTCCCAACATACCCCGTACCCTGCATGCTTGGAAAACATTGATGTATTGTTTAGAGCTCTACCCGGATTGCAACTTTCACAGAAGGTGCCTACACTGTGTACATTGACGCGAGTCCCTGTACTTCAGTATTGTAAGTAAAGTTATTTCAAGTTAACCAGAATTAGTCTGTGCCTAATTCTACTACATCAGTCCAAGTACCAACAGCCCCACCGGCTATACTCGGCCCCCACACCTAGGTGACCTACTAAGCATATTTTTGGCCCTCTAATGACATTAAGCTGAAAAATAAAGCAAACAAATTATTTCTATGCACAGTCTGCTTTCCTTACTTTTTGTTCAGCATGTCTCCAAAAATTAATGAATCCACAACTCAAGTAAATTCAGTGTGATGCTGGAGTTAACACATGTCAAAAAATAAACATGGTAAAGGCATCATTAGGATCAGCAGGGTACACCTTCATTAATATTGGTAATTCGTTTAATTAGGAGTTATGGGTAAAAATAGATCAATGATATTTGGAAGCAGAGTTAGTGCTAAGGACTTTTGAAAATCCCACCCTAATCATATGATTGGAAATATTTATTAGAAAGCAGTCCGCATAAATGAATCATTATTATTCATAGCCTGTCCATTTCTCTGTTTCTCATCTTTCATATGTGAGCTTCTTCAGAAGCGTTTTCACATACAAATGATCTTTTATTCTACCAGAAAGCTTTGTTGTGTTGTAAACAAGTTAAAGCTGTGCTTCTCTTATCTCTTTTGTGTTTATTAAAGCTGGAAGAGTAATTAAATATAGCCCTAAATATTCTTGTGAATAGAAGCAAAGAGATGTTTGTTATCAATCACTGGCTCATATTATTCTTTGATGAACTGTTTCCATGCCCCACCTGCCTCTTGATTAATTCAACTCCACTCTCTAGGTCATCAGTAAACTCAGGTGTTTGTGTCTTGATATTGTCTCTTGTCTTATACTGTAAAATCTTTGTGCAGGGATTATCCTTTTAGTCTGTATAATTTCACAAGTCTCAGAAATATCAGGATGAGCATGTATTTGCCCAAAACTTCAGACCAAAAACATCAACTGTTATTACCTATTCTCCTCTTTTAAGACCCTGGGCTCATCCAATTGAGGAGGAGAAACAGTGCTCTCTGGATTTGATTGGCTAGGCATAAAACAAAAATGACAAACAGTGAAGAGTTGAATGAAGCTGCTCAAACTTCACTGAAAATGTAATTGAGAGAAAAATCTTTTCAGCTATGATCAAACTATGATTTTGATCATAGTTGTTTAAATTTTTCTCTCCCCCACTGCTGTAAATCTCAATTAACTCAATTAAACTATGATTATGATACTCAATTGAACTATGATAACTAATTGATAACTATGATACAATTGAACTATGATAATTAATTACTATAATACTCAGTTGAACTATGATAACTAAATTAAACTATGATTCTGTATTCCAAGCTAGAGTGATCATGGAGGCCAGTTGTGTAAATAAAGTAGTCCTTTGCTGTGCAAAAACAACCATTTTGTCAAAATGTCACATAAAGCAAAACATGGAGTCTGATCAGCATTACAAGATCATATAAAAATATATATAGGGGAGGTTTTCCATATGAAACTCCACAACATGAAATAGTGGAGTATCTTTTCTGAAGCTTACTTCACTCACTGAAATTAGAAAAGGCCTACTGCTGGGATGAGCAAATTGGAGCTGGGAGCCACAACTGGCCTCCATGATCACTCTAGCTTGAAGTACAGAATCATAGTTTAACTCTATTAGAGTTAATTCAGATTTACAGCAGTGGGTGAGAGAGAAATCTAAACAACTATGATCAAATAGCATTTTTATGTCTTTTACCTGATCATAAATTTCATACCAGACTTGATCTTTTCAGTTTCCAAAACATACTCGATAAGTAATCTAAAGTACTTATTGGTGTATTTTAAAAACATACTTAGAAGCATAAACATTGCTTAGAGGCATAGAAGTGCTTATTTTTATGTAGCGGAATGTATGATACATAAAGCTGGTATTTAGATTGGCCCTTTTGGGTTATGAATTGAGGAATCCCCAGAATCTGACCCACTTAATGGAATTTAAATGTTTAAATAGCCACCAGGACAGATATTAGTACAGTTATCATCATCAAACAAAAGCTGCTTCTGGAGCTCTCCAAAAACAATCCTTATTCCTTTGTAACAAAAAGAATTTGGTAAAGGTGAATTGGAGTTCAACAACTTAGTGAATTATAAAATGCATTCACTGGATCCTTAACTCAATATGGGCCCACTTAAATACAGTTTAAGACAAAGCACCTGAAAAGCATTTCTCCCTTTGTTTACCTGAAAAGATCTGAGCTCAGGGCTTAGTATTTCCTTGGCAACAACTGATAAAATACTAATACTCAATGTTCTATGAGGAGTTTAGCTCCCTACTCTGCATACTGTGCTGTAAGGAGATCCTGATCCCTTGAGGTCCTGACTGCCCTCAGCCCAGTGGTAGATAATAAGCACATTGTAGGATCATTCCACTAATGTTGTTAGTAAAATACACAAGTGGTAAAAACCCACAATACCAATTTTTACTAGCAGTTGGTAGGTAGTTCACTTTTAAATGGAAGTGCCTAAAGGTGATTCTCAAATTCTTTTTTTTTCTATCTCCTGATTTCATTCCTATGTTTTCTTGCATCTTTCTTTTGTATAAACATAAATGCACTCCTATGTTGAGACCCAGTTTAGAAGCCAGAATGGGAATCTGAGAAACTTTAAAGATAAATCCTTTATTGAACATTCTGGTCCGACTGCACAGATTTATATCCATCTACCTTTGTCAAACACTGGTCACTAATGTGGTAACAAAAATCACCTTACACTAAATACATTGTATGTGCTGTAAATTACAGATTACTTATTCCAGTAGGAATCATTATGAACTGAATTTCTGGTTTTCAAACACTCATCATATAAAAGGCCCAATTTGCTTCTATTCCTGCTTAGTTCTTGCGTTCAATTGGAGCCTCTACCTCACTGACCAACCAGTCAATCGCGATACTCCTGGAGCCTCTAACAGTCAGTCTCAGTCTGAGGGGCTTAGCATGCATGCGCACGTGTGTGCATGCACTCTTCCTGCTCCCTGCCACCCCTGGAATGAGATACAGGGCTACAGCACACAATGCCACATGTGTCCCACTGCTGGGCTGAGCCACACCCCCTGCCCTGGGGCTGGTCCAGTTGAGTGGGATGATCCCCCTCCATGCCCGGCCATGCCCTGTGCTGCTGAGTGAGTGATCGCACCACCCTCGTGGAGACAGAGGGAGTGGGGAAGGGGCAGGTGGTGAGAGGATCAGAGCCTGGGCAGCTAGTTAAGGCACATGGTGGGGCTCCTGCCACTGCACTGACCCTGCCAGAGGCCAGGGGGGCACATGCCCCGCCCAATCTGTGCATGGGGCAGAGGCAGCTGCTGCTGTGCACTGGGCTCTGTGCCCTGAGGCCCACTGCAGCTGCTCTGGGAGTGATGCAATACCATGTGTGCCCTGCTGCTGGGCTCAGCTGTTCCCCTGCCTGCCCAGTGGCAGGATGCACGTAGCTTCATACCACCCCTAGGGCAGCTGCACCAGGACTTGGGATGCAGAGCCAAGCGCACAGTGGCAGCCGCCTCTGCCCCATGCACAGATCGGGGGGGCCTCTACCAGGGTGCGTGCAGTGGCAGTAGTCGCCCTGCGCCCCTGGGTGAGCCACTCAGGCTCCAATCCTCCCACCACCTGGCCCCACTTACCTCTGCCCTCCTCCCTCTGTCACTGTGAAGGTGAAGAGATCACTTTTTTCATTGAAGTGCAACGCAGGATCTACTGCACACCCCTCCCACCTCCACCCCTTCCCTCTAACCTGCTGGTGGGGAGGGGGATGGTACATCCTGGGTTGCACTTTAATTTAAAAAGTGGTCTGGTACCACTCACTCAAGGTGAAAGGTTGGAGACCACTGTTCTACCTGATAAGGAGCCTGTCTGTGGTAGGCAATAGAGTTAGGGCTCTTGGCCTTCCAGACTTTGATTCCTAGGTGAATTTGTTCATGCTTGACATGTTTCTTTACTTTTCATTCCATCCAGGAAGAGCACATACCAACTGTTGAAACTTCCTTAGCCTGACGAAGGATTTTTGAACTCGAAAGCTTGCTTAATAATTATTTTCCACCTATTTGGGTTAGTCTAATAAAAGATATCAGATTCACCCAAGGAACCTTGTCTTCATGCTTGGCAAAAATTTAAGCTGGAGACTTTTAGTAGTGCAGATGTGCACACACAGTTCCACTCCACAGACTTCTTAAAATATGGAGCCAAATCCTCAAGTGGTGTAAATTGCCTGAAGTTGGATGAACCCAATAGAGCCTCGCTGTATGTACCACCTGAAGATCTGCCTAGATTTATGGCTGCATATGGAAAGTAAACAAGTACTTAATGCTGCATCTGACTTGCTTTCTCTGGGCTTGAGTTGACTTGAAATACTTGATCAGGCTGTACAGGGACTCCAAAACCTAACTCATTCCTCTGTATGCCAGACATTCCTAGATAAAGACATAGGTACAAGTTGTCATTTCATTAGCTTATGTACTTGAAAAGAATAATGAAATATATACACAGCTCTCACCTGCTTTGAGGATTTGCCTACACACAGAGAACAAGGGAGGACAGAATTTAGTCATGTTTAAGTCCTTCTATTGGAGAGCAAACTATTCAACCTATTAATGGAGATGAATATCACATCAAAAGTTAATATGCTATGTATTTTGATCTCTTTTCTTGTCCATACATCTCATTTTGCCCATTCCAAATAGGCATCTAATCCGCATTGCACCACAATGCACTGCATAGCAGCTGACAGACACTTGTATATAACAAACTCTCCTTGCTTTCAATGTAGAGGGTAAAAAGAATAGTGTTTCAAAAGGAAGTATATCTTGTATGCATAGGCAACTGGTAAGGTGGGCACAGGAGGGCACGTGACCCCCTGACAAGGCCGTCCATGCTTCAGATGCCACTGGCGGCTTCTGTGGGTGCTCACCAGCCCCATCCCCACTGCCAATACGACTTCTGCGGGTGCTTGCCAGCCCCGTCCCCACTGCCAATGTCACCAGCAGCTTCTGCAGGTGCCCCCCTTGACTCAAGAGGCACCAGTCATCCATACTTATATGGGCACTATTGATCCTGGATTACCTCTTGGTGCTTTATGGATGTTACAGGAAGGTAATTTAGAACAACCTTTAAAATACTCTAGCATTACTCATAGTAGAAGCATGAATAAAAAGGATTAGGACTAGAACAACATAACTAGGTCCTTTGTGCCAGCTTTACCTACTATCCCCTGACTTATTTTATGAGATCCAGAGGATCTGAACCATTAAGAATTTATTCCTGATAAACAGAAAATGAGCTTCATGTTAAATACACTAGGCTAATGCTCTAATCCTGATTTTTTTTCAGTACATGTTCACCATCTGTTCATGCCCAGAAAGTATCCATCTTTGTTCTTTGTGAATGCTGAGGCAAAGTGTTCACATTAACCATTAATAGTTTTTCTTGCATGGCACTATTTGTTTTTTGAACAACGCATGAGCAAAACCACCTTTACTCGATTGGAATGGTGGCACACCTTCCTTAAGAAATGACTGCCTCAAGATATATTTTGTCATAAATACTTACAGTGCTGTTTCTATAAAAACATGTTGTATCATGCCATAACTGCCTGTGGATAAAGTATCTTAACCAAATAAAGTAATATATGTTCATAGGTCTCAGTCTTCAGAAAGTACTAGGTATAGACCACAAAAATAAGTCTACTATGTCCTGTACATGACTAATTTCTTCCTATATGATGTCTCTCTTGACACCCCTCACCCTTCCTTGGACCTATGGAATATATTTTAACAAATTACTTCCTGACTTTTTAGTGGCAGGACATTGGCAGTACACTCATCCCTCTACTTTTACCTGTGAAAAATCAGGGTGTTCTTGATGTTTTGGGCATTATGCCTTGTAGTTATGAGAGAGTTGTTTGTGCAGTTTTGTTTGGAATAGGCTAGACAAATATGTGTATGTGATGATTTACACAGCGATGATCCTAGCTTGAGCAGGGGATTGAACATATGACCTCCTAAAGTCACCTCCAGCCCTGCTTTTATATAATTCTATAGGAAATCAGGTTTTTCAGCTCTTCTTTTCTGTAGTAACCCCATATTTATTTATTTATTTAAAAATTACTTTCAGTAGAGCCTCTGGCAGTTGATTGGTTGGCACTCATCCTGGTTGGTATGCAGTTAAGGCAAGCTTGTGGCTTTCCCTGTGTATACCTACACAGAAGAAAGTAAAGGATTATACAGTGTCCTTTTGTTCCTCTGCTTGTTTACTTGTGTAGCCTGGGTACGTCCAGGGAGTATGCCTTCTCCTCCCATGACTGTGGTGGTGGTCAGGCAGGGTGCTGAGGAAGGGGTCAGCTACTAGAGCAGCTTCCTCCCCCAGCTATAGAACTAAGCCAACACCCAAGTACTTAACTATGTACAATTTATTACAAGAATAAATAAAGACACTTAATATAAAACAGAATATTTACAAGGCTTAACATATAATACTATATATAATATTCCACAATTCACATATAATACAAATATGAACCAAATAACTTACAACCTATACAACATAATTAACACATAGGGATATTAACCTCTATAACCCAAGTAAATTAATAATAATCTTTCTTTAAAGCTTCACAAATAACAATACCAATATACACATTGAGGCATTAAAACACAGAAACCCTTTAAACCCCCTTAAAGAATACTCCTAGCTATATAACGCTTAACACAATGACAACCTCAAAATAGGGACTGCACTCAGCACCTCCCCAAGGGGTTTCCCTGAAGCCCCTCCCCTTTACGGCACTGGGGTGCAGACACCCCCTCCTGCAATGGAGGGTGAAAACGGTAGACCCTCCTCATCCATGTCAGCCTCCCCTGTGGGGCCTGCTTCCTCAGTAAATCATGCTTCCTTTCTGGAGAAGTTAAGGCTTGTCCCCTAGCGGCCAATCCTGCAAGAGCCTCTATCCAGCGGCACCTTCAGCTCTCCTTGACGGTCCAGCACCCTGCACTGGGCATCCACAGGTCTCTCTCTCTCTTGCAGGAACCAAGCCCTTACCAGCTTTTACTCCATGGTCTCAGACCGGGGGATCTTCCCTTTCCTGGGCCCTGCTTTGGGCACCGGGGCTCTTTTAGTTAAAGGTGGAGCCACACTTCAGGGCTCCAGTCACTTGGCCTGGGGCCAGGGCCAACATGAGCAGCTGTGAGCTGCTTCCAAGGCAGTTCTCCATGCATTGACCCCCGCACCAGATGAGGCGCAAGCAGCTACGAGCTGCTCCCAGGGCCAGCTCTCCATGTTCTGATCTGCATACCAACTGCCAGCCACTTGCTGGGTTTGCAGGCTCAAGCCTCCTCGAGCGGCTCCTAGAGCCTGATCCCTGTTCACTGATTTGCTGAAGCTCAGGCATGGTACCAAGGATGGCTGTCTCTGGTGCTCCTCTCTCCTTGCTGTCCTTCATTGTCTCTCCTCCAGCTTGCCAAGCACGCTCCCCTTTTATACTCTTCAGGGGCTCAACCAGTTCTCTGGATCTGGCTGGCGCAGTTCCAATTCAGGTCCAGCTGCTCCTTGCCCCCTCCCTTCAGAAAAGGGTGGGGCATTGCTTGTCTTGTGTTGCCTCCAGATTTGTGGGTGGGATCCACCTATCAAACAGCAGACCCTCAAGCCTGGGACTCAACCCAAGCCCTGAAAAGCTAATCCTGCTACACTTGCCTTGATGATGTTCATCACAGCTTATAGTGCAACAGGAAGAACAGCCACTCTGTCTCTTTCTGAGCAGATCCACTGGGAGTGGGCAAGAAAGAATAATGGTATCCTGAGTACCTCAACCCATGTGCTAGCCTTCACAGCTTCAGTGATGCAGAAGGAACAATAATTTGCATTAAGTAAAGGACTGGCAAAGGTGATTTGCTCTCTGAAGTAAGATGTGAACAAGGAACCAGACAGTTGTGCCACTTCTTACTCAGGAGTTGTGGTAATTCCACAACTGAGCCCTTGCTGTATCTTCAAACAGCATAGAGAACCTTAAGAATCAGTCCACAGTCCTTTCACCCCATAAAATATGTAATCCAGTTTTAATAGCCTTCACATTCCTGATAACATGCCATTTCAAACAGTCTGAACAGTAAATTACCTTTATTACAAACTAGTTAAAATAGCAGTACAAGGTTATTTAGGTAAATGTGGTATCTTTTATTAGACCATCTGAATAGTCCAATAGCAAAGTCTAATAGCAAACCATCTGGGCATCATAATAGGATGTAATTAAAGCAACCATAATGGAATGTAATATAGTGTTGCTGGGAATTAGTGTGTATAAGCAATGGCATCAGGGTGTACACCATAAAATTAAATCATAAGTCATTCCATTATCACAATACACTTGGGTAATTATGCTATCTGTAATATCCAGGCTTAATTAAATTCAATATAGGTTACATAAGAGTTCTAGGTTACACCTAACAGTCACTAAATAGAGACTGATGCAAAATCGAAAATGTATTCCTCAATGTGCATTAGATGTAGGCTTACGCTTTGGGTTAATGAACATTTTCTTATTTCTTATTAATGATGATTTATTTCTCATGGAATTCAGTTAATATTAATGAATTTTATAGGAAAGGGCCAAGCAGCACAGAGAGGTCGGATGACTTATCCAAGCTTCTATAAAAAAAGCAATAAAAACCAGGTTTCCTAATTCTCAACTTACTATCTTGCCCTCTGAACCATTCTGGCATTACTTTCCTTCATACCAGGAGACCTTTAAACTGTATATACTTTCAGCCTCCTGCCTATTTTTTTTAAACTAACAAATCTGAAGACCACTAGAAATCCCATAAGGAAAGGAGCTTATTAAAAAATCTCAAACTGGATTATGATCCCAGAGCAAAACTGGAGCTACAGAAATGGAAAACAATATAGATCAACAAAAAATGCCTCAGGCTTACACTGTCTTTTGGCATAATATTTCACTGTTATTTAAAACTTGTTAAAAATTCTCCTAATCTCCAAGTACTTTTTTTGAAGAGCCACCAATACCAGAAAGCAGTGTGGGAAGAGGACAACAGGCTGTTGATGATCTTTTGAATATGCTATGTTCCTTTGGCCTGTTCATCAGACTCAGACCCGCCCCTTGGGACTAAGTACTGAAGAGCCCTTCAGCCATCATTTTGCAACACATGGTGAAGCATTTAAGCACAGATGTGAAGTGAGATACACATTAACCCAAGTTTAAACTACTTACATGCTTAGGTATTGATTCAAGTCCTTTTGTACCTTCTCCTTTAGTTTCAAGAGTTCAGTTAGAAAATGGGCAAGATAGGATGGAGAAAGAACTTGGCACACACATAGGGGTGTTGGAAACTTAATGCTTCATGTCTTACTCCAGCTCTGGGAGGGGCTAACAGCAGATTCTTTACTTGCAAGAAACCAAGATGCAGTTGTTTGCCAAAGGGCATGTTAGGAGGAGGGAGAAAAATAAGAAAAGGATAGACCTGATCAGGATCATCAGGATGATAACAACATACACAAATGCAGAGAACTGAAGAAAGAAGGAAGTAAAAAAAAATAAAGATGAAGGATAAAGTGGCCAGTTCCTCCACTGGTACAAAGGAATGCAACTCCATAGAAACTGAGCACCTGATCCAAAAATTTTACTGAGTCATGGCACAAGATTGTTAGGGTTATATATCTTTTTCAGGAAAACGGTAAAAGCTTAAAACTAGTAATGCTAAAAACAGCCCAAGGTGAATATGCAGAAAAATAGTACAGTATGGCCACAATTTGTGCAGTGTAGCCACAAAAGGACTTACTGCAATTTGGAGCTTAACACACAAGCACCCCACATCACAGATTAAGCAGGTAAACATGCTTCTTTATATGACCTCTGTGTGTATGTGGAATATTACATGCCATTACATCTGACTACTAGAAAGGCCAAATGGTAAACTAGTCGGAGTCCAGAAGAAAGCAACAAAGACTTGGACAGACTGACATTTGAGGAGGGAAGTTAGAAAAAAACTGGATTTAACAGAATTTGACAATGTGACAATTAAAAAGTCATAAGAATCAACTGATTCTCACAAAGAAACTAAGGAATTACTGGATATAAATTTGTGATAGTAAGAAAAGGAAAACCTAGGCAAGATATCAGGAAATATTTCCTGGAAAAATGAGCTCTTTCAGGCTATGGAAAGAGAGCAAGTTGAAGGTCCATAAAGCAGGTGAGCACTTCTTACTTGAATTATCCTTCCCAGCTTTGCCTATACAACAGTTTCCCCTAAATCTTTCTGCTGTGCTGCATTGGTTCACCTCTGCAGTTCTATATCCACTGACAACATACTTAAAGCAGTAGTGCTGATAAAGCTCACCCAGTGTTGGCATTTTAACCTCTGAGCAAAATAACTTTGCTCAGAGTAGCTATGGATAGTCACATAATTCAAAATCCAGTATTTGGTCTCCACTACCCCTTCTACCACTGCTTTCCCTGACCAAACAAAATTAGGAGTAGGAATGATGGGAAATTTCAGGAAGAAAAGTGGCAGAAATAATTGACCTAGCTCCTTTTAGTAGATGCTGAACCCGCAGAGAAAGTATTATTTTGGGTTCTGCTGACCCCCTGAGGCAAGGATATCATTATCTCATCTATATAAATATAGATATAAAGATGGAGAATGGGGTTTTTAGAGAAGGAAAGAAAGAGAACATTTAAGCTGCAGACAGAGCACTCTGGAGGGAGAAATCCCAAGAGCGGCTATGGTTGAGCTGACTTTTTATGTTGAAGGCTTAACTTCTGTATTAATCAAACCAATCAGAAAGTTATCTTTAGACTCTGCAGCAGGTATGTCCTTTGTTTTAAAGTAGATTTAAAAGATTCCTGTTCCTTCTCCATTTCTTGTAACTTTTCAAACAAAGGGGGAAAACATTGGCAAATGCATATTTATAGCATGGAACCACCCTGTATAAATAGACTGGTGAAATCTTTCTGCAAAAATCTGAAGGAAAAATGCATTCTAAATCAGCAGACAACAGAAATGTCACTGTGACTCAAAACAAATGTCAGTTGCCTATCCTGAAGACTCCCCACAGAAATTCTTAATGATCTCCACTTAATGATTTAATGGGTCTTTTCCATTTTTATGTGATTCATTATAATTTCCAAGAGATCCCTAACAAATTCAGAACAACAGCTACATCTGAAGTCTAACATACATATTTTAACATATAACAACACGATTTTGAGATGTTGTTGTTGCTGAGTAACAAAAAAAAATGGTTTTATTCTGGCCAGAACACATGGCCATTTGTATTCCATTATCTACTTGGAGTTTTCAAACCAAGCAATGTGAGTGAACTGTGTGCCCTTTAGAACAGCATGCTGCAAATTCTACTTTTTCCAAATAAAGTATGTAGTTTTAACAACACAATGCTGTTTTACTGGTAAAATTACTTACTCAACAATTTGTTTATCCAAAGGCTCAAACTTTAACCAAAGCCATCAGTTTCTTAAACCTTCCACTCAAAAATATAAGCTGAAAATAAGTATTTCTGAAAAAGAATAATGTGACTGTTTTATAAAACATCATTTATACAAGTAAAAGTTGGTATTTACTCACACTGGTATAAACCCTATATGCATTGAAAACTGAAAAACCAATCAGTCTGTACATTGCTGATCTGTATTAATTTCTGCCTTCTGACAAACTTACTAGACACCTATGCTATAAATATGGATGTTAAAATAAATGTTTGAATGTCTTAACTAAAAGAGGTTTTACTGTGTCTTCAGGGTTGGGCTTACTATGCTGAGAATGTCCTAGATTCTCTAGAGGCTAACATACTGCAGACATGCTGAAAATTTTGCTCTTAGAATAAGTACTTTATCAGATCATACAGAATTTTTGTAGAAGCAAAAGAAGTCAAGAGAGTGACCTTGTTCAAGAATAACATACTCAATCCTTCCCTTTCACATCCAAAGTATGGAGGAAGCAGGAATGTATGAAAGAATCAGACAGGGATAGAAACAGAAAGTCATTAAATAGTAAATTGTAGGGATCTTTAGCAAACCTTCATGGTACTGACCACAAAATGGCAATTACAAAAAGCTGTGATCAGTCTCACTAAAATTAGATTTACAAGACTAGGTTTGAGCTAGATTTTGTCCAACTTTTGTTCAGAGCAGTAAGCCATGATTAGTGGGTCATAAAATGTGCTGGCAACTGGAGGAATTGAGTATCCAAGTATTTAATTTACTTAACAGATATAACTATAGCAGCTTTAGACTCTTTAACATTAAAATATACTGTTTCATTCTATTTTATTAAATTGTAAAACTCATTTTAAGATTCATTTTAAGTAAGCCACCTGCCAGCAAAGTATTCACACATTGCTGTTGTCATTATCACCTACCTGTGTCAGTTAGTGAGGAGAATTTGCATTCATTAACAATTAAAAAAATGTACTGATCCACTCAGTAAATGCTGCAAGCTTTACTTTTGCCCCTTACAATGCTTTGACCTGAGAAGCATGACCATGAATCACTAACTAGATAGGCCTAATATGCTTGAAAGTCCATTGCTGTGTACACTGAGCACCACTGAAATATAAATGGATGCCAAACAGTTACTACTGTTTAGGATATTTTTCATCAAAATTTATGCATTGTTTCCAAGATAATGTGGGCAGCAGTTTGGCTTTCCCTGGCCCTTCCCCGTCACAGCATCATTTGCACATCACCTGGCAGTATCATTTTTCTCTTCTATTTTACTGGGTTATCATACTAATTTGGAAGTTTTGATTAGCACTCAGGTTTGGGGGCTGGATTTGGATAAATTATGGTGGTATCCTTTCTTTCATTCTACAATGAGATATTAAGAGAATGTCTATGCTATCAAAGGATGTTCATTTGGGTATATATGAATTGGGTGTGCACTCAACACTGCCCTATGGAGTCCACTGGTTTCAGAGTGTAGCATGCAGGAAGGGCACTCAATGGAGCATTCCCTAGGACAGTCCTTTGACAGTGCAAACATACCCTACATTTCTTTCTTTTAGAACATGTAGCTGTTCCACTTATATAGTTTCTCTCTCTCTCTCTTACTTTCTTCCCCAGGGTCCACTTACTGCAGTATATGAATATGATTCTTCTCATGAAAAAGTATTACCCCCATTTGACCAGCGTAGAACTAAAGCACATGCATGTAAAGTTAGAGGTGAGCTGAGAACTAAGCCCTAGCTTCCAATGGTATAAGCGGGTACCTTAAATGTTGAGCCATGCTTCTTCTCGTTGATCAAAACTCAAAAAAATATCAGAAGCTTTACATCCTTGACAAAGGGTGTTCATAATAGCTACGCCAATCCTGGCTAAACACTGTGGCCAGGAATAGATATTCAGCATGCATAATAAAAGAACAAAAATAGACAAGTGTGATTATGAAAACATACTGGAAGCTTTTCCAGAATTTTATTGATAGAAAAAAACCCTTAAAATGTCTCAGCCCAACCCCTTGGCTGCTTCTTAGGCTCTCCATCTGCTTAGCAAAACTTGATTCCCATTGCTAGTATTTAACAAAAAATCTCCCAATCCCATACTATTTAAATGTTTTGAACACTGAACTGGTACACAATTAAAATAACTCAGGCTACTCCTTTCTTTCTCTCATTCTCAGCTCAGAATGTATAAAGGTAACTAAAAACGTCTGCAAATATCTCTATTATCACCATTATTTTTAATGAAATGGGAGTCAGAGGGTGCGTCTACATGTTCATTAGCCATAGTTACTGCATTTTAAGTTTAGTACCTGTATTACCAGGTATAAAAGCAATGCGCATAAGCAGCACTATGTCTTTTAAGTGATGCTAATATGCCATAGACTAATATTACTGTGCATTAGTGTATTAGCACAGCTTTTGCCATGATGGGCTAATGCACAGTAGAATTAGTCTACTGCACATTAAGTGTCTCGTGTAGATGTACCCAGAAACTCCCAAATTCTAATCCCAACTCTGCTACCCATTTGTGGTCTAGCCTGAGGCAGGCACCTAACTCCTCTGAGTTGAATTTCAGCTGAGTTTCCATGGATTATTTTGGTTCAAATTCAGTAGTGCACAAGGTGTTGAAATTATGTGTAACTTGGCAAAACAAATGTAAGTGGTAAAGTGCTGGAGCTTGCATGGACTTGCGTGCAGTGATCATGGAAAACAAATGATAATCTACACTTAAAAGGGAAGCTTGTGTAGCAATAAAAGCAGCTAACAGGACAATGATCACATACAGAGGTAGTTTGACTCTCCTCTCCCTTCCATCAGTAAAATCAGATGCCCTTGTGTCAGTGCCATTAAACTGGTGTACAAGAGGTACAAGCACTTATTCTAGTACTTCCCCAAAAGTAGTTTGTCTTAGTAACCCATCCTTAGATTCTACTGTGGTGAGAAAACAATATTGGTTTACAGAGAGGTGGCTGAAAAGAAGCAATGGCTCTGGGTTTGCAGATCAACCCTGTGTGTATAATGGGTCAAACCTGAACATCCAGTCTCCCCACTCCAAATGCTGGGAAAGTTTAGACTCAGATCTAGCTCTTGAATCTTCACATCCAGGAGCATCAGCAAGTCCAGGATTTTACAAAGGGAGGTGGCAAGGAACACCCGGGGGGCGGAAAAAGGGGCGGTGTACTCACCCATCTGCCACTGACACCATTGCTACTGTCCCAGGCTGGGCCCAGGCCCCACACAGCCTAGCTGCAGTGAGACAGGAGTTCCCCTCACCTTCCAAACAGCAGGGACACAGCAGCAGGTAGGGAAGGGAGGAAGGGATATGGAGGCAGTGCCATAGCAAGGAAGATTGGCGCCTGGGGCAAGACCGAAAAACACCGCCCCAAAACTTTAATAAAGCCTTTATTGCATTCATTACCTCTTTATGTGTTCTTTAACAAGTCAGCAATTAAAATAACAAACTCATAAAATCTTTATAAGGGCATTTAGGCTGATACAGTATTAGCCCCGCTAAGTAGCTTAATTCCAAGCTAGTCACTGAGCAGGAGAAGGGAGACCTCCTGACTCTTCTCTCACATGAGGTTTTATTGTGCATTAAAATGGCACTTCATTAAAGCAGTGATGTGGGACTGCCCGCCACGCCATATGGCCAGCCAGTGACAAAAGGAGGAGCGGGCAGGTAGAGGCCCAATGTCAGCTTCCCAGAGCAGAGTGGCCAAGGAGTGACCTCAGGTGACCCTGGCAGCAGGGAGCACGCATGTGAGCTCAGCGTGGAAATCAGCTCGGCTGGGCACCATGCAGGAGGAGATCAGCCCCCTCTTCCCCAGCTGCAAAGGGACAATGCTGCAGGTGGGCAGGCTTAGCCCTTTCTTCCCCATGCTCCAGGAATAGGACCGCAGCCAGGCAGGGCAGGCCCCATAGCCACTGCTTTAGCCGTCTCACCCCAGGTAGGATTGGGCTTGCAGACTCCAGCACTGCTCAGGTGCAACCTCTGTCTCCCATCCCTAGCAGTGTCTGTGCGCCAGGGCTGCACCACCCACCGGAGAGAGTGGCCCCTGCAGGCTAGCAGGGCAGGGAACACCAGACTGCACTATGGAGGGGTGCATCTGCCTGTGCAGAACTAAGCACTGGGTGGGATCTGAGCCGCCAGGCACAGCCTGCATCCATGCCACAGCCCCTGTGGTTGCCCAGCCCCTGCAGCACTTGGTGACTCACCTGTTGGCACCTCTTTGCTTCGGTGCCCAGGGCGGTTGCCCCGTTCGTCCCTTTCTTGCTACAGTGCTGTATGGAGGAAACGTGTCTCTTAGCAGGACTTAAACTTGCTGGATCTTTAAAAAGTCCTGCTCCTAAAGGGAGGTATACATTATTTGGATCTACCACTCTTCAGTAGTATTTGGTTCTGGAGTTTTATTTTGTTTTGTTTTAACTCACCTTGTATTTGATCACACCTGATTCCATTGGAGCAATTTAAACCAGGCCTGTAAATTATACCACCAATAACATCCACCTCCTGTCTGCAGTGTGTTAATCTGCCTTAGGCAAAACAGAGATAACATCAGCAACAGTGGCCAAAATTTGGAATGGGCTTCCAAAGGAGGTGGTGCTCTCCCCTTCCTTGGGGGTCCAGAAATCTGGCTGGGGTCATCTGATGCCAGCACACATTCCTGCCTAGGCAGGGGGTCGGACTCAATGATCTGTTGAGGTCCCTTCTGACCCTAGTATCTATGAATCTATGAATCAATTTACCAGATACATCATAGATGTATGCAATGAGAATGTAGAGATCATTAAGATACTCCAAGTTACATCCTGCTCCCACTGTCATTAATAGGAGTTATACCATTAACAGTCAGTGGGACAGGACCTCACCACAAGCACATACAGTATGTAGTGCAACCCCAGGTTAATCAGTGAACTTACAGGAGGAATGAGTATTTTCCATTGCCTGTGAAGTCATTTGCAAATATAAACTAGTATTAAAGAGGTAATCATTGTTATTTTAGATGCAGGATGAAAGTATTCCTTAAAAAAAGGAAAACATAAAAAGACTCAGGCAGATTGGCAGATACTCTGTAGGATATGAATTAGCATCTCAAGGCAAAGATTGAAAAGGTCTTTCTTTTCAAAACAAAGTTTAATTTTAAATGTTTTAGCCAGAACAGATCCAACTGAAATCCTTTTTATGTTCAGGAAAGATAGCTGCTATTTGTATATCAAGTACTAAAACAATCAATCTGAAGTTCAAAAGACTAAACAGGAAGATCCTTTACTTATAGAACAAAGGATAAACTGACTTAAGAGGTTTCAAGAAAAGCATACACTGGCTGAAGTTACAGTGAAATTGACCTGTCCATTTTTTGCTGTTAAGAGATAACAAAATACAATCAAAAATCAAAAACTAGGAGGAGAAAAGTAGAGTGTATTTACATGTCACCCCATTAAATGCCTGAGGCTTAAAAAACAGAAAAAGAAAAAATTAAGACGATTATAAACCTTGTATGTCTGGCCAGATTTGTATTTACATTGAATAAAATGGCATGATTTTTTTTAGATATATTTTAATAGAAAAAAACATATAACATTATCTGCGTGGTAAAGTTATGTATGTGGTCATTCTTACAGATCAAAGTATGGCAACAGAGTAGTGAATCTGTCTTGTTACAACTCCATATGTGAAAGTCCTAGACTCATGCCAAAAGACTGCTGTTAGTCAATCCAGCTGTAAGTGAGAACTTCATCATTCAGGCTGGAGAGTAAGAGCCAAAAAAAAAAGATGATCCTAGCCACAGCACTCCCTCTTGTGCAAATGGCTACAGAAACTGGTATGTCTTAACTATACTAGTCATATGGGCTGCTAGATATGAGAGGACCTTTGACCTTCTGTTGTCTCGACTCCTCTAGATACATACAGGCAACAATCTGAGATATACACATTAGGCCACACATAATAAAAGCAAACATAGGAAGTTTTATAGTCCTGATGCATCTCCATTTATTTCTTTAATAAAAGGAAGGCATTCTCATCCTAGATGCTTGGAAAATATAGTAACCAGAAGAGTTCAATATGTTGGGAAAACAATGAATCACTGCCTAAGAAATGGAATTAACAAAGGTAGCGTTGGTACATAGAATCATAGAAAAGTAGAGCTGGAAAGGACTTCTGGAGGTCATCTGGTCATGCCTAAGGTAGGATTATTCCTATCCAAACTATCCCATACACATCCTTGTCTAACCTTTCCCTAATGCTACACAATCAACCCTGTTGTACAGCTACAAGGCATTTGCCCGAAGACATCAAAAACATCCTAACATGCCAAAGGTATAACAGGAGAAAAAGGACTGTCAGTGTCCTTGTTGCAATGGCTGTTAAAGTGAATTCAACAGATCCAAGGAAGAGGAAGGCAGAAACCCCCACAATCTGTACCAGTCTGACTGTGAAGTAAAATTCCTTCCTAATCCCAAATGGGTCTGACCCTGAGCAGAGAAGCAAGAGCATCTAATCAGGAAACCTCTGAGTTTTAGTCCCAGTAAGAGCATTGGCAGACCCCAGTCAAAATCCTTACCCTTGGTTGCAGCCAACACCCAATGCTTCTGAGAAAGGTGAAAAAACCCTGACATATGTAATAACAGAAAGGAAAAAATGCCATTTTTTGTACCTGCCTCACTTCAGATTCATATTGAGGCTGTAATCCACCAAGTTGACTAGATCCTTCTCTATAGTGCTATCCAGCCAGTTGTCACCTATTTTGTATTTGGGTTTTTTTTATTATTATTCCCAAGGTATACACCATTACCAGCACTGAACTCCATTCCCTTCATTTGTCAGCACTGAACTTCATTCTCTCGGTTGTAGCCCAGCTTTCCAAGCTATCACAATCTTTCTGAATTGTGCACCTGACCTACAATGTATTCACAATTCTTCTCAGTTTTGTGTCATATTCAAATTTCCTCAAGAAGCTCTCTAGTCCAACATCCAAATTGTTAATGAACACATTGAAGAGCACCCAGCCCTGTTAGACTCCACTGGAAACCTGCTACTGTTCTGACGTGGATCCATTTATAATTGTGCTTTGCTTGCAGCTACCACCTTGACATAGTTTTGTCTATCCTACATTTATCCAAAATTTTTTATGAAAAGGTCATGTGGGACTTTGTCAAAAGCCTTACTGGATTAGTGTACTAGAGTCCAGGTGTACATAAATCCAAGATTAGGTTTTATTCAGTTCAACATGGTGGGGAAAGCCCCTTGCCTTAGAGTTGAGTACAAGTGAGGGGGCAGACAGCTGCTGCAACTCTAACTTAGGGCAGAATTGGAGCTGCAGCTGCTCTTCCCACCCCCAACACCCACCTCTGCCCCCTACCCTGTTCTCCCGCCTATCCCCCTATTGCCTTCCCCGCACTATCTAACCCTCCCACCTAACACCCCAGCCTAAATAAATCCACTGGCTTTCAGCAGGCATATTCATTTCATCGACACCACTGTGAAATTTGATAATGGTCACATCACCAAAACATTGTACTGGCAAACAAACAACTGCTACAGCTACCTCCACACACCATCTATGCCCCAGATCTATATGCCAGCTATGCCTTCTACCTACACAGACAACATCATCATTGGACCAAACAACAGAGTATAACATATGAGGCTTATTTACTTGCTCCACTACCAGTGTCACTGTAGTATGTCATGGCAGTCTGGCATGTTAAGTGGGGCAGCCAGCCCTGGGATAACAGCCTAGCGGTGAATGATTAGCTGGCAGTTAAAAGCCCAAACAGGGAAAAAAGAAGGAGCTTAGGCTGTGGAAAAGAGCAGTTTTATGGCCAGTAAGCAGACTGAAATCCAGAGAAGCTAGCTCCTAGGAAAGGACCAGAGCTATAGGCCCTCTCCTAAAAAGTTTGCTTTATTTGTTTGTTTCGACCAAGGATTTTTGTTTTGTGTTACAAGGACTGCCTGAGGGGCTCCCCACGAAGCAAAGCCACACAGGGAGGCTGCAGACACAAAGGCCCATTTATGGACTGCTGTTTGGACTGTCTGAAGGACTCCTAAGGGTGCAACGCCCCACATGCACAGTTACAGGCACCCCAACCCACTTACAATCCCATACACCATCACCTGTTTACAGTGCCCCTCTGCTGTCTATGCTGGATAGACAGGGCAATCCTTACAGGAAGAATAAATAGACATTGATTTGACATCAGTTCCAGAAAGACACACAAGCCCAGGACAAAACACTTTAAAGTCTCTGGACAGTACACTGCTGACCTCAGAAAACTGTATTTAAGCAACAAAATATAAAATAGACTTGAACATGAAACTGCAGAATAAGAAACCATCCAAAGACTGGATTGTATTAAATATGGTCTAAATAGAGATTATGGATACTTATCCCATTACCTGGACTAGTTTTTATAACCTCTATGTCCCTTAGTGGGTTAATTACTTTGTTTATCCTGATTAATCAATGTAATCGATGTTAGCTTCTCTCAGCAGTGCCCCACCCCCTTATCATTTGTATGTACATTTTCTTCTGGGTAGAACCCATGCTTCTGCAAATCAATTCATAGGTAGGGACCTACTGAAATCAGGGTGGCTGCCATCTGATTTTGTGGTCCAAGCACAGCACTTGGCACAATTTTTGCAACAAAACGCAGCAGTTCCCCTCTCCACCCCAACCTGTGATTGACCAAGGGGCCCCAGAAGCCTGGAGGCTGATTGACAAATGGCCCCAAACCAGGGCTTGCTAATGCAGCAATTAATTAAACCCATGGAAACCATTAATTGACACATTATTAAGCAATCTAGGATGAGGTTAATGGTGTTGCACTTTCCTGTTACTGAGTGCAAGGCAGGACGAGCTGGATGGGTTAATCACGCGTATCGGTTGCAAAGAACGGTACTTACTCTGCCATTGATTTTAGCAGGGTGAAGTTTTATTATGAGGAACCACGAATGCAGGTTATGATGAGCGGCTGCAGGAACACGGAGTTACAGAAACCACGTTACGGCA
>JAGPOW010001296.1:97029235-97049074 GCA_030014935.1 Caiman crocodilus
TTGTCACTCGGAGGGTCTCTCTGCCTTCCTGTTCTGCGGTGGGTTACATATACCTGGGTTCGCGTAAGCGCGCTATGTCATACTGCGGCAAATTTTAGCTTATGGCGGCGCATATTGAGTTACCCAGCGACAAGCTTCTAGCCTATGGTTATTAGCCATCTCTGTCCAATTACATTGTGCTGAAAATTTTCCTTGCTTAGCTCTGCGGTATTCCTCGTCTGGCACAACTGAGGAACCACGGCCTACTTCTTCCTGTGTTGCTTAAGCACTGCGGCCCTCTCCTTCTAATCTGGGAGCCGCAATCTACTTCCTTATTTTTGTGGTCTAAGTTCGTTAGTATTTGGAGCTCTGCTTTAAGCTGTCTGTTAGTATGCAATACATCTCAAGCTGTTTTTTAGGACTGTGTCTGGGTACTGTGTCATGAGCATACCACACTTGTACCTGACAAATGGTTTCCACAGGCTTGATTAAAGACTACTTTTCAGTGAGGGTGACAAAGTCCCACAATAACTGGGACTTCCAATACATGCCTTTACAAGAGAGTAAGGCATACTTAAGATGCCAGCTAGGCTACCCAGAACTTAGTTCTGGGGCTATGCATCCACAAGTTCCTTGACAGAGTTACCTGGTAGAAAAGGCTGGAGAACAGAGCCAGAGCCTGTGCTTTGTCCCCTCTTCTCCCAACATACATATGTACATTCATGCACGCACACACACCTTAGCTACAGCATCTAGCATGAGTAAAAGTAAAAAGCAATTTACTGTAAGCCAATAGGAAATTATAATGTCCCTTTCCTCCTTTTCCCTTCCCTCCAAACGCAAAGAGAAATCAAGCAAAGGACTTGTGGCTCAGCAGTATGTCTTGAGTCATCATGCTCTCTCCACATACAGAACTGGCCCAATGTAAATTCATATTTGCAACTGTAGTCCTATATGATGACTGATCTATAGCCAAATCACTGGATTTAACAATATGTAGGAGATTATGTAAATATTCCAGGCAAACCATCCAAAAAGAAAAAATAACCAGTTCTATGCAACATGGAGGAATGATGTGGATACTTTTCTGCAAGAGCTGACCAATCCTCCAATACTACAAACAATGTCATTGTTTTGGGTGACTTCCTAGCCAAATCTAATATTGCCAGAAATGTTATTTTATTGCAAGCTATTCAAAGTTTGAAGCAACTTGTAATTTGAAGTAGCAATATGAATGAGTGAAAATATCACTGAGACCTTCCTTTTAAGTTTAACAAGCATGGATTATTAATGCACAGACTGTTTTGTTGGTTTGATTTTTTTTTTTTTGGACAGAGGTGATACAATAAGCACTATTACTGGTAAATAGCAGCAGAAATTAACTAGTGTGGCAATAGGGGTATCAGGTTTTTCAAACAACTACAGAAGTTCACCAGTTACTGTTTTAGTTCAGAATAGCTAATGTTAAGATGATATCATTTCCAAGATGAAACAGGGATTAGTTATACAAAAAGGAGAAACATAGTGCATGAGAATGAGATGTGGAGGGCTTAACACAGACATGTGCATCGTTTGACATTTATTTTGTATCTGATGCTAGGCAATAGGTAGCCTGAATGTATGAGAGACAAGCAAGTGTATTCTGTGATAGATCCATGAAGTTAAACTGCACAATATGGATGGATTATGGGAAAGCTGGGTTTTTTCTAATTCTCTAGCACATGATCCTGGTACTACCCTAACATCAAACATGATCACCTAAGCCTTATTCTTCTGTATCTGTTATAGAAAAATATATATATAAGTATATATAAAAATGTAAGCCCTACTCATGGGAACAGTCCATAGTCCAACACTTGTCCATAGCAGCAATCCTCAATCTATATACCACATGATTAGTTTCAGGGAGCCAACAACGATGGAGAACAGGAGTGTGCAGCCTCTGACCTCTATGTATTGTGGAGCTGATCTTAAGACAGGTAACAGGGTGCAAAGATCACTTAACAGCATCCATATTAGCCAAGTGACAACTCAGCAGCCCAGGACAAACAACTGATTACACATGAGGGTATGTTTTAAGTGTGTAGTAGTGCCTTTCCTTTACTCTAAGGCAGTGATTCTCAACAAGGGTATTGCAGCACCCTGGAGTGCCTTGAGATCCTTTCAAGGGTGCCATAGAGTCGTTAGATGTGCAAACATGATTCACAAGATTAACCAGGGGAGTATTCCAAAGAGGAATCTTAGTGTCAAAATCCTTTGGTCTTTCTCAGGGACGGACGGAGGGAGGGGGTGCACTTGCACTCTTTTGACTCCATTGGTTGCCCTTCTCCACCCCCCCCTCGCTGCCAACACTGCTGGTGGCATCTGCAGGTGGTTGTCAGTTGCCGACTGCCAGTTGGTGTTCGCCACCTCCACCCCACTGCTCACACCTCTGTGGCCACTTGCAGGAGCTCCCTGCCACCATGCCCCCACCGCTGCTTGTGGGCAGTCACTGTGGTCCCCCGGCCACCCGGGGCACGTGTCATGCATGCTTGATTCCTGCTCCACCCAAGTTGAAAATCAGTACCCTGGCTGTGGCAGCAGCATTGCTCATCAGGCAGTGCTGAGGCAGACACTTGACTTCACAGCTCATCATCCTCCATCTACCTGATCCCTTCGAAACGTGTCATTCCTTGGGTGTTCTTTTTAATGATCTTATAGATCCATCAGTGAAGCTAGCCTTTGTTCTGCCATTCTGCTGCTGCTTAGCTACTCCTGGTCACCAAGCTCTTATTTCACAGGCCTGCAGAAGGCTTTTAACTCATGGCGATGACGTCCCATTTGTGTTTGTCTTTGACCATGCCCGATTGGTGCCTCCCAAGTCTGGGGGGGCACCCGCAGATGCTGCTGTCGATGTTGGTGGCAGGGCTGGAGCTGGCGAGCTCCCGCAGGCATCACTGGTGGTATCAGCCCTGTTGGGGGGGCACATGCCCCAGCCGTGCCCTCCCTATGCGTCGCCTATGTCTTCGGCCTTAAACTCAGTAGTCCAGCCTTAGGCTTCTTGCCCGTTACTAAAGCTTCTAGTTTCTTTGTGAACCGGAGGAAAACATGAGTTGTGGTACATGGGATGATGCCCCCAGACCCCAACACAGGCACGGCCCAACCTGGTGGCTGCCCTGGACCCGGACAGAAAGGGGGCCACAAAATGGCAATTTTTCCCCCGTTGTCCTATTATTATTGTCATGATCTCTGGCGAAGCCCGATACTAAAAGTTCACGAGGGCTGCCAGATGTGCCCCGTGCCGTCTGCACCCTCTCCTCCAATCCCACGATGCGCCCGTGCTCTTGGTCACAGGTCAATGGCTCCAGCGCTTCTCCGCAGCCAAACCGCGAGCGGGCAGGAAGCGCTGCGCCGTGCCTGAGGGGGCTGGCCGGCCCGGGTCCCCTGCAAGGCTGCGGCCGAGCCGCGTCCTGCCAGGCAGCGGGCGGAGGCGGCGGCGGCGGCGCCCGGGGCGGGGCGGGGCTCGGGCAGCGCGGCCGCCCAGCAGCACTGGGCGTGGGAAAGCCGGCGCGGCGCGGTAGCAGCAGCACCAGCAGCAGCATGGGGCTGGAGAAGGAGAAGGCGGACATCAAGATCTTCATGGACGACGACCGGCTCAGCCGCGGTAGCGACCCCGACCCGGCCGACACCAAGAAGAGCCTGGACCGGGACCCGCACGGGCTCAACGCCCACCTCCAGGTGAGCCCGCGTCGCCGCCGCCGGTGCCCGGGGGAGCGGGGCCGAGCGGGGCCGGGGGCTGCAGCCGAGCCGGGCCGGGCCGAGCCGAGCCGGGCCGGGCGCCCCCCGCGGTCTGCAGAGGCGGGCTCAGGGCTGTGGTGTCTGCCCTTGCAGCTGGGCTTCCAGGACGTGATCGCCGAGCCGGCGTCTGCACACTCGTGCGACAGAGTGTGGATCTGCAGCCACGCGCTCTTCGAGATCAGCAAGTACCTGGTCTACAAGCTGCTGACCCTGCTCCTCGCCATCCCGCTAGCTCTGGTGGCAGGCGTCGTCTTCGCCCTGCTTAGCTGCCTGCACATCTGGTGAGTAGATGGCCTGCAGCCTTTGTGAGACAGAGGAAAGGAGAACCCCCTGCCTGAAGAAGTTGGGGGTTAGGTTTGTCAGCAGTTGTCCTCAGGGAGCCTAGCAAACTTAGGCCACTTTAACTGTGTGCAGAGGTTATAAAGACATGGAAATATCACACTGCCCTTGTCCCTCTGCTTTACCTATGGCAGCTTAAGGTCTCTGCTGTATCAGCAAACACCATATATCTGGGTCGCCATGAAGGCAGTTTTCCTTAAGAGCCTGGGGAATAACTGTTTTGCTAGTACAGTTTAGCACCTGCTGAGGTGTTGGGGCTTAAAGCCCACCATATGGAAATAGGAGTCTCGTCCTGTGGCCATATGGTTGAGGGCAGGCAAAACTTGGGGGCATCCAAACCGCAAGCCTCTGGGCTCGGGCCTACATGTAGGATGCCCACCAAAAGACATTGGAAATATCTGAAGCGCCAGGTTGGGGTGGAGGATGTTTGCCAGTTGTAGGGTCACTTGTGGTTCTGGACTCACTCATGGATGTGGACTTGATTTGGCTTGGAGCACAAAACATTTCTTTAAAAAGAAAAAAAGTTTGTGCTGTCGGGGCTGACAGTAGTCTTACACAGAGATGATGGTTTGGATAGGGGGTTGGACTAGACCAGCATTTCTCAACCCATGGGTCGCAACCCAAAAGTGGGTCACAAGAATATATGAAAGGGTTGTGAACAAACTTTAAAAATGGATTCTCCTTTACAGGAAATAAATGTGGGAAACTCTGGCTTCTCCTTTGCAGGCTGGCAGAGCTTCAGCCTTGCAAAGAGCTGCTTGGCCCCCCCTGCCCCACACAATGGGGGCTTGGACCTGCGGGCAGGGAGCAGCAGGTGGGGAGTGAGGGGCAGTGGGTCGGGACTGGCCACTGATGTTTACAGATGGGTCCCGGTACAGAAAAGGTTGAGAACCTCTGGACTAAGTGATCTCTTACAGTCCCTTCAAGCCCTACTTCTCTACGTTTCTGTTACTCTTGGTTCCCCTCTGAAACACTTCTCTTAGCCGTTGTCTGTTCAGACTGTAAGCTCCTGGGGGCAGGGACTGTCTCTTGTTTTGTGTTTATGCAGTGCCTTCCACTCCTAACTTGCCTGGGAGTTCTAGATGGGACTGATATAGAAGTAATAACAGTTACTTAGTTTAGCAAGGGCTTGGCAGAAGTATTATGCCACCTTGGCAAGAGGATCATGATTCCTTCCTTCCCATCTCAAATTTCCTCATCTACTTGATACCCCTGTCATACTCTCCTCCTCTTCCATGACAGCAAAGCTGAAAAACTGGGATTCATTGCTATTAACATGAAAACTGTCACTGCTACATTTGACTGTGCTGCATGGTCATGGCTTTGTGCAACAGAATGCAGTGTACCCACAGGCACCTCCCAGCAAGGGAAACCCCACTGAGTTTAGGAGGCCTGATCCTGGCCTTGTGCCAGATTGACAGATAGACACAATAGCTATAGAAACTCACAATTCATTCAGCTCATGATTTAAGTTACATTTCTGGCAACAGTGAAGTGAAGCTTGAGAAACAAAAGGCAGCTGGTTGGATGAAACGGGAGAAAAAATGAAATAGAAAAAAGGAAGGCTTGAAATTCCAGCTGGCCTTCAAGGTAGGTAAAATGAATGAGATGACCAACCAGGTGCCCAGGACTGTACCTGCAAAGCAAGATTTTTCTTTGCATGTCATTTTTAGGTGTGCTTTTAGTAACTGTGGAATGGCAGAGGATACAGATTAGGTAGAAAAGGGCTGTCCAGCTGGCTGTATCCGGCCCACGAAGGGTTGAAGTGTGACCTGCAGGCTCCCTTCAGGCTGCCATTCCTGCTATTGCCCCTGCTGCTGAGTCTCTAGGGCAGGGAAGTGCAACATGGGAGGAGGGGGACCAGTAATCTGGCTGCCTACAGCATGGAGGGCACAGGCTTGAGCAGTGGGGGTGTGGAGGGAGGGGAGGGGAGCTCCCCCTTATAATGGCAGCAGTGGGTGGGGCTCGCACTATAGTGATGGTGGCAGCACCAGGGAGTTTGAATTGCTTGTGTGGCAAGGGGACTTCGCATGTGGCCCCTCCAGTATGCAGCCTGCATGGTACGTGGCCCAGGGTCCACTATTAATGCAACACGCAGTCCCCAGCTGCTCTGAAGTTGGACAGCCTGCAGTTGGAATAATATTTCGTGAACCCTCTAACTCAGTGTGCAGTGGTGAAGGATGGTTAGAGGCGGTGAAATGGATGGCATGTTTTTTTATTTTTAACCATATTCTGCTGTTTGCAAATATACGTTTTCAAATTTGCCATGGTAATTCAGGTTCAAGCAGCTGCATCACAAGCTATTTGCAACTTTGGGCAGTTGATGTTTAAGCATTTTGTGAGTAAAAGATACAGAATATCTGAAGATGCTGTAGTCTACCATTCTGAGTTTCAGTTCATGAACACTGTTCTAGGTTTCTGTGCCACAGAAGGGCCTTTTCTCTAGATTCCATTGGCTGGAAGTCTGTACATTAATTTTACTAAATCAGACCTCTGAAGGTCTGTTACAAAATCAAATTCTACTTCTCTAATTAGTTCCCATTAACTTTTCCAGAATCTGTGAGTTCATGATGTTTAACCCTAGGCATTCAATCTAAAATATGGGTATTAATATCTTGCTTTAATCTCATTATTTTCCCTGCCAAAAATATTGGCAATATAATGGGGTTCTTCATTCTGATCTTCCTTTGTTCCTGGGATGATGTGAAAGAACACTGACCTTTGTGGCTGTGTCTGTGCCATCCATTGTTGAGAACCAAGGCCAGAGAAATCCATTCTTCCTGCGGGAACTTGAGCCCAAAGTTAGTATAACTGGAGCATGTGTTAGCTTACACATGGTTCTCATTGTCCACAAATGTTCTTGGAAGTCTGGATTTGAATACAACTGAACTGCTCAGGATGCGGCTTTCAGGACTCCAGAGCTGCTATCAAGTGGAAGGATATACATGAAAATGATCACAGGAGATTTTACTACACCTTCAACTCTCCTGTGAAATATGAACTTTTGTTTCTACCCAGAAGAACTTTTATGATCTTTTCTCCTGTGCCTGAAGAAGGGTGTTTGTGCCCAAAAGCTTACAATTAAAGAATTATTTTTCCAAAAATCTAGTTGGTCTAATAAAAGACATCATCTCTGCCTCGAGTCCTGAATGCTTTTTATAAGGCACTTGCATGCATGCATGCATTCTGTAACAACTACAGTACCACAGAAAAAATTAATGCAGACCTCACATGATGTTCCTGCTGCACCTAGAACTCCCCCTAATTTCACTGGCATTTACTATCTGACACCAGTAATTAAAAGAATTCTAAAGAAATGAGCAGCATTTCATACATGATTTGATCATAAGGAACAGAAAGAAAAATTGGAAAAAAGCAGTAATGCATTTCAACTTTTATTTTTTCCTAGAAAAAAGTAACTTAATCTGTAGCCTCTCATACTGCCTGCATTAAATTGGTCTCCATAGTTACACTATCTGGTGACAAGCAGACACTGTGCCAGTGCCAGCCAACAGTTTAGTGACCTGAGCACAAACTTGTTAGAACAAGATTTTTGCTCTTGAATTGTTTTTCTGCTCTTGGTATTTCTTTCCCTATCACAGACTAAATTTTGGGAAATGTTTCAAGCCAGCTATTCCTGGTTCCATGCAAATATCTGAGTAAACTTTCAAAAGTGCCCTTAAACTGAATCTGTTGAAGTAGTTGGTTGCATGGCAGTGACACAGCAAAACATTGCTGGCATTTCAGTGAATACACACAAAATTCTGAACTTTTTTATTGAATTTGCTGTCTTGAATGTATACAACAGCATTGACTTTAAGCCATGTGTCTGACAGCCTCTAACTAGTCATGTCTAAACAAATTTTTGTTGTTTGTGCACTGAGATCCTACGCAAAAGCTGAGTATTCACAACTCCTTTTTCAGAACCTCCCACGCTATTGTAGCATCCAGAGCACAGCTCTGAAAATGACTAGCTCCCGTGTGTCAAAGTGAGTGTCCCAGGATGTAGACAACTTCAAGCTTCTGCCTTTGTTTAGGGTGCAGGTGGATTTCCATCCACTGCTTATTAAGGTGCAGAGCCTGTGATTTAGCTGTAAGGAATTGGACAGGTATACAACATGTCTACCCCCTTGCCCTTCACAATTCCATTCATACAGTTTATAGCTGTGGCACTCAACCTTGAATCCTCACCAACAAAATCAGATTAGAGAGAGCCATAAAATCATCGTGGTATGGAGTCCTGACTTTATGTTGTGATGCTGCCCTACTCTAAAAGGTGTCTCTCCTCTCATCTCTGCTACCTGGTTCTTGGCTGCCGAGGTGGAAGCAGATTGGATGGTTTTCCTTTCTATAGTTTTGAATGCTACCAAGGTGCTTGTAGGGACCATAGTTTTGATTCTACTTTGTTGGCTCATTTATTATGTTATACATCAAGGGACACTCTCATAAATGTACTAATGCTCATTTTGAGTATTTTCAAGAATACCCCAAGAGATAGATATTGCAGTCAAAAAAAATTGCGTACATAGAATGGTTTAGAAATGGCATCTGTGCAGGGCGTTGGGTGCCTGGCTGTAAATGGCCCACCCGACCTTATGATTCGAAAACTCTAGACCCAGTGACTGACTTTTTGACTTGCAGTGGGCTATGAAGAAGGTTGCTTCTGTTACCTTAGCACCAATTTTATCCAAGATCTCCATAATGTTAACCCTCTCCCCCACAAATAGCGACAATTCATGCTCCCAAGAGTTGATGATTTAAAAGTTAAATAATCCTAAAATATACTTCCTTCTATAGAGCGGATTTGATGAGTCTGTGGGCATTACTACAGTAAGTAGTAATAATAAAGAAATGGAATAATCTAACCATAGAATGGTTCAGATATTTGAAACCTTGATTAACTATTTCACATTGAAAGATTTTGTGAGAGGAGCAGTTTACAAGGACAGATCTGAATGAAGAGATGGCAGGCTGTGTGTTTAGAGCAGTCGTATTTATCAGTGAAGTCAATGGAAATTAAATGTTCTCTGCTCTCTCTGAGTGGCACCAAGCTTGTGACGTAGTGAGATCCCTTAGGAATTAGCATAGAGTAAAATTTATAAACAAAGATACTGAGGAAGTAACTTTGAAGGAGACTTAGAGACCATAGGGAAGGAGATGAAAGAAGGATGAAATGGAGTTCAGCAGCTGTATGGATTCTTGTCTACTCAAACTTGCTCTAAGATTAGTTTGTACTAAGATTAAATATTAACATTAAAGTTTAGCATACTATGGCACAGTGCCTGGATTCCTTCCCTTCTCTGAGAGCTGAAGAGAGAGAGAGAATTACGGTCGCCCAGAGAGCAAGAATTGTCATCAGGGCACCCAGAAAATGTTGTGGTATGCCTCAAAGCCCCAAGTAAAAGAAGGAGGAGCTAATTGGAGTATGTTATGAGCAGATATGTGTAACTACTGTTTAATACAGCATAGGGCAGCCACACTAACCGCTCTAACTTCAGCCTAGTGATAGAGTGGGCAGCAGTGTCCAATAGATTGTCTTTTCAGAAGCTGCACAATTTAATAGAACTTGGCCTATAATATGCCAGCTTTGCTCACATTGGTAGGCACTTACTCAAGTGAGCTGTAAGGAGAGGAGAATGCAGGGCATGCAAAATCATATATATTCTTGGAACAATGCTGGGTTATTGCAAAAAATGCCACAACATATTTTATCACCATGCAGCCTGTCACAACCTACAAAGCCTTTTCAGACAAAACTCCCACCGACTTAACAAGAGTCTTCTCTGAGTAAAATCTACAGAATCAACATGGTTTTCTGTGGGGTAGGTTTGTCAGTAATACTTCTATATTGCTTGAAGATTACTGAATCTGTTATGATTCTTTAATGTCACTTGCAATTAAGTCCTTCACTCCATTAAAACCCTATGGGCTTGATCCACAACTTGAAACTAAGACTGTTGGCTCTCAATGAGGGGAAGCCTGTCCTTGGGGAAACTGCAGTGCCTGTACACGCTCCAGCTTTGATTTAGCAGGCCCTACAGTGTCCCACAAAATAGGTGGATCTAGTCAAGGAGAGAATTGGTAGAATACATATGAGATTCTCTAGTGCACCTCTGTAGAGCCCCAACCAAATAATGTAAAACTGCTTTTCTCTAGTAAAACCCTGTGTAAGGATGGCTATAGGACCATAACCTCAGTTCTTGGGCAATTAAACAAATTTATCTAACAACCGGTCTACAGAATGTAACACGTAGGGCGTCTGTTTGTGAGTACTTGTTAATTTTATTTTTCAGGCTTTATTTTAGGCAGAGGTTTTTTGGTTATATGTAGATATCCCAAAGTTGGAGGTTTTGAAATCTTTTGTTTGTTGAAAGATATATATTTCTTCCAGCACTCTTTCCAAAATTCTTGTCTAAATAAGAATTACCTAAATTTCTATATTTTTTTTATTTATTATGTTTTTATTATATTAAAAGACTTGCAGTACCACTTGAACTTTGCATCATTGTTCTTGAATCCTTGGCTTAACATGTAATGCATCTTCCTGGCACTAACCCTACGTGGCTTTTACAGCACACATTTAGTATGAAAAGCAGCTATAATATTTAATAAAAAAGTAACTTGAAGGTATGTTTAGCATTACCTAGCAATTTTGTTCTGACATTTCATATATTATAGCTCTGCGGTACTTGCGCCGTAGCATTTTCTTGTATTTGTTGCCTTCTGCAATGAAATCCTGATAATCATAGAAATGTTATTCTGAGGATTTTGCCTGTCAGGGTTTTAAGGGTATGTTGCTTTTTATTTTTTAATTGCTTCTCCAGTTTTTCAAAATCTTCCATATCAATGAAGTGTCCAAAGAAATGGAAGCATTTGCAGCCACTTACCTCAAGTGAATTTGTGCTGGCTATGAAGGAGAGAGCAGTATAAACAAACGGTGCTGCAAAAGGAATGGAGTCAACACAAAATGAGCAAATGTTCCTGGGTTTTGTTAGTTTATTAGAGAAAAACATTTTTTAAATGTGTGTTTCTATCTGTATTTTCCAGTTAAAACCCAAAATCAGTCATGGTAATATATGCTCTAGAGCAGGGATAGGCAACCTCCGGCAGAAGTGCCAGAGCGTGGCACACAAAGGCGTTTTGCTTGGCGTGCACACCTTGGGGCAGATGGTGGGGAAGGAGTCAGGGCTGTGCTACCACAACAAGGATCGAGCCCCTTGCAGCCAGTCCGACCTTGGCATGCTAACATCTTTACAAGTTGAGGTTGTGGGTGTTTTTGGCACCCTGCCCAAAAACATTGCCAACCTGTGCTCTAGAGTTTATATATCTAGTACGCTGTGATATTACACAGTCATGGTAGTCACCCACTGCAGTCAAGCATGCAGTCTTGCATTACACGCATATTGCAGCATTCACAGTTGTTTAGGGTATGAACCATACATGCTATTTTTGCAGAGATTCAATAATGGCTCAGAAACCAAGCAAAGAAACACTGCAAAACTCGCTTCAACATAGTTGTTTGAATCTGGGGACATCCCTTTTTAACTTTTTAAATGTAATCATTTCTATTCCATCTTTGTGTTCAGACTGGGACTGCCTGAAAATATATAGTATTTACATAGCTGTATCATTAGACTTGGTAGAAACAGTTTTGTTTCTTTCTTACTGCTTCGCTTCGAATCTGTGAGAATTTGGCAATTAGAAGGGAGCAGAACTGAACCCTTATGTTTTAAAAGCTAATGCAATTAGAATAGAGTTTGACATCCCTGTCAAGAAGACTATAGCTACTTGACATAATTTAGCAAATCAGTAAGACTTCCATTTGGTACAATACAGAATTTTACAGACTGTGACTTTATTAATTTTTACATTTGGTGTTTTTGGTTCTTTTTGTTATTTACATTGACATTATAAAGAATACCTGCTTTATTGAGATAGAGCTTACCTATAAGGACCACAGTGCATGGCATAAAATGCTTCCCAACACAGCTAAGCTTTCAGTTTTCTGTAGTTTTAAACTATCTTTAAAAACCCTTTGATAAATTTGTATTGTATACAGTTGTTTAATCTTCCATTTTCTTCTTTCTAGGATTGTGATACCTTTTGTAAAGACCTGTCTTATGGCCTTACCTTCAGTGCAGACTGTGTGGAAGAGCATGACAGATGTTCTTATTGCACCATTATGCCAGAGCATGGGCCGTTGTTTTGCTGCAGTCAATATGCGTCTGGAACAAGAATAAACATCAGGAACACAATACTGCTGTAATCTTAAATGGTATTATACCTCTTTGCTAATGTAACATAAAAGCAATTACTGTTCATTCCAAAACTTTTAGAATTAAAATGGCTGGTTTAAAATGGGGACACAGTATTTTTCTGAAAATTATTTACTTTTCAAGGGATCAATTTAAGATAAACTAGATAATTTTCTTATCTGTTTTAACAACAAAAAATATGTGGGCTATGTTGGCAACACTTGATTTCAATGGTACAAAGACTGTCAGATTTCAGGAGAATTCTTGCAGAAGTATATGTAAACTCCCTAATAATAGCACATTAAACTTCTCTGACTTTATTCATACTGCAAATACTAGTTGCTGTATTTTCTTGCATATGCCCTGCCCTGGAATATAACATATATCCTATTTCTGAAAAAGTGTCATGAAAGGAAAAAAATCTTACCCTTAAGTATCTGCATAGCAGCTACAAAGGAGCCACGCCTGTTCTTGAGCCTGCTGCCAGCCCCGCCACCAAATGGGGACTGAACCAACCCAGTAAACAGGCCTGACCCTGCATGCCAGACTCAGAGCTGGTGTGCTTCTGTGCTGGATAGAGGTAGCGTGCAAGTCCACATCACCCAGTTGAGGTGCTCTCCACAGGTCCAGAAATTTGGTGATAGGGGAGCCATGGAAATTAACACTGCCACTGCTTCCTCACTACCAAATTTCTGAACCCTGAAGAACCTTATACCTCACATATATATTCACCCCTATTTCTACCAGCTGTTTTGGGGGGGCAAGGTGCAGATTATATGCAAGAAAATATGGTAATTTACTAGTGCTGTGACACAACCCCCCATCTAGAGTTTCACAATGACTTCAGTGGCATGACACTACCATTGGGTGTCACTCATACTGTTCAGAATTGTGTACGGAGAGAGGAATACACAGTACTCATCAGCAGGAACTCTGCATGCAGCACTGTGAGGAAAGGGAACTCTATTCTATTGAAGCACATGGGAATTATTAATTTACCTTCTTGCTGTTGTTCAATCTGCCACATGAGAGAAGTTTTGCAGAAGTTTACCCCTTAAAATGTTAGTTTAATAGCTTGGGACGATCAACTAATATTTGTATTTAATGAGACTTTACTGTTGCTGTATATTTTGTACTTATGTAAATACCTCTTTATTGATTTTCCTTGATGCATAATTTCTATAATACTTGTATTCTTGCGAAATTATGTGGAATATGTGGGACACTACAGAAAATGAAACTAGAAAGTTCACTGATGAGGTTGTATAGATCTTTGAAACTACTGCTGTGCAATTCAAATGTACCAAGAAAATATATTTTTCCATATTTGAGTGTAAAGTAGGGCACATACATGTTTTCCGTCAAGAGAGGTATGCAGAAGTGTTGGAAATAAGTATTTATGAGAATTGTTCGTTTTCTGTTAAAAATGGGCTGTGGTAAATGCAGCCCTGCCTATCTTTTGTATTATCAGCAACATTGTGATATTTAAAACAATTTTTTTTTATCCCAGGATTTTGATTAGATAGATGCTTTTAAATATGTCAAGGGGTGTGTTTGATCTGCTTGTCCAATTCTATCCACTTGTTTGATTCACTTTTTTAGCTGGTTTATAACTTTAAAGCCTAACTATAAAGGAACATTTCCCCTATGCACCTAATACAGCTCTGTAAACCAGAATGACATGTATACAAAGGTATATGAACATTATTTTGACCTTGTGATGGGTACATGCTGCTGATTTATATAAATATAGATTCTCTGGTTACAACTGTTAAGTGTCTATAATATGATGTATTACGTTCTTCACTGAAGCAGTGTCACAGATTTCTTATCGCACATGAGATACACGAGATACAATACAAACTAGCCTTTTCAGTTTTGTTGGCCACCTGTACTCAGTCTTGCTGTTATGGTTATTCATGTGGCATGTTTTAAAAAATAATAAAAATAAAATGTTTAAAGTGAACATAGATTCAGAATACATATACAACTTTTTACTAACAAACTAGGAAAAAGAGAATGATGTAAATGAACACAGCTCCAGTGGACTTCAGTAGAGTTTTGTGCGTTTACAGAATCAGAGCATCTGTCTCTGCACGTTAGCTTTAGAACCACTTTTAAAACTTAACACATCCTGTTTTCTGGAACAGGTATACTTTGTTCTAAAAGGTTGTCTCCATTGGCTTAAGAAGAGTATTAGTTTTTTGTGATATAAAATATTTATATCTGCTAAATTTTTTAAGTTACATATTCTCAAAAGAACAGAAAGACTGGCAGTTTTTATATACGTCTTACATAGATCACACATGGTGTTATAATTTTCATTGGCTTCTATTGGACAACAATGGAAGTAAAAATGGAACTGTGTCTCTACCTTGAGATCTGTCTGTATGAGAATTCATGCTCAGTGTGGCAGTGCTTGAGTGGTGTCAATCTTAAAGTTATATGCATGGAAGTCTGCACAGAGCTTAAGTTATAGAAAAAATAATTACTGCTGTATGAGTATCAATTTAGCAATTTTTACAACTATGAACTTAAAATTTGAAAAGCTGTGAGGAGGATGAACAAAATAATGACTTTGAGGAAAATAAAGAGTAAAAGTGATGGCTTAGCTGAAAAAATATTGCTGTTCTAAAATTTACATAAAAAGGCTTCAAGCATATTGCAGCTACAAATATCTTTTAACTCTCCCAAACCATCCACTGCCCCAGAATACACACCTTCCACTACTTTCAAAACCATCTCTTTGGGAAGAGTTACTACGTCTGCAGCTTTTCCTTTATGCCTTGTACAAAAATCTGTTGTCAAATGCACAGATTGATATTTGAAATAATTTGATTTCCATGGAACTACTCAAGACTGGTAACTGTATTCAGAGAACAAGCCGAGCATTCAGGAGACCTCTGTTCAAGCCCTTGCTCTATAATAAACTTCCTTTCTTAGTTAAGTCTTGAAGGTGCCATTCCTCTGCTGTTTAAAATAGTCATAGTTGCAGTTTACAGATGGGAAACGAGACAAATAAGGGAGCGGTCAGAGCTTCACCCTTGTTGACTTCAAAAGATTTATGACAATTTATAACTGCTGAGAAGTTTCTGTAGTGTTTTTTCTGTGCTTCTTTTTCCATTAGTAAAAAAAGAATAATAGTATTTCCCTCCATCATAGGACAATTATAGAGGAGCAAAATTGTGAGATACTCAGATGTTATGGTAACTAGAGACAGACAGACCTTTAGGTAGACACTTATCATTATGAACTGTAGATGTAGGTTTATTGTGGAAAGTACTCTTAGTGCCATAATTTCCATTTAGAAGATGCTTCAAAATAAACCATAACAAGATTTGACTTTATTTTTTAATCTTTCCTTTAATATCCAATCTTTCCTTTTAAATTGTCTACTCACAATATTTAACACTGTCCTTTTAATCTGACTTTTCAGAAAATGTTTTGTTGGCGTTTATAATGATCTTTATACTTGACTCTTATCTGTCCCCACCCTGACTCATTAGAATAATTGTGTGTTTGAAAAATATCCCAAAAGAAACTTTAACTTATGACTAAATAAGATCTCTCTCCCACCCACACAAGAACACTTAGGTGCATCCACTTTTTTTTTTTTTGAGACAGCTGAGAAGTTAGGACACCCCTGCAGCTTTGGGGCATTGGACCACACACTCACATCTAGGAGAAGCCAAAAAATGGTAACACCATTATTTTTACTGGGTGTGATCTTTTTCCCACCTGCAGAGATAAACTGTTGCTGTAAAGTTATATGAACTTTGATTTCTTAAAAAAATACATTGTTGGAAAAATGAACAGTTTTTGAGAAAAACAAATGTAGCAAGGTCAAACACTGGACACTTTCTACCAAAATCATCCATTAATAGGTTGAGCATATAAAAGTTAGAATTTACTCTAAATAGCCAAAGTGAATATTCTCAACTTGAGATGATAAAAGACATTGGAGTATAGGGCAGTACACAACCTCAGTGTTGTAACTAAATCTCATCCTATAAGTTAATTCATATTTATTGATTTTGGACCCAAAAATGGCAAGACTCCTCCTGGTCTTTGGTTGAATAAAATGAACATGATTATGCTACAGATGTTTTAACACAAAGACATCTTCCCTCCGAAGATCTTTTTATTTAAATAAATCTCCAGAAGCAGCTATGAGGATTTCTTTTACTATTGCATTGTTCTTAGAGAAATACAGGCCATGTTCACCAATTTTCTTATGCCAGTGGCCCAAATCACAGAGTTTGGCACTATAGAAACTCCCCCCTGAACTCGAAGCAGTGTTCATGTAGGACTGTACGCAAGGTAACTGACACCGACGCTGCAGTGCTAATTAGCCATCCTGCAGTCCTAAACACATTCCGAAAGTTACTTCTAGCTCAAGAGATGGCGTGGTTACAGCTGTACATCCTGTGGGGATGCAGTTACCTTGCACGTGTTTCTGGTGCATACATGCTCAAGGAGTAGTTTCTTGGATACAAATAGACAAGAAATACAGATTCACTCTAGACAACTTTTCTTCTTCCTACTAAAATCAAGGGGAATATGGGGAACTTTTTCCATGCTCCAGTGACTGGCAATTGGAGGTGGCGAGTGGAGGTAGGCAAACTGAAAACAAGGAGCACATAAGGTAATCAGTGATGGAACGAATGAAGTCATGAAGTCATCACTGAATGACTTTCAAGCAAAACTGGATGCCTTTCTAATACTTGACTTCCTTCAAAAGTTATGGGATTTGATGCAAAAAAATTATTCTACGGTCTGTTATACAAATTAGACCACATGATACCCACAATTTCTTCTGGCCTTAAAATCTGAAACAGGATGAATAAAACATGGCATATATAGTGAACAAATCATGCTTCTTGATACCACATACCAATTTGACCAGAGCATCAGAGAGGATAAAAGCTAAGTAGAAGAGATATTGGGCACTAATGTACTTTAAGTATATGAGTAGTTTGACTAAACTATAAACTATAAAGCTATATTATGTACCTTTTCTTGTTTATCAAATTTGTTAGTACTGTATATGTTTAGTTATTGGTAGCTACTATTTGGGAGGAATCTGGCCAGTTCTTGTTAAAAATTAATTTTAAAAAAGTGAATCTCCAGGGGCTGATTCTGATCCCAATCACACTTTCAGGGATCACCAATCTATAGCCCTCAAGATTGAATTCTGCCTGCAGCAGCTTGGAGGGTCAGCAGCACACTGTAGCTCAGGTAGCAGTGTGGATACCCCCAGTCCTCCCACCTGCTTTGTTCCATTTATTCCTTCTTCAGAAACAAGGGTCCCAAACTGGGGGACTTTTACATGTGCTCTGGAGGTGTGTGGGGGTGAGGGTGCTTTAATAAGAGCAGCTCTCAGAGCCCCTCTAATTAAAGTGCACAGCGTCTCATGTATTAGCGTCCCCATGCTTCAAAATAGCAGTGGCGGCACTTAAACTGAAGTTCATTCAACAAGCTTTAGTTCAAACACCCCTACTGCCATTTTGAAGTACGGGGACGCTAATACACGAGATGCGGAGGCTGGCTGAAGCATGGTAGTTACCATGCTCCAGGAGACTTGATTAATCAAGTCTGCTCTGATGCATTATAATTACAGTTTATAGGAGCATTGGAGCATCCCTGCAGCACATGTACAGGCAAGAGGGTCCAACTGCCTGCCTCATCCCACCGATTCCTTCTGCACCATTTCTAGACGGCCCAGCTGTCTCTTCTCTCTTCCTATAGCACTGCCATATTTAATCCTCACTATCATTGCTGGCAACTTGAACCAGTAGAAAGGATGTGTGCAGTTAACTTGGGGATTCTGTGGAGTAGAGATCTGCAGCCCATGACAGAGTTCTGGACTGCAAGCAAAAGCAGATGGCAACAAAAGGTTAACAACCCCATGCACTAGAATATAGCAGGAATAGGTCTGGTGACCCCTGTAAATTACCCAGATGTCCATAGAAGAATGATTCCCAATGAACAGATACACTTGTGAAACTGTTACAATCCAGTCTCTTAAACTGCTGTTTAGAGAGTTTTGGGTAGCCCTGAGGAGGACGGAGGAGTAATTCTTTGTATCTGGTAATGTAGTCATGTGCCCCAAACCCTTCTCTTTAATATGAACACGCTTGCTTGATCTGCAAGCGTTCTCTTTAATTCTACATTTAACCTTCAGACCTGAGTAGGTTCCTGTCATGTTTTATTATGCCTTTAGATATTTTTTTTCACACCATAATGGGCCATATAGAATGCTAGAAGTTAGGGTTAGAAGGGACCTCAGGAAGTTATCTATTCCAACCCCCTGCTCACAGCAGGACCATCCCCAACTAGATCATCCCAGCCATATAATCACAAAATAAATCATGCTGATTGCAGAGCTCTTGCTTAAGCATGTTGTGTCTATGGATACATTTAAGTTGTTTTGGTTGCTTGACTCTTATGAACAAACTGACATTGGTGGAGGTAGAGATTACTTTCACCCTTCTTATCTGTACAGAGATAGATACAACTCAACAAAGTTGTTAGCATTTATGCAGTTTTTTCTGGTCACTCCTAGCTCCATGAGACAACACGGTTCCTTTCAGCTTGTAAATTCCTTGATCTGGAACTCATCTTGCAGAGTTTATACATTCTGCCAACTTTGAATATTCTTTGAATTGCAGTGATGTTATAATCTTTCATGACTTAGAGACTTCTAAGGAATGGGATTAAAGCTGTGCAGAATTAAAAAAAATCTGAGACTGCTTAGCTTTGCAGTTAACAAATATATGCTTAACTTACCGCTAAATCACCCTTAAGGCATGCAATAATACTTGAATAACGCTGTTTGTGAAACTGAGAGATTTAAACATCCCTAACCGAAAAAAAACCCAGCTGTTCTTCAAGCTGGTCAAAAAATCTCAGCAAAGCTAAATTTCTAGTTTCAAGGGTTTTACATTTATACAAACATATTTCTTAATGAAGTTCATGGATATTGGATGGGGAGGGGGCAGTATTTTCCTAGTACTATTACTAAGCTAATTAATATTTTCCTGGTTTAAGGTAATAACCAATAAAAGAAGGTCATATGTTAGAGCACAGCTGGTTTGAACTGTGAAAAATATCAGCCTTAAAATACTTTGTTCCAAAAGCTTATTAGCAATTTTAAAAAATGAAGGGTGAGAAAAGAGTTAAAAACATAAGAACTGCCATTTGCTGGGTTACACTATAAATCCATCTTTTCCAAAGGTCCATTGTGTCAAGTTGCAAAGTGGATGCTGAAAGAGTGAACTAGGTATGACCAGGGTTTTTTCCACTGTTCACCTCTCACTTACAGGCTCCAGCATGTAAATTTTATGCAGTTCTGCTTCAGAGGCTGTATCCTTAACTCCAGTGCTCAGTATTGGCTGGGGTCCTGTGACCCTGGCACTCATTCCTGCCATTGGCGGGGGGTCAGACTAGATGGCCTGCTCTAGGCCCCTTCTGACCCTAGGTACTATGA
>JAGPOW010001296.1:97049174-97066006 GCA_030014935.1 Caiman crocodilus
CCCTGGCACTCATTCCTGCCATTGGCGGGGGGTCAGACTAGATGGCCTGCTCTAGGCCCCTTCTGACCCTAGGTACTATGATACTATGATACTATGATACAATAGCTACTGATACCCTTTTTCTCCAACAATCTGTCCAGTTCCTTTTTGAATCCCTTTTTGAGTTACTACATCATCACTGGTAACTCTGACTATAATGTGTTCATACTGTTTTTCTATCATGTACATTTGTGTATATGCATGAACTTTCATTTTGGGGAATGAACCTCAGGAGTTGGTTTTTTTTTCCTTTTTTTAATAGCCCAAAGGCACTATATGAAGTTTGCCTCTATTCTCTTTGGTGTCTAGCTGGTCAAATACCAGTACACTTGCTTTCACTACGTGTGCATTAATGTGCCATTCCTAACACACATTAAATTTAGTACCTCCAATATGAGGTATTAAATAAAAGTGCAGTAGGCTGTGCTAATGTACAGTGGTGCAAGTACATGCATTTTAAATGATGCTTAATGTGCAGTAGCCTATTCTACTGCTCACTTTGTATTAGCACTTTTTTACGCACTGCTTTAATGTGCAGTAGAATAAGCAACTGCACATTAAAGTGCACATGTAGACACACTCACAGAATCCTAGAATCATGGAGAAGTAGAGCTGGAAGGGACCTCCAGATGTCACATAGTCCAATCCCCTGACTGAGGCAAGATCATCCCTATCCAAACCATCCTATATAATCCATAATCTAAACTCTTCATAAAACTACTGTCAACCCTGACACAACGCAGACCTAACACCCTAACCTGCCACAGGTAAAGCAGGTGAATCATAGCAGCCAACATCCTGCTTCATAGACTCATAGAAAGTGAGGGTTGGAAGGGACCTCAGGAGGTCCAACCCTCTGCTCAAAACAGGACTGTCCCCAACTGTATCATCCCAGCCAAGGCTTTGTCTACCTAGATCATAAAAACCTCTAAGGATGGAGATTACACTACCTCTCTCGGTAGGCTCTTCCAGTGAGAAAGTTTTTCCTAGGATACCTTCCTAGTGAGAAAGTTTTTCCTCATATTTAACCTAACCTTCCCTTGCTGCTATTTGCGAGCATTTCTCCTTGCTTTGTCATCTGCCATGGCTGGGAAGGATCTAGCTGCATGCTCTCCATAACCCGCCTTTAGGTAGTTGAAAGCTGTTATTAAATTCCCCTTCAGCCACCTTCTTTCCAGGCTAAATAAGCCCAGTTCCCTCAGTCTCTCCTCATCAGCAGAGATCTGGGTTTTCTGTTTCCCACAGAAAAACAGAGAAAACCATGGATTTCCCATTTTTATCAGAGAAAAGGTGGATTTTCCCTTTTAGAAGAGAAACCTCTGGATTTCCCCCTTCTGCAAAGAGCTCTGCAGGCTGGCTGAGTTCCAGCCTACAAGAGCTGTTTGCAAAAGGGGTGGGAAACCCTCAACCCTGCCGGGAGGGGAAAAAAGGAGGGAAGGGTGAGGCCTGATGTTCGCACTTACTGGAGGCTGCTTCAGGCTCACTTTCTTGCTGGAGATAAGTGGGGCTTGGGGATTGTTGGGCAGGTCTGAGGAGAGGGGGAAGCTGGCTAGGGGTTGAGGGAGAAGGGAGGTTTGTAGCTGGCCGGGCACTCTGGCCAGGAGGGGGTTTGCAGCCTCCCCGCTCCCAGCTGGAGTGCCCAAGCTGGCTGGGGGCTGAGAAAGCGGGGAGGTTGGTAGCTGGTTGGGCACTCCGGCTGGGAGGGAGGGAGAAGGGTTTGCAGCTTTCCATGCTTCCTCAGCCCCCAGTGAACTTGGGCACTCTCTGGCTGGGAATGGGGGGTTTGCAGCTGACCAGGCACTCCGGCCAGGAGCGGGGAGACTGCAAACCCACCATCCCCTGGCTGGATTGCCCAGCCAGCTGCAAACCCTGGGTCACAAATGCTGCATTTCCCGCTCTGCTGCCTCCCCAAGACCCTCTGGAGCGCAACATGTGTGACTGGAGTGGCAGGGCACAGCAGGGCCACACACGAAATCTGCCTGCCGCTGCAAGCTCCACGCTGCCCTGGCGATGCTTCCTCTGTGTGCATGGGGGCAGTGCAGGGTTCTGCCCCTCACAGCTGCCGTCACCTTCAAAGGACGTATGGCCAGGGCAGCACGGAGCTGGCAGCGGCAGACAGCTTTCGTGGGATTGCCCCCTCCCCACCCTGGTGTGCTGCTGTGCTGGTTTGCACGTGCTGTACTCCAGAAGGTCTGGGGAAGTGCAGCACAAGCCTGCAGCACACACCCACCCACCCTCCCCCAATCCCACAGATCTGGGGAGCACAGGTCCCCCTTGCCCCCCAGGAGTGCACACTACCACTGGGAGCTGGCCCTGCCCAAGCCTGCATCAGACAGGCAGCAGGGGGGAGCCAGCTCATGCTCCTGCTGTAGTAGCTGCTGCCTTCCATTAGGAGCAGGGGACTGAGGACCTGGGTCCCTGGCCCCATAGCCCTGGCAGCTGGGAGGCAGGGACTGTGGGTAGGGGGCAAGAGGCACAAGCAGGGCTGGGAGGATGGAGGGGCAGGAACACCAGCAGGGCTGTGGGGGCATTTAATTTTAACCACAGGTTTGGGGATTTTTATCAGAGAATTTGCATTTTTTTATCATGGAAAACCAGGATCCCTGCTCATAAGGCATGTGCCCCAGCCCTCTACCCTTTGGGTTGCCCTCTGCTGAGCTCTCTCCAATTTGCTCACATCCTTTCTGTAGTGGGGGTCCTACACCTGGACATAGGACTCCACATGTGGCCTCATCAGTGCCAAATAGTAGGGAGTGATGGAAACCAACCACAAAGTTGATTAAGTACAGCCAACCCTGATTTTGACTATAAAACACATCACCCAAAACGTACAAACATACTGATGAGAATCTACCACAATGACAGTTTAGCGCAACCCACTCCTGAACCCATCTCTATGAAACGTTGTCAATACAGGTTTCCCTCGCTTTATGCGGGTTCTGTATGTGCAAATTCACTCTTATACGATGACCATTTTTATACCAAAAATTCATTATATGCACGGCAAATTCACATTTATGCAATTGGTGTAGTGGAAGCCTGCAGTCAGGTGCTTTGTGCAGTGCAGCGTGGGAGTGGTGTGCACCAAAATATCTGTGTCGATCTGTGCTGCTCACTCGTTGTCCCTGACACGTGTTTCTGTCATTGCCATCCCATTATGATAGTGCCCTGTGCTTGTGTCTGCTGTTGGGGAGCACCAGAACTGTCTTATAAAAATGGTCTGGGGGTCAGTACAGTCAAGGTCTTGAAACGTATCCCTAGTTGTTACATTGTAAAGTAGGTTTCCTTTATGTGAATTTGAGTTATGTGCCGTTTTCCAAGACCACATGTACAGCATAAAGCGAGGGAAACCTGTATGCACTCAAAAGATCAGGGGTAGAGAGGGCCATGTCCCCCAGTACAGAAGGCGTCAGCCTGCCAGCCACAGTCTGTAGCAATCTGACCAGGAGGTCAAATTGCTTCTTGAACCCAAAACCCGGGGATCGCTCAGACCCTGAGCAGAGAGACAAGACCCTCAGGCTGTGGTCCCAGCAGGAGTGTTGGCCCCCGGCCCTGGTGGATGTAGTCAACACCCCAAGCCTCCGAGGGGGGCTTACAACCACCCTGCCACATGCACGCAGCAGAAGGGTGGACAGGGGCCACCAGCAAAGCCTCCCATTGAAAACGTCGCCGAGGTTTTTTCCCCCTCGGACTCTCCCCGTAGCTAATGCCAGGGCGGACACGCTGCCAAGCGCTGGCACGGACGGGGTCCGGGGGAGGAGGGCAGGACAAGCGCCGATCGCGACAGCAATCGCCCCGTTTTGGAGGACTCCCAGTTTCCCCAAGCGCCGGGGCTGCGTGTCAGCGCCTGTCGGCGGGGACCAGCCCAGCTCCCGCCGCGCCGGGGGCGGGAAACGTCCCGCTGCAACACCCCGGCCGCCGCCTCGGGGCCGGGCCGGGCGGAAACCGCGGAGGCAAGTGCGAGCGAGCGGCGGGAGACGCTCAGTGTGCCGCGGTCCCCGCGCCGGGCCGGACGGGGCGCCCAGGCCAGCCCCGCGCTCATCGCGGCCAGCATGTCCGGCAGCCACTACGTGGACTCCGAGGTAGGCGCAGCCACTACCTGCGCCCGCACTTGCCCGCGCCCACCCCCGGCATGAGGCGCGGGCGAGGCTGTCTGCAGGGCAGCGGGGCTCGTCGGGGCGGGAGACTCGCGCTCGCACCGGGTCGGGGGGCTCGCGTCCCGGCCGGCGCTGCCCTGGGCGGGGGTGGGGGGCCGGGGCCCCCTGGCGGCGGACGGGCTGGCGGGCGGGCGGCAGTGCCTGGCCCCGAGGGGTGTGGTGTCGGCGCGGCGCTCGGTTAAAAGCCGCCCTGGAGGCGGCGGGCGCCAGGTCCCCGCGCGCCGCAGGCTGCAGGCAGGGCGAGCCCCGCGCCCCTCACCGCCTCCGCTCCGCCTAGGGGCTGCTGCACCCCGCGCCCGCCCGCGACCAAGGCAACATCTACAAGCCGCACAACAAGGCGATGGCCGAGGAGCTGAGCGAGAAGGAGCTGCACGACGTGCACACCAAGGAGATCGACCTGGTCAACCGCGACCCCAAGCACCTCAACGACGACGTGGTGAAGGTAAAGTGGGGCCGCGTCCTTCCCCCTTCTTCTCCACCTACCGCGCGGCGCCGCGGGACGAGCCTCGTGCTGGAGCCGCCGCCCGACGGGCAGCGTCGCTGCGGGGCCGGGCCGGGCTCTGTGTTGGACACAGGTCAGGTGCGGGGCTGTCTCCCTGAGCCACTTTGCCTGTGAACTACCTTCCCCCCCACCCGGCGTCCAAATGCAGACCGCGGGCAGGGCCGCCTTCTGGCTTTGTGTTCCTGTGCTCAGGGAGTCAGAGCAGAGCAAACCACCGGCTGTGCCTGTGTATGGGTCTCTGCTCAGACCTGGAACTCAAAGGCTGATGGGTTTGGCAGGCCTGAACCATGGGTGTGTGCTGGGCCCCTCTGGGTCAGAGAGGTAGCAGAACGGATCGCCCTGTTAGCAGAGAGATTTGATACCCCTCCCTCTGCAGAGGGATTTTATATTGCACATGCAAAGGCTGTGGACACTGTTGTCCAAATTTGTCAGCGGCTGGGTAGACAGCCGCTCTCCAGGCAATGCTAGCATGGTTCAGACCCAGTATGGTCCAGCAGCATAGTGCTAAATCAACATTTCTCAACTTCTGGGTCATGACCCTAACATGGATCGCAAGAATATCTGAAAGGGTCATGAAGAAACTTTAATAATTGATTCTCCTTTAAAGGACAAAAACATGGGAAACTGTGGCTTCTCCCTTGCAGGCTGCTTAGCACTGCACCCCCCTCACCCCCTTCGCCCCACACACTCACCCCTTGCCCCACACACTGCAGGCCTCAGGCAGGGGGCAGTGGGTCGGGACTGGCCATCTATGTTTACAAATGGGTCCTGGTACAAAAAAGGTTGAGAACTGCTGTGCTAGAAGACCCTGTCTGTATGCAGGAGATAAAGTCTACCTTTCCAGGTCTGTGGACACAAAAGAAGGGACTTTCAGAAAGGTTTTCCGTTCTTTCCTTAGACTTTCTGTTATTCTGTCCCCAATTTAAATATATTTCCACTTTGGTCCCCTCTGAATGCAGGTTGGTAATTGATGCCTGTTGATCTGAATCCATCATGATGCTGGGCACATCTACACATTCATTAATGTGTTTTTGCCAATGCACATTAGATTTTAGTACCTCCATTGCGAAGTAGCAGAACAAGGCACTTGGCCTATTTTAATGCACATTAGCGAAAGCACACAGTTTTTGTGACACTTTAATACACATTTAAATGGGCTAATGTGCATTAAAGTGCATGTGTAGACAGGCCCACTAAGTGTCAGTCAAGTTGCACTAATTGCAAGGTACTCAACACAGCAGGGACTCACCATACTGCTGCATCAAGCCCTGCAGCTTTTTTCAGGGAACTCTTTAAATGTTACTGGATTTGCAAAGACGTAAACGTTGTTAAACTTATGTGTGCAGTAAATCAGCCTGCAAACATTATATAACAGTGCCAAATTTAATTTGCAAACCCGTAATTATTTTTAAGAAAGAGAATTTTGTTTTCCTTTCAGTCATGGAAGAGAAACTGTGGGAAGGGGAATGAAAGAGTTCAGAGAGGAGTATCCATTATTGCCCATTGCAAGCTGCAACAGCATTCGAAGCAGCAGCAAAACCTTCTAAGGATGAGTCAGAGCCCCCAGGCAGCCTGTAATCTGGATCTCAACATCACATAACTAATAGAGAAAGAAAAATCCTACTGGGAAAAGAGGTTACCACAGATGGAAAAAAAACATAACTATCTTAAAAGAAACTGAAATGTACAAAGCGCATCTTCTGCCTCCACAATAATTGAGGATGGTTGTTCGTTACAGCCAATTGCCCACAAGGTTAGAATATAAGAGGACCTTAAAGAAAATACTTTGGTTCCTCTCTCCAAAATCATCATGGATTCCTTCCCTCCACAAATGCGCTAGTTGTGAACCAAACAAGACAGCAGGTGAGCCCTGTATTAAATGACAAATAATGTAATCAGTTGTCATATCAAGTCACAGAAATGTTTCAGACTAAGTAAGATATTTTCAGTCTTCAGATCCCCATCCTGACCAGCAACCTGCACCTCTGTTTTTGACAGCAACGATGTTTGCAAGACTTGCCACTTCTGGAAAGCAATATTTTTCTATCTAGCTACAACACAAACACATATGATGCCCTAGTTTTTTTGTATAAAATTCAGTTCAAATCTGAATTCAATAAATTCAATACTGATCTGCATTTTACCAAAGTTTAAGTTTCTTTAGATATCTTTGAAAGCTTAGATCAGTGGGAGGAATTTGAGATTGTTTCTAATCCCAGTGAGCATGACAAAAAGTTCCTGGGGTTGCAGCCTAAGCTAGGACCTTACTCTGGAGCTAGCCACTGGCCTCCTATGTCATTCTGGACAAATCATTTTGTTTTTTTGTTTTCTTTTCTGCTATTTGTCTGTCTCATGTACTAGTTGCTGAGGGCAGTGTGTCTCAAGAAAAGGTGTGACCAGTACCTAGCACAATTCTGCCTCAGCCTCATTTTGGGTCTCTAAATTCCAAGGCAAGTAATAAACAAATTAACACTTCAGAGTGTTTGTAGTAAGAATTATGGCTGAGGCCTACCTCTACTTCAAGATATTTTTGTTTCTCCAAATTCAACCTCCATGTGTTTCTTGCCTCTTTGCTGTGAGATTTGTACAGTAAAATGGAAACGGGGGGCAAGCAAATCAACCATGAGACATAAATGATCAGACAAGGGAACAAGGAATCTGCTCTGTAAGCAACTCTTTAAAAGGCCTCAGTGTTGCCTGCATTCAAATAATTCCCATAACAAGTTTTAAAAATAACCCTAGCTTGGGGGAAGCAAGGGATGTGTTCCCCTGATGTACTGCATGGAGCAGTGCAGTTAACTGTGTCTGTACAGTGTCCTCTACACCAGATAAATTAGCTGCATAGAGAAGGGCGGGGAAGCAGAATGATGCCAAATCAAGAGGAATCATGAAAAGGGGAGTACCCCTGTTCCAGATCTCTGTAAGCAGGACTATTACAGAAGCTCTAAGCCCATACTAAAGGTATTGGATCTTGGCTTCTATTACAGTATGTCTTTAAAGCTTCTACTGCATGGAAACAAAGTGCCATATTATTTTCTGGAAAACTGAAAAGAATTTTAAAAAATGCATTTTAACAGACAGGCGATAACTAGAACTCGCTGTACGCAAGATCCTCACAACTAAGGTGAAATGGCAGCACTGTTTGGACTTCTGTAAGAGAAGAAACAGCATCTAGTGGTTTGAGAATTAAATTGCTAAAGAGCTGCCTTCTTTTCCAATCTAATCTGTTCAGTCAGAAATCAGTCAGGGTATGGATTTGGGGAGGAGGGGTGGACTAGAAGGCAAACCCACCCTCAGCCTTGCTTTCAGGCCAGTGCAGTCCAGTCAGAACCCTGGTCCCTACAAATAGGGACAATAGATAATTTCCCCTTCCCTTTCTTTGCCTCAGAGGAGGAGTAAAGGGATGGGCTGATGACTTCACTCAGTGCAATGGCCCAGGGAGTTGGTTAATCAAACAGAGAGTAGTAAGAGGATCTAGCAGCAGGCACACTGTCCCTGTTCACCTGTATGCTCCAGGATGCTTCCTGCCATACATAGAATAGCCTTACAGTTATGTACAGCTCATATGCCACCACTAACTGAAGAACTGCACTTTGTGATTTCTATACTGCATGTGTCACCTATATGAGAAGAAACATAACTAATAGGTCAAAAATATTTGACGTTTACCACACAGTCTGCACTGAACAATCATCTGCCTTTCATCATTTCTGTAGGGGGTCAAGAATCATTTCCAGTATGCTGAAGAAGTTTACTTTATCCTTTAGTGCTTTCTCACCCTCTGTTCTTCTTAGTATTGTACCTCACAACACAATGGGGTTTTCTTCATCTTAGTGCCAAATTATGGCTTTCCAAGCCTGTGAAGTATTAGGGCACAGAAAGTACCTCTAGTGGTTGAGTACTTGAATAAGACATAATGGCTTTCACAGAGGCTGGTCACAGCAGGTTGTAGAAGTGAGCAACCTGGGCAATTACCCAAGACTCCACTTCATTAAGTTAATGCAAGTAGGGTAGGGGAAGGAGGGAGGGGCTAATGTCTTAGTCTCTGACCTTGGTCCCTACACATTTAATAAGAGGTCTGTTGCTTGGTGAAGCACAGTGAAGGAAGACATGGCTTGTGCTTCCCTATTAAATTGCACAAGGTGTGTTGGCCATGGCCAAACTCCTTAAGTCTAGGTATGCTCCAACCCTTCCAGACCAGGGAACACTACCAGTGATACAACTAGCTGTTTTCTACCACTGTGGTTATGAACGCAAAGGGAGAAGGAGGTTCTTGTTGCCCCTTACACCCTCTCAGAAATCCATGTTTTTTCTAATGTGTTTCTAAAGGATGTGAACATCAACTGTTTAGTGCTCAAGAGATCCTTCTTTCCCGGAAAACATCTGATTTTAGAACAAATACAAAAAAACAAGGAACTTCTGCAACCATTTTAATTTGCAAAAATGCACGTAATTTTGGCTTAAATACAATTGTGTATTCAGTCCTTCTACTTCAACCACTTACTCAGCTAGAGGTAGTTCAGGGTAGAATTATTCTTCAGCAATCCTGCACAGTCAAGAATGATTGTCTTCCATTGTTGTCTTATCTGTGGGTCTGAAGATGGCTGACAAGACTGATCCAGGATTGACAGAATTAAATCTATTCCAGAATCTTTAGTCAAATGTTAGCAAACAGGACATACTCCATTTCCAGTGATATCTGGGACTGAAGTCCTATTCAATCAGTCCAGTGAGCATGGCCTGGCATTCCTTCTTTGTATACTTAAAACTATTTATAATTCTCAGGCCAGTGCACAAAGAGCAAAAGAGTAATATTAATGTAAATTAACTTCTTATACAAATGCTTTACACTTAGTTACTCATCAATTACCATTGTGTTGAGAACAGTATAAATATACAGATAGGCAGCTAAGGGTTCAAAGCACTTTCTCCAAGTTCTGTCAAGGAATATTTTAGTTCACAAACTTCCTGTGAGAAAAAGCAATCCATCCTCTACAGCTGGGAAAATGAAGGCGCAGAAATATGGTGATTCATCCAAAATCATGTAGGGAGTCAGTGGCAATCCCACCAGTGGAATTCAGATACACTGGATAAAATGCTGCGGTCAACCAGGGCACCTTTCTATCAGGAAAAGATGGTATTTTTGGCACAGGCTCTTTCTTCATTTCTTCATAGTGTTGGCAGTTGAGTCAAATATTAGTTGTTGTTTTCAGGTTGGTTTTAGTTCTTGGTTTTTAAAGTCAACTTAGATCCAAGTATTTGAATAAACTTTGGTTGTGCATATAATGTAGATGTATATTTTATACACTTCTTCCATAATAAGTTCTACTTTTCCAATGCAGAGACTAGCTTTACCACTTTGTGTTCACTGGTTTACAATTGGATTAATATAGTGAGAGAACTGAGGCAGGCTCCACCCATTTTAAGTACCAGTCTTCCTTTACATAGAAGAAGGTGGACGCTGGACATGGAGTTTTGAACATTCAGCACAACATTCATGATGGTTAATCAGTTCTTGCATTTGTTATAATCAAAGCCTTATTATCAGATATTTTGTTTATACTTAAGCTCCTGGCATAATTAAACCCTTATGAACTGGCTTCCTGTTTAACACTGTGGACATGATTCATAACTGAATAGGAGAGTGTTTATTTGTTTGCTATGGTGACAGAGCTAAATATCCAGTATTGAGGCTTCTTCACAGAAGACAAATGTTATCAGGTTTTACTATAGTCGACATAATTCAACAGATTGGATTTAACAAGAGAAATTTAGAAGCTATTTAACAAGCTCAAGTTAGAATTTTCAGTGACAATGTGTGGCTAAATATTCCCGTTAGGGACAGAATTTCCTCTGTTATATAAAGTGTGGATGTCTTTAGCTCAAAAGTTTCCATTAACTAAAGCAGAAAGAATCAGTGGCAAGAATCAGTAAAATGTATACGAGAGAGAGAACTGCATACCAAGTTCAAAAAGAGATGTCTTTACTTTAACTTTGACAGGTTTAAGGTTGCAATTAGCAATAAACTCAAATAAATAGACTGGAAAAAATAAGAGACATGTGCAAACTGGAGACAAAAAATCCCTGTAAATCAAGGTCTGTCTGTTTCCCTCTATCCTCAGATGCCTCTGTTAATAACTGTAAACTGTAGGCCTCATGATTACAGCTGCACAATAATTGATTTTTTCAGTTCATGGGATTTTGGTTTGGGTTGGTTCAAAACGCACTTTTTTTTGCTTTGTGCAATTTCATTTTATAATTTGAACCTCTATAACCCTTTACTAAATGCTGTTGATTTTCTAAATGAAAATATTGCTTTAAAAACTTTGAAACAAAGTTTTGACTTTCCTGAATTGTTCTTCTTTTCAGGCTTAAATGATTCACTGAATTTGGTACAAGTTCACGAATAGTTACAAAGTTCCCCTTATTGCATTTCAGGTGAATAAATTATTTGCCAAAAAATTCACCCATTTTTTCTTGTGATAGTCTCTAATGGCCACCCTGCCCTGCCCTGCTCTGCCTTCTCACTGGTTCAGAGGCATAAGCTTTCAAAGGCAACAGCCTCCTTGATCACTTATGAAAGCTTATATCATTCTAAGCCACTTATACTGCTCTGAACAAGTTAGTCTATAAAGGTACCACCCTGCTCTGCCTTCTGACCAACACAACTCTATTGTCTGACCAACACAATCACTGTATTATGATTAGAGAGAGCCAGATTCATCCATACAGTAACTCTAAAGATTTCAGAGGAGTCATATCTGGGATGAATTTGGTCTATAGCCTTTTGCTTGTCCAGCATATTTGCTATCTTTTCAAATAAATGGGAACTGATAAATTTTATAAATGAAGTAAGACGGCACCATCACAGCTTAAGATAAAAGTATGACATTACTTGTTCAGACTGCTGCTGTCCTGAGTTAAGTCTGGGACTTTCAGGAAAATGTAAGGGAGTCTTAGGGGAGCATATAATTCCTTTCATCTCCTTTGAAAATTCCTATCCTAACTCCTATCAAATAGAAACAAATCCACTATAAGGTTATGCTAATATTTCTTTAAGCCCACATTTCTAAGACCTCAATCCTTTTGTGACCTTGGACATCCATAGCCATACCTCTCCAGTCCTGTTCAGAGTTCATTACTGATCAAGGTCAGGGATATACTGTCTTCATAAAATGTTGAAAATAAGTTCTTTTAATTCTTTATCTGAGGAGCAGTAATTTAAGTTCCTAGAAGAAAGAAAATTCAAATACAAGAAATGTGGAGGTAAATATTTTTAAAGGAATTGAGTGAATTGGAAACGTCACTGTTGTAAGACTGGATTAGTCCTACCTTTAGCATGGGTACATTCAGGTAGAAAAGAGAAAGCAGGTGAGAGGAAAATCATAAGAAACCATTACAAATAGTCAATTTAAGGGAGGGGCGTCACAGAATAGTTAACAGAGGTAAACCAGGTATGGGAAAAGATACTTCTTCCAAAGATGTGTTAATATAGTCTTCAATTAGTTATTAGTTACTAAGTCAATTGTGCTATATATGTTGAGGGGAGGAGGAGCTTTACATGTGACAGCACAAAGTAATTCATGTAGAACCTGACCCAGCATCCAACAACATTAGTGTGTTACTTTTTTGTTTTAGTGGGCAGTGAAGTCCGTCAAAATTGTTTACTAAATGTTTTAGTTCTCATAAAGACTTCAATATCTAATGCTGTTTGTTTGAATATTTATATTATGCATATACTTATTTTCAGATTCCCTAAGTACAAAGAAATTAATTAGACATTTCAAACTAACACAGTAAAACCAAAATGCAACTTAAAGAGATTCAGCTTTTGAAACATGTAATGGTCTTGCTGAACACCAGCTTCCAGAAAAGGAAACAGCAGCTTCATTTCCTCTGTGACAAGTTTATTCTGGCAGTATCAGAAACATTTTTCCAGAGGAACTGGCTGGTAGCTCTCCACCACCTGCACAGGAAGCACAGCAGCATTTCAGATTGTTGCAGGAGCCTCTTTGGATGGCTGTTCCTTAAAATCTCATGGCTCATATTGGGAGAGGCCAGATGAATAAAAAGAAACCTCTAGAGAGTGTCTTATTATGGCAAAAATTGTATTGGTAAAAGTTGGTGAAGCTATTCCAATGAACACATAAATACATATATAACTTTGCTTGTGTGGGTAGTTCCAATAATGTAAACTGTACTGCCCATCTAATCAGAGTCAAGCATGTGTTAAATGCATGCTGCATCATGACCTCGGCTGGAAACAAGAGTCCAGCACAGTGCCAGGGAGCAAGATGCTTTTCTTAGAATGACGGTAACCTTGGAACTTCCTGAATAAGTAGTAGCAAATCACTACTTTGATGGATTTCACCTTTTTTTTCAGTCTGTGAAATGACAATGTGCAAATCACAATTTCCTAATTTTCTCAAAGTGTTCCATTATTTAAATTATCCTATGAATGTATCAATTACTTGCAAGTAACATGATGAAATTATTTGATATTAAAAACTGAATATTTGATCAATGTTATTTTTGATTGAACACATGGAACATATCTCTTCCATGACTGGAGAAGCCTATGCCTTAGAGTCAGTTTTCCAGTGTCAATACCCTTATTTACAAATACACCACTTGCTTTCTGGGAATACTTTCCAGCACTCACTGAAGATTCACTATTTCCATGAACTTTCTTGCCAACAAGCTCATTTATTACATAGTATGGAAAGAGAACACAAAGCAGGAAGGCAATACAAACAAATTTATTTAAAAGTTGGAACTAACATTTATGTTCAAATGTTTTTTATTTGTTTGGGTTTCTGTTTGGGTTTTTTTTCTTTTTGATGGGTTGGAGTTTTGTTCAGTTTTGTGTAAAACCAAGGTCTTGCCCGTCTGTGGTCTCTTTTCTTGTGCTAAATTAAGAGTGCCATCCCTGGTAAGCTGGCCAACTTCTATGAAACCAGTGTACACAGGTGGACTGAGTTCAGGACTGGAAGCCAGGTTCTAATCTTAACTGTTACTCTCTTGTTGTGTGGCCTCAGGCAACTTACTCTTTGCCTCATAGGCTAGAGACAGCTCCTGGGACTCCTTTGTTAAATTCCTGACACCAAATTTAAAGTCAAGGTGATTTCCATGCTTCTGATGGAATTCATGGCATCTGTATAGTACTAGAGATTCCTTATATCTAATCATTCTTGTTAGACCCTGCGAAGCATCAAAATACTTTAGAATAGATAGAAAGAGGTTTTACTTTCTATTGCACAAGACTGTACCAAATATATCTGCTTTTAAAAATGTGTTTAGTGATGAAGCTGAACATCTGGGCATCAGTGAACCGTATCATCTTCTTCTTTTGTATGGCTTTAAGAGCAAGAGTTATTGTCACAGTTTTAATTCTACATTCCCCAACCAGACCCATGCCTTGCTGGCAAGTGAGTGTAACTCTAGGATGTTGCCCTCAAACTTGTATCTGGGGCAGGATGTTATTATGTGCTTTGTGATTTGGTCAGGGTTTCCACAGTCAGAGCTAGGCACCACAAGGTTTTTAGGCACCACTTGTTCATCAGGTGGCCACACCAGCCATGTCCAGTGTGTATCTTGTTAAGGATTGTCCACATGCTCTGTGGGAGCTTGAACCCAAGTTGTTGCATTGTTTGGTTGGAGACAAGTTGTTTATTTGGGGAAATGTACTCTGCCCAAGCTTTCCTCCAAGATTCTTCAGTGCTGTGGTATAGGAGGTGTTCAGTTTGTGTCCAAAAAGGTTTTCGTGAAATCATGTAACGAGTTGAGATCTTGAAGGTCTCTGTGGATGGGAAGATCCAGATTACTATTCATACTCATTATTTCTCTGTATGTTGCTACATCCTGTCAAGTAGACGGAGGAATAATATTTGAATGTATTGATAGCCACCGCACTGGAATTGATATCAAGGTTCCATACATAGTCCTGATTCCTTACAAAGTAGAGTTCTGTGTTGATGAGTTTGGTATGTCGACTTGAATCCTAGACAGGTGCACATTTCTCAGCTGTGGAAAAGACCATGGCTATGGCAGAAGCACAGAGGATGGCAGCTTTGCATCCCAGCTTGTGCTGGCGAGCTTTCAGAAGATGTTGACTTGTGCTTTGTTTTCACGTCTTTCAGAGGTGATAATGGTAGGTTAGGGAGCGGTCAAGGGTCACCCCAAGGTAGGTAGGAGTTGGATCACAATGCACTTTTTCTCCACAAACGGTGACATTGCGAGTGTTATTTGCCTTGTGAGTGTCAAGAGGAAATGCAGAGATGATGGACTTGGTTGGATTTGGTCATAATCTCTATTTATGAAAGTATTCATAAATCAGAATTCAGTGTGGCCTTAATATCCTGAAAAGATTTTGCTTGTGTGGTCAAAGCAATATTGTTGGCATAGATAAATTTCTACGACGTGTAGCGCATATCACTTACGTAAATGTTAAAAAGTGTCAGTGCCAGAACACAACCCTGTGGGAGGCCATTGTTGAGTATTCTTGTAGTGCTGACCTTATTTGTCTATTTTTCAGGAACGAAAATATAAACACATCCAAAGAACTACAGGTGAGCATGTTTGTTTGCCCTGTGGTGCTGCTTCCCACCTTAGTTTGAGTATGAGAGAGAGAGTTTTAGTTTGAAATAAAAAACACCAAGAGATTTCTCAGATCCCTTGATTTTTCAGATCTTGGATTCCTCAGATCCCTCCTGTCAGCAGGCATAAGGACCCTTTAGTAGGGTAGTGTATTTCTGGGTGTCTTTTCTATAGTATTGAAAGCAATTGACCATACCATGTTCTCTTTCATAAAGGTTTTATCACACTAAAGTGCTATACAATTCAAATGTTTCTATAGTATGTCCCACAGACTGGTAGGGAGAGTATGGGGAGGCATGTGCCTCCCCACCCTGATTTGGCACCACTCAAGATGGCAAACCACAGCCCCGTTTGTGTCCCACAGAAGAGCTGGGACCATTGGCAGCTGTGGTTGAGGTTTGGGGTCACCCTCCCACCTGGGGGTGAGGTAGCTTTACATGTGTTCCAGCTGGTGGCTTACAGTTTTCTGGGCTGGCTGCTTCTGATCCACCGTTTCTGGTCTGCAGTTGTGCCCCCTCTGACACTCAGGAGGCACCAGTCACCCCTGGTATATGCCACACACAATATACACACAAATATCAGGTAAATTACAGGGTTGCAAGAAGACAAAGGGATGGAAGGAGCACCTCAGTGATCTTCTCCCTTGCTTCCTATTATACTACTTAATCCCTAAACCAGCCCACTGCCTTCTCCTACTCTTCTTTGCTCAGATTCTGCAGGGATAGCCTAATATGCTTTTCTATCTTCCCTGTTTTTGTGATAACCTGGAGTGATAATCAGGAAGGCTGTTGCTTATCTGAGAGGAAATATGTATATTCTACAGGAAGTAGGAAGGTTATATTCAAGGAATGTTTTAAAGTTTGAATGATTGGCTGTAGTTTATCTGCAACTATTGGAGGCTTATCACATAAATTGCTCCTACTTGACACCAGTCAACAATATTCTCAGAAAGGTGTAACTGTAGGTTTTCAATATTCAGACAGTATGTGCAACCCACAAAATCCTCTGTGCCTCCCCCTTTACCTACTATCCCTCTGTGGTAATTTTGCAGTTGGCATGGACCTTCCCTTCCCAGTGTGACTCATAATGCTGTGCAGCCCTGATCATTTTGTACTGTATATAAATTTGCTTCAATTGAATTGTTTTTAAAGGAAGTTGAGTGCAATGAGAAAATTTAAAAGCTAAGTTTATCACAATAGGCAAAGATCTTATCTTTCTGCTTTACATCTGTTTGCTAATGGTCTTATACAGATACAATATAAGCATTTGGAATGTTGGCTTTTATTTAAGTTCTTAATGCAAGCAAAACTTGCTATGAAACAGAAAAGAGCTGTCAGTAAAATTAAGCTACATACTTTGCCTTAAAGAATATAGAAAGCCTCTTAGGAGTACTCTTCTTGTGCTCGGGAGTGTAGGAGGGCTGTTAGGAAGGCCAAGGAGGGAGTAGAGCTTTGCCTGGCGACTAGGATCAAGGACAACAGGAAGTCCTTTTTCAAGTATGTGGGGAGCAAAAAGAGAGCCCCGGGAAACATCGGGCC
>JAGPOW010001296.1:97067680-97098746 GCA_030014935.1 Caiman crocodilus
CACAAATAGATAAAAATACCAAAATACAAGGGGAGATACAAAATGCACACATACAAATTTTAAAACACAATTCCTTATCTTAAAGTGAAAGAGAGAGGATGGAAGAAAAGGTAGAAAAAGAGAAACATATCCAAAGAAGGGAGAGCAAATGCAGGCGAGAGGAAAAGAGTTGGCCCCACCCCTCTGCTCCTTAGCCAGAGCAGTGAGGGCTTGCTGACAAGGGGGTGGGGGTGAGACACCTGACTGGTGCAGCCCTGTCTGCCCAGCAGGAATGGAGCACCCCCCACCAAACTTTTCCCCACTGGAGTGGAGGGGGTCAGGTGAATGGGCCAGCAGGCTCAGGGTGAGGAAGGGGATTAAATTCCCCTGTCTCCCTTCTCTCCCACTGGGACAGAGACCCCAGCCAGGGTCTGCACAGCCCATGCCCCTCGCCCGTCCCCCCACTGGCCACTTGCATGGTAGGGAGTGTGGCTGGAACCAGCCCAGATCCCTCAGGTGAAGGGAGGCAGGGAGAGAGATTCAACTCCCCTGTTTCCCCTCTCTCCCCCTGGCATGGGGACCCCAGCCAGGGCCTGCATGGCTTTCCTCTCCCACTGGCCGCTCACGTGATGGAAATCATGGCTAGAACCAGCCCAGGTGGGGAAAGGATATACCGAAGAGTTCAATCCCCCTCCCTTTGCCTGAGAGACTGCCTGGGCTGGCTCCAGCCATGCCTCCTGCCACACAAGAGGCCATCAGGGGGGAAAAGCCAGCCAGACCCCAGCTGGGATCCCCATGCCAGTGGGAGAGATGGGGGTGGGGGCATTAATCTCCCTTCTTCCCTCCCCCCCTTCACCTGAGGCACTGCCTTGGCCAGTGTCTGGTCATGCCCCTCCTTGGGGACAAACCTGGCAAGGGCAGCTTCTCCCTTCCACCTCCAGGCACACCCTAGCTGGGGTCCCTGCAGGCCAAGTTAGGGGTTTAAACTTTTCCCCAATTGTACTCAGTGACTTGCCAGGCCCTGACCAAACCCTGCCTGCCCCACCCCCTCCAGGTCAGCTTTCCTCCAGCCTTGCAGCTGCTGCTGAAGGGAGGGGAGGGCTTGGTCAAGCACCTCCAGCTTCTAGCCCAAGCCACTGCAGGCATGTAGTTGCATTTCCAGAATCAAAAGTGAATGTCTGTTCACTTTCCAATCGGTTCAATCTATGCAGGTTAGACTAACCTGGAAAGATTAAATCAATTCAGGCTCAGATTTCTTGAATGTCTGAACTTAGCCTAAGAAATCAACCTCAAAAGATGTTGAGTGCTTGCTTCTTGAGGAATTGAATATCCTCCCAGTGGGATTTCAGAGGAAATGGAGGGCACTTAGCATTTTGTTAATGCTCAGCATGTCTCTGGATTGGTCTCAAACTGAGCATTAATGGGTTTGAGATATATAAACTGAAACTTCTATAACTCAAGCAAAAGTGTGCATATACTATGGATGGAGGATTTGGGGATATGCATAGTTGCACATGAAACAATGTAGGCCAGGCTGAAGCCTCTTTTTAAAGGGACAAGTTTGGTGGAAACTGATCCAGGACATAGTTGAGTACGGTTCACAGATCTCCGGAACTAGAAGTAATTTATATCTCATTTAGTTCCACTTAGTACATCTCATTTGGTTCCACTTATAGCTGCCTTATGGTGGCGCTGCACATGAGCTGTTAGCTCTCCTAACACCATGTAAGTGTGGCTATCCTAATTCCAACTTGGGATATAGCCAGTAATTAGTTATCTGTTTAGCATGCTATTGTGTGGCTGTGACTCTACTGACATAGCTAGGGGTCTACTTAATTAACAGTTTCACAATTTTTGCAAAAACTGAGAAAAATTGCATTGTCTACGATCACCAGAAAATAGTGTATTGGCCATGATTTCCCTCAAAATCAACCTAAAAAGAACCCCCAGTGTATTATTCATATAATATGCTGTTTTAGAATGTCCCCATGCTTACCACAACAGAAAGACAACACAACAATCAAGGAAAAACAAACCTGGCAAGGAAAAACAGCATTGTTCTCCATTTAGAGTTTGAATCGCATATAAAGCAAAAGGCTTCTGCAGAGCCTGAAGGTCAGAACAAAAGAAATCCAACAATGTCCTCAATGTTTAAAAAGAACCACTGAAAGCAGTTTAACAAAAAGAGAAGCTACATTTGAGCTATTGGAGGCATTCACTGCTGCCAACATAGCTTTGGAAATAATTGATAACCTGAAATGAAGTGAGTACCTCAACAAGCATGTACCAAATGCTGGCAGTTTCCCATGGGCAAACAAACTTAACCAGGATTATCTACCAGGAGTAGTTTCTTTGTATATTCAGTCTAAAAAATCTGCACTGGCAGAAAATGAATCAATTTTGATTGGAGCAGGCAAAGCAACAGATATATAGGATAACTCTGTACCTTATGTTTTATTTGTACCTGGAAGCTGGAAAGGCTACAACCTGCCTGTTTTTCAAAGAGTCAGTTCAGCTCACATCTGCAAATCTTTCAAGTGTAGCACAAGTTGTAGTGAAAGCTGTTGTAAACTATGTTTTAGAATTTTAGAAAGATCTCAGCATTCTGTCTGATAATGCAATGTATGTGTGCAAAACTTTCTCTGATGTACTCCATGGAACGATGCCCAGTGCAATTCATGTTACCTGCAAGGCACACATTCTTTCTTTAGTAAGTGATATCTGGCACACATGTTTTCCTCATGTGGGTAGACTGGTTTTCTCTTTTAAAAAAGCATTCAAACATTGTCCAGGCCATAAACTTTGATACAGGAGGTGCATCTACATGTGCAATTAATATAAGGCAATAAACTCTGGAGCAGTTTGAGCTGGAGTAAACTACTCCTGGGCACAGTGTTTACATGTGCACCTGAGACAGCAGCAATTTAAACTGGGACAGAGCAGGCCCGGGCTGGCAGGGGGCTGAGGGGGTCAGCCCTGGGCTCTGGGCAGTAGCATCAAGCATCAAGGAGCTGGCTGGGGCATGAGGGTGCTGAAAGTATGAAGCTGTGTGGCCAGGCAGCAGGCAGAAGTTTGGCCCTGGCTTGCTGTGCTGACTGCCCGCGGTCAGCATCTACATATGCATCTAATTGCAGTAAACTACCCCACCGTAAGATAGTACTGTCTTACACTGGCATAAATTAATTTACTGTGGCTTAATACCATTGCATGTATAGATGGTGACACGTTACTCTGCAGCTAATTAGTCTGCTTCACAGTAAAGGACATGTAGACATGTTCAGGGAATCCCTCACCAATCAATGCAGGGATCTAAATGCATCTATGTCACTTCCACCAGAACCAGTGCTTACAAGGTGGCTAGCAGGGAGCAGAGAGGGTCAACATGGAAAGGGGAATTTATGGTTTAACACAGTTCATTACCATGCAAAGAATATTAAGTACTACTAACAATTTATGTGTGACAAGCTTGAAATTACAACCAGCACACAATGTATGCTTAAGCTATGCAGTCTTTTAAAACAGGGCAACACTGAAGATCAAGTTAAGTTTGTTGCTGAAAATGTGATCAGATTCATGGAGCTTCTTGTGTGGCTTGAAAGGCAGCAGGTTTTGAGTCAACAAGCACATAAACTGATGCATTTGATCAGTTGGGTCAAAGATATTATAACAACTTTAAAACTGTCAAACTGAAAACCAGTGCAGAAGCTGTAAAGTCAGCCCTACAAGTATGATCAGTCACTGTCACCTTGATTTAAAAAAAAACACTGCTGACTTTTTAGTGCTGTTCATATTTGATTCGGGTGCCTTTTCTGAGTTTTGACCCTCAACTAATTAAATCCATCCCTGGATGGCAGAAAGAGCATGACCGCAAATGTGCTGCTTACGTGAACTTTGACAAAAAATGCCAGATGCCTTTAAATGTAACTGAGTTTGGGGATTTTGTTTCTGATCAGTTTCCATGGCTCTACAACTTGGCAAAATGCTGCCTCATAATTCCAGCCAATTCAGTGGATGCAGAACATTCAGTCTCAGTGTATGGACAAGTCTTCATACCATAGAGACAAGAGGATGTCAGCTGCAACTGCTGGTGGATGCTGCATACTGGCATTTAACTACTAAAATGCATTGTTTCTATTAAGGTTAGCATTAATTCGTTTTTCTAAACTTTTTTGGGGACAGCCTTGCACTCTGTCAGGCCTTCAGTCAATGTAGACGTAGTTAGGGATCTTCTGAAAGGGCTGGACATTTTTAAATCTGCAGGTCCAGATTCCCTGCACCCAAGGGTGTTGAGGGAGCTGGCAGGGGTCATCACGGAACCCTTGGCCCGGCTGTATGAGCATTTGTGGTCACCTGGCCAGGTGGCAGGGGATTGGAAACTGGCTAATGTGGTTCCAATTTTCAAGAAAGGGTGGAAGGAGACCCCAAGTAACTACAGGCCTGTAAGCCTCACCTCAGTGCTCGGGAAGGTCTTGGAGAGAATCATCAAGGAGTACATCTGTGAGGGGCCTGCAGGGGAGATCATGCTCAGAGGCAATCAGCATGGGTTCATCAAAGGCAGGTCCTGCCTGACCAACCTGATTGCCTTTTATGACCAAGTAACTAAATCCTTAGATGATGGTGTCACCGTGGATGTAGTCTTTCTAGACTTTAAGAAGGCCTTTGACACTGTCTGTCACTCCATCCTCATTAATAAATTAAGCAAGTATGGCATTGATGCCTGCACAGTTGGATGGGTAAAAAATTGGCTGATGGGGTGCACCTAGAGAGTAGTGGTAGATGGGTTGTACTCAACCTGGTGAGATGTGAGCAGTGGGGTACCCCAGGGCTCAGTCCTTGGGCCCGCACTGTTTAATATCTTTATCAGCGACTTGCATGAAGGGGTGGAAAGCATGCTGTCCAAGTTAGTTGATGACACTAAGATGCGGGGCGAGGTGGACACACTTGAAGGGAGAGAAAGGCTGCAACGAGATTTAAACAGACTACAAAAGTGCGCAGATGAGACTAGGATGGGGTTCAACATAGACAAATGCAAGGTGCTGCACCTTGGAAGGAATCTACAGCATACATACAGGCTGGGGAGTTCCCTTCTTGTAAGCACAGAGGCAGAAAGGGATCTTGGAGTCAATAATGACTCCAAGATGAACATGAGCTGCCAATGCCAGACCGCAGCCAGCAAGGCCAGCCATACCTTGTCATGAATCCAAAGGTACATCTCAAGCCGGTCCAGAAAGGTGATACTCCCCCTCTATGTGACTTTGGTCAGGCCGCAGTTGGAGTACTGCGTCCTTTACTGGGCGCTGCACTTCAAAAGGAACATGGTCAGCCTGGAGAGGGTTCATAGGAGGGCTACACGCTTGGTGAGAGAGCAGCAGGACAGGCCCTATGAGGAGAGACTGAGGGTCCTGAACCTGTTCAGCCTCAGCAAGAGACTTTTTTTCTTTTTTTTTTGGTTCCCCCATGTTCTGTCTATTTTCAATTTAGGGTTTTTCTTCTCCAGGAGATGCATTATTTTTGTAAAAACATACATTGTTTTCTGAAAGTTTTCTACTAATGGCAAAAAGTGGAAATAGAATCAAGTTTTACTGATTTTTGGAAAAAGCTTCCACTCTGATCACCCGTCCTCCTTTTTGAGTGACAAGGAGCCAGACCTGGGAGTGATGCTGAGCTGCTGCTGTTACTGCTGCTGCTGCTTTTCCCTGGCACAGCAGGGAGCTGGCAGTTTTGGACCCTGCTCACAGTAGTGCAGCACTGCAGTGCCCAGGCTGAGGTCCAAAAACCAACAGAATGAGGAGGGTGCAGGACAGGCTGTCTGGCAGGAGCCCGGGGCTCCCTTTGCTGCCTTCACCAAGGAGGGCACAGCTGCAGGGGGAGCCCAGGGAAGAGGGCTCTGAACCTAGGGCTGCGGCACTTGCTGTACCCACCAGCTAACTGCTCCTGCCAGCATTTGCTGCTCCTGCCCAGCAGACAGAAGAAGCTCCAGGGCTGTGGCACTTGCTCTGCCTGGCAGGAGTAGCAAGGCAGTCCAGGTGGTAGCAAGAGGTACAGCAGCAAGGCACTGCAGCACTCACTCTGCCTGGCATGCCCAGAGGGCAAGGTGCCATACCTGGCCCTGCTGCAACCTAGCATCTCTTCTGTTGCTGACTTGGGAGAGGCTACTGCATCCTGGGATGCTGGAGAACTTCAACCTGGGCAGAATAGCTGTAGGGCATGGACACTTTTTAATGTAACAGGAGCAAAATTAGGCAGACTAAATATAATCCTGCCCTGGAGTAGACTAAATTTAAGACTAATAATGAGCACTTTAAACCACTTAAAGTGTTAACACACAACTAATCCTAGGGTTCAGAGCTCCAGAAGCCACCTAAAATTACCATGTAACAAGATCCACAGTGACTAAAACTCCCTGGGGACCCAGGGGGTGGACAGGGGGGACACCAAGGAGCAGCACTCTATCGGCACCTGGCAAGAGACTTTGCAACTGCATAGCTTTCCAGCCAGGAGAGTGGAATGCCAGTATGGCCCCCTTCTTGCTACATTTTCATGGAGGTGGAGATTTTGAGTGCTCTAACTTGGTGCATACCCAAGCTTTCAAGAGACTGAAATGTTATAGGGGGTTGGAATTAATATAAAACACTCCTCAATCTACCAGATTTTGACACAGAGCTCTGAGGCACCCAAGTTTTTTATTTTTCACATATGAGCACGCCATTCTTTTTTTTTTTTTAACAGTCTTCCCCTAAGCAATAGCTGTTATCTCAAACTCTGTTAAGCCTCTGTAATTAATAGGCATTTTCTTTAAACAGACCTTGGAACCAAAGACAAGTTCCCCATATGATTTCTTTCCTTCCAAACAAATCTGTGTTCAGACCAGAAGGTTTTCTTAATTAACTGATAATACAATACAATAAACACAACTAGAGTAAAATAAGTTGCAGTATCTCTCATAGCAAAACCAAACAAAAGCTCCAAGTGGTGCAACAACTGTTTTTACCAACTGAATAGTAGGAAGCAAAGAATCGCTGATGTCAGGAAATGTATTGTAGGCATGGAATAGAAGTTGGTAATGTTTAAAAGCTGTGACCCAAACACAAGGTTATAATGAATTAATAGCATCCTTTAATTGGCCAAAAGCATATTTTCTGTTCTTGTGTCCTTGCCATAAGGGAACATTCCTGTTTTTTCATTTGCTCTACAAGTAAGTCATAGGTATTCATGACACACCCTGGCAGCTGTAGAACAGTAAGTTCCCTAGAATATGTGTGATACAATGAAAGAGGCCTGTGTTTAAATATGGACATAATAGCAGGTTGCTAAAATAAGTTCTTCATAGATTCATATTCATGTGGTCCATTTTACAAACCAAGGAGAACTCAGACAATTATCCCCCATAAAGTTTATCTTACCCTCGTGAACAAGTTTGTTTCAGTTCCCAAAACTCCAGGGAAGCTGCAGCATATCTCTCTGCCTGACCGTTCATATTTCTGGTCACTTCTTTTCTTCCTACTCCTATTTTTACAATGTTTAGTTCATTTTGGCTTTTGTTATCGGTCTGATGACACTCACCGCCACAGAGTGTTACTGAGATGATAATCAGAGGTCCAAGATGTGAGACATGAACAAGCAATGAGGGAAGCCAAAGAAGTTAGTACATTGATCAGTGAAAATGACATTAGAATTATAGTGTTAACAATTAAAAAATGCATTAAATTGTTATGCAGGATTGATCCCTCATATGTTTGGACAATTCTTAAAGCTGCTCAACACAGGAAGAGTCTTGGGGATGGTTACTGCACCATTAGCCTTTATTTTAGGAGCTGATCACTGACTGCAGTGTTAGAACATTGTTAAGGTTGCTCTATCTTATGCAAGCTGGTATGGCTGAGAAGTAGCAGAACCTTATTGTGTTCCAATGTTAATAATACCAACAAAACAACAACTCTTCTGTACTCCCACTTATTCTAAAGTATATATAGACTATAATCTATCAGGGTATGAACTGCTTTTTACTAGGTTTTGTATATCACTTTGCATCAAGGAGTTCCTATTTGAGCTGAGGGCTTTAGTCATTCCTGTAGTTTCATTATCAATGCTGTTTGGGACTTAGAGTAAACCAATGTCTACATATTAAAATCATATATATCTAAAGCTGTCCAAATTTGTCATGCTGCTTATTGGTCTTCTCACTCCCAAACAAGAGTTTAAGATAACTGTCAAATCAATGTGGTCAGTGGGAGAATGGAGTGGAAGGGATATGCCAGTAGTAGTTTAATTATGATTAATGTAGACTGGGTAGTCACTTCCATACAAAGTTATAAAGATAATAGAAAAGTTGCCAGGATTGTTAGTTACTTTGAAAAAGTTATGTTTTCACAAGTTGCTGAAATTGTGAATGAATATTATATACCCTGGTCAACCTTTACATAGATGTATACAGGCCACTGGGTCCCTGAATCATTTTAAGACATCTGAATGCAACTTGAGCCATGAAAATATGATCATGCAAGGTACTGTGAAAGCCTAACACACCCTTCATCCCATAGTAGTTACAAAAAAAGAAATATGGTCTGAGTCACCTCTTGTCTCCTCATGTGCAAATCCATACAAGCAGAGTTAGGTAAAGACCAGCACTTTTTGAAAATCAGGCCACGTTCAGATGAGTGATCACATGCCTGTTGTGGCATCTCTAAGCAGTTTGAGATGCTACAGGAGGCATGTCAGGAACAAAAAATGTTCCCTGCACTGCATATTTGCAGCATGGACTCTAAGTTTGATACTGGGAAATCCTGGTATAAAAAAAAAACACCATAAAAAGGTGGAGCAGCCGGAGGCTGGGTCCTCCAAAGAGATGCTCCGGCATCTCGCCAGAGCATCTCTGACTGCTGCATGCCCCTGAATATAGCTTGAGCCATGGCAACCTGAGCCTCCTGCACCTCTGGGCCTGCTGGTGGGCTGTGACTGCCCAGCTGGCCTTTGTGCAGCACTGCTGTCATGTCATCTGGTGCCCCTACCCTGCCAGCTGGGCAGCTATTGCCTGGAAGTTGTGCTCATTGCAGTGGCCCACTTCAAACTGTTGAAGCGTGTCCTGGCCTCACTTCGTCTGCCCTCCAGCTGGGTCCCTTAGTGCTTGCCCTGGGTAGGCTCCTCTTTCTGTGTCCTGCCACTTACCTCAACAACAAAGATCCTGGTGTTCCCTGTTTAAAAACTGTAAATTCTCCAATTAAAAAAAACCCCTCATTCTCTCAGTAACACACCCCAAATCTGTGTTCTTCCACAATTAAAGTGAAATGCCACTATATATAGAAAGGGAAATCAGTTGGGCAATGTTTTATTGTTATATTTATAATTTAAAGCAATTTGGAAGCCTAGCAGTGCCTCTGTCACCATAATAAAATGAATTTTAAATATCTGTACACTTCATTTGCTTTTGTTTTTTTTATAATAGAAAAAACAGAGCTGCTCCTGCCCCTTCATCTTATTCAGATTAAACTTAAGCACCAGGATGTGAGACACTGAGCAGTACTGCGATGCCAGTGCCTTTCCCATGCCCACGCCCTTGTGCCTTACCCACAACCTACAGCCCTGCCAGTGCCCCTCACTCCTGATCCATAACCCCTGCCTACTACCACTAGCTCCCTCCTGGCAGCAGCTGTGTCCCAGGACCAGGATGTGGGTTCAGCTGCAGTTGTCCCACCTGCTGCTTTGTGGCTGTCAACAGCCCCTTGCTGTTCTGCTCCCTGCTCCTGTGCCCAGGTCCCAGCAATCCCCATGCCGTTCCTGGGAAGCCCTTAACTGGGGCTCAGGGACTGGGCTGAGAAAGCCTCTTCCACTCCAGGCTGGGCTGTCCCTGCACAGCCTGCTCTAGAGGGGCAGGGAGACTCTAAGCCCAGCTCTGGTGGCCTCTCCAACGCGGAGAACTTCCACATCCCCAACCCCTAGCTCTCTCTCTCACACACATACCCCTGCTGCCACCTCCATCTTTACGCCCAACCTGTCGCATCCCCCAAGTAGTTCCTGGGACCAGAAGTCCCTTCAGGCTGGGGCTGCATATTCCAACACCTGTGTGGACATGGGGCAGGGATGCAGTGTGGCAGTGAGGCAGTGTGCTGGATCATCAGGAACATATGGCAGCAGGCACAGAGATGCTCTAGCATTTGCTAGAGTGTATCTCTGGAGGACCCAGCCTCTAGCTGCCTGTGCCACTTTTTTCAAGCCTGTTTTTTTTTTTTATACAAGGATTTCCCTGTATCAAATCTGATTATTTTAACAAACCCATGAATTACATATAAACATAAAGTGGGATTCTGTTGACCTTTATGTGCCTAAATGCCAGTTTTCCAGACATGTAAGAGGCCTTTTCAGCATTTGCACATAATTTTTTATTCTGTGACTTTTGTGTGGACACAAAAGTGTGTGCATAAAACTGCATATAAGCAGCAGGTTATGTATTGGCTGGGTTTGTACGTAAATACCTGAGTTTAAGTCTTGGGGACAGAAGGAAGAGGAACCTCCTATGTTTTAGCCCCAAGAGCTTAGGAAATGTAGTAGGAGTTGTAAGACCCTTTATCTAAAGAGAGTTTCAATCTACATCCCTTCAACTTGCCACCACACTGCTCTAACCACCATACCAAGCATTACCCAGACCTGTCTCCAGCATTCCTTTTGAAACCGAGTCATTGCACCTTGCATTTGATAGTGATAGATAAAATGTGCACATCCCCATGAGTGCACATGTGCAAGGATGCATGTTTCCCATGGGACAAATAGCAGCGATACATATTTGTGTCACTGCTATTTGTTCCTGGGCACACCTCTGCACATTCTCTTTGGTCTTGGGCAAATTGACTTGGGTGGAGTCCTGGGGCTTCCTGGGGCAGCAGTGACAGTGATTTGGGCACTTGAAGTGTGGCCAGCAGCCAGAGTGTGGTTCTGGCCAGCCAAGCTCCTTTTCTGGCAGTGCACACTGCTGCCATGTGCACTGCGCTGCTTTTTTCAGCATAATTTATTTTGACACTGGGATCTTCTGGTGTAAAAAAAAAAATCTGTTGTGCTGCAAATTAGTAGCTGTGCTGCAAATTAGCAGCACCTCAGACTGCTTTGAAGTGCCTCAAATTGCATGTGCACATTCATCAGGATGTACCTAATGGATGCAGAGCAGTGTAATGTAGAGTTTCTACACTACTGGATGCAAGGCTTCAGGCTAGAACCTAGGGCCTGCTCCTGTCCATCTCAGTGAGCCACATATCTTTGCTCCATTTATTTCCTTTTCTTGGCTATCCAGAGGCCCAACTTTAAAAAGGGCACTGGATAAGGCCCTAACCTGTGGTCTGGTATTTCAAGAGCTTTAATAGTAGAGTAGGCATCTGTCTCACAAGACAGTAAAATTGTGCTAAGTGAGACATCAGGTCACTGAACATAATCCATGCTTGAAAGCTAAAGCGAAGCTGGAGTGACCTCTCCAGGGTGCAAAGGCCTGGACAGTGTATATGGAGATACTGAGTTGCCTGCACAACAGTGTCTCCCTCTTAGAATTGCTGGTTTAATCCAAAGAAAAGGCAAGTGCTATGATAGAAGGTGGGCAAGGTACAAGTCCAAACAGCCTCTGGGAGAGGGTGGCCTAGAATATAGCTTTTCTGCTTCCTGAGTGCCCTAAATAGTTAGGGTTAACGTGTAAGCAGGCTCTATGCCTTCACTGTCTAACATCCATTGGGGATAAGGTGTAAAGATTTGTACCATATCTAATGCCCATTTGTTACAGGTTTTTGTTCGCTTTTGTTCAGCTGTATTGTTGTGACTTATGCATCTACAATGAGGTCATGTACATAATCACATATGTACCAGGGCAATACGTAGCCTATTGTGCATGGTAAGTCTACACATCCACAGGGCAAGGCTAGTAAACTTGTATTAAGTGCCTAAGTGCCCTAAACACCACTTATGCAAACAAAAAACATCCATTTAGGTGAAGGGCAGTAGAATTCCATCCATAGTTGTTTTTTTCTGTATGCCAAATAGGACATGCATAGCTATAATAAAGATGCAGCCTCAAAGGGTTTGTGGAAACCCATGTAAAGTCATTTTCCCAGTAAGATTTAATGCTTCCTCTTTGAGCCAGTTTAAAAATAATTCTCCTCTCAGAATGATAAACAGGCCCATTCTTGCCATTCTTTTAAAAGAATCAGAAAATTTTACATGATCCTGAAATCCCTTAATATACAAATGTGAACAAATTAGAGAAGTAATCTGACTCACTGAAAAGCAAAGAACTTTATATTACGGAATAAATAAAGAAATGTCTCAACAATGACATGTGCTCAGTTATTTGATGCAAATTGAAAACTGATGACAGGTTTTATGCACATAGCTATATGGTTTAGGAAATGGCTATGATAATCAGTAACTTATCTTCAGAAAGATATTTCTGCAGTGGCTAGCCTTTCTTTTCGTATTTAGCAATAAGGTATTACACATTAGGGCAGTGCAAGGTTTTGGTAGTCGATTTGATTTGGAGGAGGTTCGGGCTGATTTGGTGGCCAAATCTATTAATCTAAATCAAATTGGGAGACCCATTAAAAGGTCCAAATTGAATCGGAAGCCTGCGAATCAATTCAGAGAGATTTGGAGATTTGGAAGACTTGCAGCAAACAGAAACTGAGAAGAGGGAGGGGGATGGGGTGATTTTCCATATATGAAAAGGCTAAACGGGGTGGGGAAAGACTGCCCTGATATTGATATCTGTAGCTGGCCGGTGACTGATCTTTCTATGAGTTCCCTTCTAGTCACAGTGCTCTGAGGGAGGGACACAGAAACAACATATAAAGCTGTGTCTGAAGTGATTTGTGCCTTCTGTGAGCTGTCTCTCTCTTGGAGCAGCAGCATCTGAAAGGCTTAGTCTTTTGCTAGCTAGTCTTTCTTCTTGTAAATTGTATCCAATCCTTTCCTACTTACCCTTGCCTACAATCCCTATTGTTATCCCTATCCAATCCTTTCAACTAATTCTTCTCCCCCAAATCCTCATGTGTTCTTGTTAGTCTGCCTTGATTCTTTCCCCCCAACAAAAAGAAATATGTGTTTTCCCTGACAGTGTGTCATCACTGCAGGAAAGCACAACATATATTACACAAACACACACACACATTTTGCAGCACACCAAACATTATGAAGCATGCTGGAAAGGCAGTTGCCAGGTCTTCCGTCAGGGGAGGAAGAGCTACAAATTCCCTCTGCCCCAAACATAGATGCCCTCTTTTTTCCTGGCAGCGATGAGTCTTCTGCTGCTAGTGGGATCAAGAAAGTGGTAGCAGTGCCTGCCCCTGCACCACCACTGCTAACACCACTAACCAGCAGCAGCATGACATTCTCCATCCCAATTTCAGTTCCCAGTGTGAGCCTTCCCAGTGTGAGTGCCAGGGGAGGAGGTGGATCTGGAAGAAGAGGAGCTGAGGGCCATAGCGAAGGAAATTCTGGGGATGGAGGAGGAATCTGAGTTTATGCTCAACACCCCTCAAAGTTCCCCTACAGGCAGGTCTCCTTCTCTGGAAGGCACTTGGAAGGAGGTTGTGGGGGCAAGTGGCTCAGCTCCTCCTGTTGTTGTGCCTCTACTTGGTGAGGAGGGGGATAAGGCAGGATCCCCACCTTCAACCCAGAAGCAGGTAGGTACGGTAGTGTGGGATCATTTTCAGATGATCCCAGGTATAGTACCTGCCAGCACTGCCAAAAGCAGATCAGCTGGGTCAAGGATGTGGAACAGATTCATAGTTAGTAGGGTCGGAAGGGACTTGAGCAGATTATCAAGTCCAACCCCCTGCCACAGGCAGCAAAGACTGCTGAGGTCAGATGACCCCGGCTACGTGTCTATCAAGCCTCCTCTTGAAGACCCCCCAGGGTAGAAGCCAGCACCACTTCCCTTGGAAGTTGGTTCCAGATCCTAGCTGCCCTGACTGTGAAATAGTGCCTTCTGATATCCATCTCAGCCTCCTCTTGTGGAAGCTGAACAGGTTCAGATCCCGTAGCCTATCCTCATAGGACCTGCCCTGTTGCCCCCTGATCATGCAAGTGGCCCTCCTCTGGACTTTCTCGATGCTGGCCACATTCCTCCTGAAGTGCGGTGCCCAGAACTGGACCCAGTACTCCAACTGCAGCCTGACCAAGGTCACAGAGAGGGGGAGGATCACCTCCTTGGACCTGCTCATTATGCATCTGTGGATGCATGACATGGTGCAGTTAGCCTTTCTGACTGCATCCCCACATTGGTGGCCCATGTTCATCTTTGAGTCAATAATGACTCCAAGATCCTTTTCTACCTCTGTGCTGATGAGAAGGGAGTTCCCCAGCCTGTAGATATGCTGCTGGTTCTTCCTCCCCAGGTGCAATACCTTGCACTTGTCAGTGTTGAAACCCATCCTATTCTTAACTACCCACCTCTGTAACCTGTCCAGATCTGATTGCAGCTTGTCCCTCCCCTCTAGCGTACCCACCTCCCCCCACATCTTAGTGTCATCTGAGAATTTGAGCAAGGTGGGACCCTCTATACCTCTCAGAATGGAGTCGCCTATGACAAGCACTCGGCCTCTTCTTCTGAGTCAACTTGCCTCCTTCGGCCTGCTCCGTGCATGGAGTGACCTCCTCTCCGGGGTTATTCTCCTCTCCTTTCTTCTCCAATGATACCAGGGCCTCATACCTATTCTCCTGCTGGACTTCACTACCACAGCAATGCTGCTGTTCTCAGGAGACAGCACTCTCTTGCCCTTGTGCCTCCTCAGCATGGCATCAGTGGAAGCTTGCCCAAAAAGAAGTCCTCTTCTCACTCCAAAGCCCCCATCCCCAAAAAGCAGAGGCAGGCCACCTGGACCAGTGGGGAAAAGGCAGAGACAGAGGGGGACACGTTCCCAAGGTGAGCGAGGTCACCCAGAGCACTGTGGGGATGCTTGCTCTGGATGGCCAGCTCTTCGGCTTTGTTGAGCATCCAGGGTTCAAGTGGCTCATGGCGCTCGTGGCCCTATCCTACCAAGTGCCCGCACATACCACCTTTAGTAAGACAATGGTGCCCTCCCTGTATGAGGCATGCAGGGAGTACTTGAGGAGCTGTGCAAGGCAGGTCTGCAGGTAACCTTGCACTTCACCTCCAACATCTGGAGCAGCTGGGGTAGAGATCATCCCTCCCTCTCCCTCGCTGGTGTGATCAGTCATGGCATCAGTTGGCTTTCCTTCAAGCGGAGTTGATGGATGAGTCCCACACGGCAAGGGAGGTCATGGTGATTGACCATGAACTGCACGGTACAGGGGTGGCTCGTTGGGCAGGGCGTGCTCACCCATGGGTTCATGGTCACATGGTGACAATGGGGCCAATATGGTCGAGACAGTGCATGATGCCAACTTTGTTGGCATCTGCTTTGTGGCACATAAGTTCCACCTCATAGTCAGGGACACTTTGAACGTGGACAGGGCTCTTGGTGACAGCACCATCACTACCAGCCAGCTCATTTTGAAATGCAGGAAGGTGGCAGGCTACTTCCACCGGAGCATCGAGCAGGGGCAAGATGCTGTGGGACAAACAGGTAGATTTGAGCATCCCGCAGGATGTGGAGACTCAGTGGAACTTCACATACCTGATGCTGAAAAGGTTGGTCAAGCAATCCTTGGTCGGAGAGATTGGGATCAGTGGCCCCCTTAACAAAACAGTGTGGGCTACCATCTCCTAGATCTTGGTGGTCTTCAAGCCATTCCCTCAAGGCCACCAGGAGCCTCAGCACCAGGTGATCCCTGTAGTGAAGGAGCTTGAGAATGAAATGGAGAAGTTCCAGGGGCATCCTGCCTGGGGGCAAGCTGCTTTCACCAGAGGTGCAGGCACTGATAAAGCAACTGAAGGAAGGCATCAAAAAAACAGCTGGATCTGTTGTGGTCAAGCCTCCTCTTGAAGAGTCCAGTACAGTCCACATGCTAGTAGGCATGTGCGACCCAAGGGTGAAGAGGAGCATCTTCAGTAGCAAAACCCTCAATCACTGGATGGAGGTGCTGGTGAACAGAGTCACAGAAGTAGAAGGGCAGAGTTAGGAGGACATGGAAGAGGGGGATCTACTTCCCTGTGACAGCACTCCAACCATGAGCCAATCTCCTCTACCATAGCCGTTGCCAATGCAGACCAAGGGCATGGCTTCAATGTTGGGGTCCAGAGGCACCAGACACCACCATCAGGCAGGCAGCATAGAGGCCTCAGTGGCTACTTATCTCGCTGAAGATGTGGAGCCACTGCACTGCAACTCCTTGGCCTATTGGGCAACCCACCCAGCTAGATGTAGCAGGATCTGGCCACAGTTGCCCAGGAACACCTGTCCTGTACACCAGCTGGTGTTCCAGACAAGTGGATGTTCAGCATTGCTGGTGATGTTGTAACACCCCACCTCACCTTCTTGGATCCTGGTTTGGTGGAGCAGCTAGTGTTCCTGAAGGTGAACCTCCCACTGCTGGGGTTCACCAAGCTCCCTGTGCAGATAGTGAGTGCCACCCTCCTCACTGCATACCCATTTTTTTTTATTTGCTTTCAGAACCTCAAGGTGCACTTTCACAGAAACCCCTGTACCACTCTGCCTGAAACCTGGCAGGCTACATGCCTGCAGGAGGGGCTACCATCCCTGCTGCATTCATCCCGCTCTGCCTTAACACACACAAGTGATATGAGTTTTGCTTTCAACAGTTTGAAGTGCACTTTCACAGAAACCTGCACCTACCTCCTTGAAACTTGGCAGGCTTGCTTTAAGCCCCCAGGAGGGGCTACCATCCCTGCTGTTTTCATCCAAATCTGCAAATAAATGACAAAGTTATAAGTATTTTACCATTATACTCTATGGCTGAATCTCTGAATCGGCACTAAATCTCCAAATCCAAAAATTGGCCAAATTGAATTGGGACAGTGATTCAAATCACCAGATTGAATCACTGTCCCTCCAAATCTGAATCTGAAGCAAATACTTGCTGCTTTGCACAGACCTAATACACGTTGCATAGATTCACACAAATTTTCTACTCAAAAGCTCATAAGTTTGGCTATGGAAAATCAGTGTGCATGTTTTAGACCTAAATTCTAGTATATAAATTATTGAACTCCAAGTTTTCTTTATATAATAGAAATCAGATATCTAGACTCTATCAGAGTGAGAAAATATGTTTTGGAGGTTTTTTCTCTTTGTACACATATACATTTTTCTCCTGTAATATAGCCCTAAATGGGCAGAATATGAAAGCATTTGATGGTCCAGGTTAGCCAGCTAGTGTTGCAGCACATCCAGTGCAGATCATTTTTCTCAATGCATTTTGCTAGATTTTGGTTGCAAACTGGCAGCATACATACAAACTCATAACATTATTTTATGGACCAATACTTCTTATAAAAGTATTTTGCATTATATTTAAAAAATCCCAAAGTCCATACTTTTCAAACCTAATACATTCTCAATGGGTGCATCTACATGAGCCCCTCAGGGCGATTGTTATTGTTACTGCACTGTCATTTAGTATTTGCTTTAAGAAGTACTAAATGATGGCACACAGTTATTTTTAGCAGCTACATCACCGTAACAATGCACTAACAATGATGTAGTTCATCACTACAGTGACATAGTGTCTCACATAGATGTGCCCAATAGGAATCAGCAGAAATGGGGTATATTATTTCATTTGATGTTACTCACAAATTAAAAAGTTCTTCTCATCATTTATAAATAAATAAATGTTAATTTATTTTAGTTCCAAAATCCAAGATTTCCACGTCCTGGTTTTGCCCACTAGTGGTGTTGAACTTGAGTAACCTTGGAAGTTTACTGGTGAGAATTCATTAGTTTTATATGTTGATTTCACTGGGAATTATTTTCCATTATGAGCTAAAACAAAACAGAAAAAAAATCATTTGTGTGAGGTAGAAAAACACATTATTTTACAGTGAATGTTTCTACTGAAGAGACATATGACAATCCAATATATTTTTGTAATAATGTTGAAGTACAATTTCCTTAAAAATGTCTGGCCTTGTATACCTTCTATGGGGAAAAACAGAGCTGCAGCTCCATTAAATGTGTGCACATAATAAAAAATCCTGGGAAATCAGTCATTCTCATTAACTTCAATAGGGCAGGAATTCAATGTGTTTCTAGACAAGCCAGGAATCTATAGATTATGCAGTATCGCTTTGGAATCACCTTTCTGTTAATAAAACCAGATCACAGGTTGATGATAAAGCAACTTTTTTTCACAATAAGTACATACGCTTTTGTCTGGAGCTGAGTAGAGACTATTGGTTTACAGGAATTTCACTGAAAAATTTTAGAAAACACAGTTGTAAACTTTCAAGACAGATTTTTTTCCCCAATGTTGCAAAAAGAACTGACCTCCATGAAAATATAAAGGTTAAAACAAGAGTTATTCTTGCTTATCCATAAAGAATAAGTAAAAATAAAAAAACCTGTACATATTTCCAGAAGAGGTAAAGATAAGGATAATGCAGAGTGCATTAAGATTATACTAGAATGCTACTAAGTATAGGAGTTAACCATTAAATACCATGCTAAAGGACTGTTACCTCTGTTTCTCAGTACTATTTTTGGTCTCATTCTGTAAATTAATGATTCTCAACTTTTTTAGACTTGAGGTACATTTGGATAAACTCAAAGCACCCCTCAAGAAATGCAGCTCTTAGTTTTCACTTATTTTAGACCACAGAAACATAATAGAGCAAGTCTTCTGTTGTAAAGGACTCAGAAATACTACAACAGGGCAGAATACTTTTAACACTGTAGAGATGAAATCTCTGTCTTTTACCTTTTTAATCATGTTCACCCATATAACACTGCTAACATTGTGTGGCACTTCATGGCATCCTTGAAAGGCTCTCAAGGTATCCCAGGATGTCACAGCACCTGGGATGAGAATCACTGCTGTTCACCCTCACACATGGCAGCTGTCCCAATTTAACTTGATCATGTCTTGTGAGCATCCTGGTCTTTCCCCTCATCTGAATATTCAAGTTCTTGGAACAGAATACTGTTGTGATTTTCTTTTCCCTGTATTGACCTGCAGTACCTACACTGTTTGGTTATGTTGGCTACAACAAATATCCTGTGCTGTGGGTTATATCAAGCACATGTTTCTGTGATGTGGGGATAAACTATTATGTCTCAACATGTTTCTGTTAATTTTCTACTGGAAATGTTTTGACAATAAAACTTCCTGCATGTTTTGGCATTTCAACAGAGATCTGTAAAATATTCATCCTGTAGTATAGTGCTTCCTCAGGTTACTTTTTGCGCAGGTTAGTAATAAGAGAGATGAACTACATAGCAAAATATATTTTTCTAAATATTAATATATCCGCTTTGTCATGTCTCTCAGTAGCAGAATGTCATCTCATAAACATCATGAGCACAAAGAACTATAATATAAATAGTATCCTTATGTTTAACTCCACCGATACATTCCAAAAGAGCTGCAGTATCAGAAGCATTAGATATAATTTTCAGTTGATATATATGTTTGTTCCAGAGTATATATTTAAATAAGCATCTTCCTCATATATTAACTGTCACAATTCAATAATGGTATTAAAGGTGATATTAGACACTTCAGCAAAATGGAATTTCTTATTGAGTGCATGTCTCATGAAATGGCACAAATCAATGCAGTCACTTTACCTAGCAACATATATTTCTTTAGATTGCACAGTAAGTTTGCTGGGCAGTGGAGACCCTGATGATACCACAGCCCAATGTCCCTCACTCTTTGAAAAAAGGCGATAGCCTGTGGCACTCCAAATACTTAAAAAAGGGACAGTCATAGTCAGTTCTGTGTCTCCTTTTTAACAAGCCTAAACAGAACCAGTTCCTTGCTCCTTCAGGGGATGATCCAGTCCTTTATGCCATCGGAAGGAGTTTTTAAAAGAGCTGGCCTGTAATGTGAAATATAGCTTAGGTTTAATTTGAATAAGATGAAAGTGATGCTTGTTGAAAAAAGAAACATGTTGTGGAATTGGTGCAGGCTGTGGTTAGTAACTCAGCTGAACACATCTAAAATAGCAGTTCTCAACCTTTTTAGACTCAAGGCACCCCTCAGAAAGTGTCAGCTTTTAGCTTTCACTCAGTTTTTGACTACAGAAAAGTTCTCTGCAACAAATTCTTCTGTTGCAGAAAACTCAAAGACTGCAACAAGTCAGAATGTATTTAAAACTTTAAATTCCTATTCCTGGATTTATCCTGTGAAACATGTTTGCATGCCTGACACCCCTGAATGACACCCCAGGGTGCTATAGCACCCTGATTGAGAATCACTGATATAAATTTGGGATCACAGCAATTAACAGTCTGTCTCTGTGGTAGATTCCTGTGCTCCCTATTCTCAAAAAAAAAATGATCCTCAGATAACTGATAACTTATACCTTTTGTTTAAGGTTGCCCTGTAGAAATACACTGTATTGAGGGACAGTCAAAAAGCCGCTTGGAAGCTTGTGATAATGTCAAATGTGATTTCTTACCTTTTGAGTGGAACAGTCTTGTGACACCATATTGCCTCTGTGCTCCACCTTACTCACTAGCTGTCAATTCACTGCTAAATGAACGTAGGATTCTGGTAACCACCTGTAAAGCCCTAAATGTTCAAAGATCAGCTATTGCAAAACCCCCTGCCTTCTGTGCTTTATCACCAGGGATCCTGGTTTTCCCTGTTTGGAAACTGTAAATTGTCTGATAAAATCCATGTTTGTCTGCAATTAAAATGAAACACCAATATATACATAGGTATCAGTTGAATATAATGTTTTATTGATATATTTAGAATTTAAAAGCAGTTGCAAATTTCAACAGTTCCTCAATCATTATAATAAAATACATTCTAAATACCCGTATATACTGACATTTCAATTTTGGTTTATCATAGAAAATCAGACCTCCCCCTGCCCCCTGCACTTACCAAGATGTGAGTTCAGCTGCAACTGCCCCCATTCCTATGTTATGGTGCTGAGCAGTCCTGATCTCCTGGTGCCCTGCCCATGCCATTGCCCCTCACACCCAAGTCTCAGCACCCCTGGCCCTGCCAGTTCTCCTCGCTCCTGATCCACAGCCCTCCCCTCCCCCAGCCCTGCTGGCACCCCTCACTCCCAGGCCACAGCTCCCTTGCCCTGCCAGTGCTTCTCACTCCCCAACCCACAGCCCCCCTACCCTTGCTGTTGCCTCTCACTACCCGCAGCCCCCTGCCTCCAGTTGCCAGAGCTATGGAGCCATGGGCCTGGGTCTGCAGCACCCAAGCCCTGACTGCCACCTGTGGGAGGTGACAGCTGCTGCAGCCAGAGCAGACCACAGAGTCAGGCTCCCTCACGCCCACAGTTGGCATGGCTGGAGTGGAGTCCTTGGGGTGGGGGGGTGGATGCAGGCTGGCAGCTGTGGGCATGGGGTTTGCTGCCCAGTTGCCCACCCTGCAGGGGCCTTTGTGGCCCAGTGGGTAGGAACTGCCACAGCAGGGCAGAGCTGGGCAGGGAAGCTTGGTGCCATCATCGGGAGCCCCATGTGCTGCCATGGCGAAGCACCCCCTACCCACCTGGCAAGACTGGAGTGCACAACTCTTCACTACCACCCCTGCACCAGGCCCTGCCCCCAGGGGAGGGCAGCAGGGCGTGAAGCCCCAAGCCCATAGCAGGCAGCCTGCACCCACCCCAGACACAAATCCGGGGGGCATGAGCCCCCCCCATGCATCCCCAAAAGTGCATGCAGCAGGAGGGAGCCAACCTCCCCCCCGCCCCCGCCTATCCCCAGATGAACTGCCCATGGCTGTGTCCTGCTCCCTGCCTTGACCCTGAAGCCGCACATTCCCGACCCAGGCCCCACACACTGTCTCAGTTGGGCAGCACCCCTAGCCCTGCCCCAACTACCCCTTTCTCTCTCCCTCACTCTGGGGGACTCAATTCCCCCCCACCAGACTTACCTGCAGTGAGCTGCTCTCCACTCTGCCTGGTTGCCACATGCATGTGTACATGCGCAAATGCACATCCTACCCAATGCCTGACTGCCCTATTCCTACTTCTCCCAGCCCCTTGGAGGCCGGAACTCTGCATGCCTGCAAGGGGAAACCCATTTCACATGTTTTTCTTAGAGGTGCACCAATAGATCGGTCCAATATCAGATCAGCACTGATATAAAGAAAGTTAGCTGTATCGGAAATCGGCTTGATGTGGCCAATAAATGGGTCATGCATGCATGCAGCTGCGGCTCAGCACATAGGCAGTGAAGAGCACAGCTCAGCAGCTCAGAGAGCTGTGTGCAGCTGGTAAATCTGATGTGCTGGAAGTGGAGGAAGGAGGAAAGGGGCATGGAGGCTCAGATCAAGGCCCTCACAATGCAGGAGGGAATGGGACTGGGGCAGGGGCTGGGGCAGGTGCTGCCCAGCCAGGGTAGGGTAGGCATGAGATGGAGCCATGGCTCATATGATGGGACATGAGAAAAGAGAGCAGCTCCTGCCATTGCACACACCCTGGGAGGGCACAGGAGGGGGTGGCATGTACTTCCAGATCTACACGTGTCAAAGCAGGATGCCACTTGGGGCTGGGGCTGTGCCAGGCTCTTCCCAGTGGGGGCTGTGCCTGGAGCAGGCAGCAGCAGTGCTGGGAGGAAGGGTTGGGTGTAGGGGCTGCAGCAAATTTTGGGATGGCTGCAGCTGCCCCTTGCAGGCCCACTCCCAGCACCGCCGCTGTGCGCTCCGAATGCAGCCTGACCCAGCCTCCCTCCTCCTCCCCCCCTGCCCCGAACAACCCGGTGCAGCCCCAGGCTCAGACCCAGCCTGTAGCAGCAGCTGCCCCATGCAGATCCAGGGGGCACCCCCCCCATGCCCTCCCAGGATGCGCACAGAAGTGGGAGCCAGCCCACCCTCCCCATGCCCCCCAGACGAGCCACAGCTCTGTCCTGTGCCCCAATCTGGATAGGCAGTACCTGCCCCAGCCCCAGTCCCAGCCCCACACCTTCCCTCACCGTGGAGGCCTTGATATGTCCCCCCACCTCCTTTTCCTCCCCATATCCTTCCACCACAACAGACTTATCAGCTGCACAGCTCTCCATGCTGTATTGGATTGGTATCAGGCAATATGCCTTCTTAAAAATCAGCTATCAGTATTGGCCCCAAAAATCTCCTTTGATGTACCCCTAGTTTTTCTCCTTTAAAAGAGAAAATCCGTGTTTTTGTCCTCAACAAGAAGAAAATCCTAGTTTTTCTCCTTAAACAGAAAATCTGCACTTTTCCACGATGAACGGAAAGCCCAGATCCCTGTTTATTACCATGCTTACCTGTTCAGCTAGAGAAACAGATTCTTTAGCTTCAGTTAGGGGAGGCTCACTTTACATTATATTGGTAGTATCCTGAGTTTACAAAGCTTGCAAGCCTTTTCCATGCAATTCAAAGATATTTGAAGGTCCTAATGCAGCAAATTGCTTTAAGTATGTCCTTAACTTTCACAACATGAGCAGTCCCTTCCTTGTTTTGAATCACTTTAAGTGCATTCATAACTTAAGCATGTGTGTAAATTTCACTGTAGTCCTACATGCACAGTGTTAACATGTTTAAGTACTTTGTTAAATTAGAGCCAGAGTAAGTCGGTAACTTTTAACAGGCACAGAATTTGAAATCCACATATTGTGATCAGCTATGAAGGTCTGTCTAATTACTTTTTGTGTTCTCTTTTCCCTGCAGATTGATTTTGAAGATGTGATTGCCGAACCAGAGGGAACACACAGTTTTGATGGGATCTGGAAAGCTAGTTTCACCACCTTCACTGTGACAAAATACTGGTTTTATCGCTTACTGGCAGCAATCTTTGGCATTCCTATGGCTCTCATTTGGGGTATTTACTTTGCCATTTTGTCATTCCTGCACATCTGGGCAGTGGTGCCTTGTATAAGGAGCTACCTGATTGAGATCCAGTGCATTAGCCGGGTCTATTCTATCTGCGTCCACACCTTCTGCGACCCACTATTTGAGGCCATCGGCAAAATATTTAGCTCAATTCAAGCAACAGTACGGAAAGAAATATAAGTGACACTTCAAGGCAAGCTGTCAGTATGGAGAGGGATTTTTGTTTTCTAGGGAGTTTTTTGGTGCCAGTTTCAAGGCTCCCTAATTGATCTACAATAACAAATGGTGCATAACCTGGCCCAGAGCAGAGAGTCACTTATTCACCATCCATTACTACTATTTATCCCTACTGGATTTGTTTTTATCTTTTTTAGTCACATTTTTCAAAGTAATCTTAAATTGCTACTCTCCCATTCCAGTTGCATATCATTTTGCTGACAATTCAATAAACAGATTGATGTGCTGTTGTTGGGGGTTTTTTATCCCTCCATTCATTCCTTGTGAGATACATTCACAATGATACAGTAAAGAACTGCTAAAATGCTTTCCAATACTATAATGCCACTCATTTTATTGTGGCTAAAGAGTATAAAGCTATTGAAGCAGAAAGAACATGGAAGTTGGCAGGTTTTAAAAGAATGTTCTTTTTCAATTGTATAATCAGTTGACTACAGCCATTTACTGTAATGGTCAGATATGGCCTAGTATGAACAGATAGATATAAACAAATTAATTAATATATGTCCTGAAAAAGCTAACACCATATTAGGTCAGAGACTGACACATAAAAGCTTTCCATGTCCAAATGCCGAGTGTCCATAGAAAGCTAGTCAGTGCATTCCCGTGTGATTATCTTTTTTGAAAGTTTTCTGCCAGCTGTTTGTTGGTCTTCATTGTGATTATAGAAGCAAACTAAAGAAGAAAGCTAGAAATGATTCCTATGAAAATGTTTTCCTGACAAGCACATTTAGGTGCTTATCGGAAAGTCCTCTTTTTGCAGTGTTCATTATCAAATCGGTTTTATAAGGCCTGAGCCAATCCTGAGTTAAAAATAAAATCAAGGTGTGCCATGCCAACTATGAGCTGTCTCTGAGAGAAGCCAGCTTTCAAAACCTTCCTATCAGCTGAGGTCAGCATGCCGTTAACTCACAGATTATTTTCAGGAGAATTCATGCATTGCTGAATCCAAAACTAATCCCTCACAAGAGATGGTTTAGGAACTACATATTGTGTTCTATTCTTTTAGCTTAGCTGCAGCCATTGGGAAGTCTTAATGGAGGGTATTGTGTGAAACTCAAATGTTGCAAAGTGTGAGCCCTAGAAAATAAAGCATTTTTGCAACATGTTTTTATGCTGTGACCTGCGGGTGTCTTTGCCCTCACAATAATATTACTGTGTTCAGAGAATACTGTCATAACGTTCACATGAAGCTTTTAAAAATAGTTGTGAGGTTAATTTAGCTGGAATTAGCTTTCTTCTAAGCCCAACTTGGGAAATTTAGGGCCTAAACCTGTTCTTTTTGGTGTTAATGATAAAACACCCTTTGATGTTTATGGGTGCAGGATTGGGTTTTAAAATCCACATAAAACTGCCTTGTACACCTGAAGTTTTTCTTGTGCTGATACTGTTTTATCGTGTTGCTTTATATGAATCAGGAGTGCCTTCAATTCTATTTCTGCCATAATACATTTAAAGTTGTTTTAGAGGATGCATCTGCTGCTTTTTTGGGGGGCACATAAATTGCAAACCTATTAATGATTTTTGTTTGCATTTAAAACAGACACTGGTATGGATAAAGTTTTATGTTTTTCTATGTACATAGAGAGTGTACTAGTATTGTTTTTTTCAATATTAAAGGCAATATTATAAACAAGAAATATTTTATCTTTATGTGAGGAAAATCACTTTGAAAAAAAAATGTGTATCCTGAAAGATGTCAGTTCACTTAAATTTATCAGCCCCTGATAGAAATACATTGCTGATCCAAGATATTTACATTGCTTTTATGTGCTTACAGATATAATAGACACTTTCTTTTTATTCTGCATGTACCATAAACACTACAGTCTGCACAATAAAAAAAAATGCTTAATGGTAGTTACTGTCTGAATTTTTTTTTTTTACCTGAGAAGTTACTTTAACACAACTCATGTTATTTGGAAGCTAGCCAAATATTTCATGAATAAAGCACAAACATATCATGGGATCTTTCTTGAGAAAGATCCTGAAAATAAATCTTGGGTGGTGACTCAGGGCTGATATGTGTAGATTTTCATAGTACAAAACAATGCTTCCTTCTCACATTTGGACATATGTATTACAGTAAAACACTGAACAATCACAGTCCCATTAACTGCATGTTCGATCAACCAAATGTGACACCTGCAATGTGTTTTTTCCTATCTCTTAAAGGTCTATAAAGAGTTCTTGTGCCTTTTTGATGAGGAAATTTTACTATTTGTGAGAACCTGGAAAAATCCTTTCCTGTGGGTTCATTTACACAAGATGTTTACTGCACAGTTCTTGCACAATAGTATGCTGCACAGCTGCATGTGCATCCCTAATAGGCCACAGTAGATTGATTAACAAGTACTATCCTGCTGCAGAGTTTTAGCAGCTCACATGTAGACACCGTCTTGGCTGGCTGGGGCATGAGAGTGCTTCAGTACGGGGCCTGCCTGCCAGCTAGCCCCACATTGAAGTGCCATCATGCCCCAGCCAAACCCTCCTTAGCACATTGACCCAAGGAGCAGCTCTAGGCTGCCAAGCTAGCCAGCCAGGGCTGCTTCAACTCAAATCAATGTGCTGCACTCCTGGAGCAAGCCTGTGCCCCCAGAATAAAATAATTATGTGGAACCATCCCTACATCCTTAAGTCACAAAAATTGATCAAGATAAACCCTGCTCCAATGGACAAAACTGCTCGAGGGCTTAGACTTAGGCTTTTGAGCATGCTTACAAGCAATCCAGTGTGAGTACCTAGCTGTGTAACTCCTTCCTAAACTCTGGTGCAACACAAATCAGAGCCTGGGGCTGCCTAAAGTATGCCTAGCCATCTTATTTGTCAGGTAACCATAAAGCACACCTAACATAAAAATCATTGAGTGTGGTCCAAAGCCCAAGACCTGCAGCCCCTCTCACACACACCTAGTGATAGTGGTGGTCTTTTGTACAATGTCCTAGGGCAGGGAGCGGCAGCCCACAGCCTGTAGGCTAGATGCAGACCATGAATAGTCTAGATCTGTTCCATGGTATCTCAGCAGATCAACAGCACACTCCAGCCATACCAGCAGAGGAGGTGTCCCCAGAGTCATCTTGCTTGCTGCATTCAATTTATTCTCTCTGCTACCTCAAGGGAGACGTCCCCAGTGTCCTAGCACCTGCCTTTTTCCTATCTATTCCTTCGCAGCATCTGCCAACTGCCAGGGAAGGGTATGAGAGTACTGTGTGGTGAGAGCTGGGTCACCACACTGTACAGCCAACACTGGCAAAAGGTTGCCAGCCCCACACTGTACAGCCAACACTGGCAAAAGGTTGCCAGCCCCTGCCTTTGATCACTTACCCAGGAAGTGGAGCCGTCTAGGTTCTCTTCAGCCTGAGAGGATTCAAACCCACATCTCCCACTTTCCAGGTGACTACTAGCTCACAAAATAGACTGTGTGGGTATACTCTCCACCCATTCTGTAAAATCTGAGAAGATTCATAGGCCAGCAGCAGGGTTATATGAATCTATAGACCAATGATGAGAACATTGCTGTGGGAGAATGGAAACCTGGATTCCTGTCGCTGCTTTCCAGGGCTATTTATATGTTTTATATTTATCATTATTTGACTACCCTCTCCCAGGGGAGCACCCAAACCACTCAGGGGTCCTTTTGTTCTCCTTTTTGTCCCATGAAGCTTGCATTTTGGGCTGTCTTGTAGCCCAGCCAGCCCCACCCTTCCTGTTCTCTAGCCTTGCCATATGCACTCACCTGAGATGTGGGATTTATAAGTTATTGTGAAAAAGTTGATCACTCTTGGCCATATTCAGTGAGTGAAATCTGCTGTGTGTGTTGTGTTCTGAACTCAGTGGTGCTGTCATTGTACAAAAAACTCCAGCCCTCTCGAAGCTGTGGAACCTGAGATGACAGAGAAGCAAGGGTTGAGAGATGCTCCTCTGCCTAGTATTTATCATTGGAGACAGGGGTATCCTTGTCTGCTCAGCATCTGGACCTTATGGATTGCCCATCGGAGGCAACTAAGTCCCCCCTACCCCCATTGGTTGTATAAAGAATCATAGAATCTCATGTTCTTGTTTTGGATCACCCTCCTTGGGCAAAGCAATTCGGGCATTCATACATATATTTTTGTTCCAGCAACGTGCCAGAGATCCGCTGCTTTGGAGCAGACTTGATTAATCAAGTCTGCTTCACACACAAGCTGAGGCAAACTGCACTGCACTGCATGCAGTTGTATAAGTGGCAAAATACACATCAGTGAGCAGAAACTGGTAGTAGTACACTTTTGAACTAAATCATCTCTAGGGTGTTTTAGTTCAAAAGCACGCCACTGCCATTTTATTCAGTGCTGACACATATTTCACCACTTATACAACTGTATGTGTTGCAGTGCCAGGCGCAATTCAAAGCACCCAGAGCTGCAACACATGCATGGATAAAAATGCCCTTATATTTAAGCTATTGCAACACTTGAGATGGACAGGGGTGTTTATAAGAACAACTGGGATTTGACCCCTAATTTCTTAAGCTCCATCCCTTTCCTCAGCATTTCCTATTATGACTGTGGGCAGGTCCCTTCTCAGCTTTCTGGTTTCTGTGGATCCTACTCTAACTTTTCATAGATTGCACAGGAGATGCCTCATTCCAGAGAGAATTCCTCGAGTCATGAGAGCACCTAGAAGTTAAGGTGTGCTTAATGCAAATCTGGGGTAGGGGGAAAATAAACAGAACTTTAAGTCACCTTTGCATTCTCTGATCCTAGAGCTTCTGGGTGCAAGCTGGGTCCTCAGAATAAATAAAGCAGACTGAAAGCTGCTCTATTCTATGCAAACTGCCAACTGTTTGGAAGATCCTGTGGGAGACAGGGATCAACCAGTCATTATACTTGATCATATTCTTAAAATAGCAACCAGATTTGGAGGCACAAAAAATCCTTTAAAAAGTTTGACGTTAAAAAAATCCTTCAACGATCAATTAAATCAGATATATAAGGCTACTTTACACCACAGAATGAACAGCCTTAACGGCCCAAATAATTTGGCCTAAGTGTACAGGTATATAAAAGAAGTTTGAGAGAGTGTAGAGGAGAACTACACATGTGATCAGAGGTCAGGAAAACAGACCTGATGATGAGAGGCTGAGAGCCATGGGACTCTTCAGTCTGGAAAAGTGCAAGCTTGGGATGATCTGATGGCCACCTACAAATTTATCAGGGGTGCTCACCAGGATCTAGGGGAACATTTGTTCACCAGAGCACCTCAAGGGATGACAAGGTCAAATGGTCACAAACTCGTCCATGACCATTTCAGGCTGGACATAAGAAAGAACTTCTTAACTGTCTGAGCCCCCAAGGTTTGGAATAGACTGCTGCCGGAGGTGGTTCAAGCACCTACTCTGAATGCCTTCAAGAGACATTTGGGTGTTTATCTTGCTGAGATCCTATAATCCCTGATGATTTCCTGGCCCTGGGGCAGGGGACTGGACTCAGTCATCCTCCAGGGTCCCTTCCAGCCCTAGTGTCTATGAAATCTATGAAAAGTCCAGCAACTGACAGAATATAAGGCACAGACTGAAGTGCAGCCCCCCCATCTAACTTATGGCACTTTACAGAAAGTGCCATGAGTTAGACTGGTCCTCCTAACACAAAATACATTAGCTGCTGGGTCAGGAGGGTGTGGGATTGAGCTCCAATTTGAAACCAATGCAGTGAGAGAGACTGTGGGTCTGCAGCCTCTTCCCCTAGCTCTGCCCTCACCCCCCAGGTCTGGTTCTGTCTCAGGATGGGAGGGAGAGAAGGCAGGGGAGGGAGATCTGCTTTGGGGGTTCCTCTGCCTTTGCTGGAGGAGTGAGGTGGATAAATTGGGTTCCCCCGCCTTGGGGAGGAGCTCCAATCCAGCTGCCCCCCCCCCACTTCCAGGACAGGTTGGGGAAACCCCAGAACAGACCTCCCTCCCCTGCCTTCTCTCCCTCCCATCCTAAAACAGCACTGGGGACAAGGCTGGGCTGCAGCAGCCCAGCTGCCAGAGCAGACAGAAGTTAATGCACGTGCTCTGCTTTGGAGCCCCTTCATCTGAACCCTCATATTATCAGGGTTACTTTGTCACATGATTTGAGTAATCTGCAGCCATGTACTTCAGTAAAGGCATGGCTATAGTGTGCTTTCAAGGGAACGATCAAGTGACAAATGTAATTTCTGTCTGCACCTATAGACATTCATCTGTGACTGTTACTTATCAAAACATTAATCTTCCCCATCTCTTGCAGTTGGAGCTCCAGACGTAATCTTCATCAGAATTCCTACTGGCAGGACATGCAAAATGAAATTGGTGGTAAAGAAATGAAATATGAAAAGAGTGACCCTAGTAAAGAAAACAAAACCAAATAGTATTTTGCACTGGCAAGGAATAATCTGAAGAGAGAATGAATGGGCAATATATAAATATTTTAAAGAAACATCAAAACCTAAATCAAGAGAGCATTGTACAAGGGGAAAACATGAATCAGAATCTAAAGAACAAAAAATGAGCAGAGGACAACTGATGTTGTCTCAGTGCGAAGGGGTGGACTAGATGAACTCTGTTATGTATTAAGTGGTACACATGTGTATGTTTCAAGATAAGTTATAGCTTTATGTCCTGGACAGTCTGTTTAAAAGCTAGAAATTGGTTAGAAATGGAAAGACTGGTCAGTTTGAAGACCAAGAATCACGTGCAGGAGATGAAGGATTACACCCTATTCAGACTCTGCATGCAGCCTCAACCCCATTTTTCAAGTGTACTAAAATAGTAGTGAAACAACACAAAATGTTGATGTGTGAATTTAGCACCATCTAAATGAACAAGTGCTTATGGCACAGACAAAGAGTCTTCCTTATATGGAAGTGAAAACAAACAATTTAATTTAATTGGCCATAAACATGTTACCGAGGACATAAAAGGGCAACAAACTTCCGCCCAATCATCATGATCATCAGCAGCAGCAGCAACAGCAGTAACA
>JAGPOW010001296.1:97098846-97151031 GCA_030014935.1 Caiman crocodilus
TAAACATGTTACCGAGGACATAAAAGGGCAACAAACTTCCGCCCAATCATCATGATCATCAGCAGCAGCAGCAACAGCAGTAACACAAACAAACGGGAAAAGGTTTTTTTAAATAACAAGCCAGTTATTTATGTACCTCAACCTATCAGCTGCTGAAGGGCCCCCGTACGATTTATAGCGCTCCGAACCCCCGTGACCATCTTGACCCGCTGTCTTCTCGCCCACTCTCCACCGATTACATCTTCCTAACGACTCTCCCATGTTGTAACCATTGTAATTCAATAAATGTTATCTCTACTTTGCTACACAGCAGAACTCTGAAGTAAGTAATTTACGACCATTACGCTTATTTTGCCATCAGGTGGGTACGCAGGTAACGAAGCTGAGCTGCGCACAACCTTGTGCCTAGCTGCTTCACTAAAAAATAAAAAAAACTATCAGCCAGGCACAACAGTTAACTTTTAATTTTTTATGTTTTTTTATAACTAGACTTCAGAATTAGCACCCCCTTGAAATGGATGTGGCAGTTTATACCTGTTACAACCATTAATCCTACATACTATGGGTGTGCAAAATGGGCCCCATTAAATTCAGATTCAGATTTGGCCTGAATTGGGGACAGTGATTCAATTAATTGATTTGGATCACTGTCCCTGATTTGATTTGGCCGAATCCAAATCTGAAGATTCAATGCATCAGCGATTTGGCCATAGACACAGCTTTAAAAGTTTTTTTTACATACCTTGAGGTAGCAGGTGCAGCTCATGTTTGCTGCAATGCTGGGGTGGATGAAGCGTCCCACAGGACTGCATTCCCCCAGCCCCGCCCCCACCCAAGGCTCAGTGGCAAACCCAGAAGTGGACTGGAAGTATTTCCGGTCCACTTCCAGGTATGCCAAGGAGCATGCTGGAGGGCCCCCCGTACCCACCAATCAACTGCAAGAGGACCCCAGGTGCTCCCTGCAAACCCAGGAGGCACCAGTCACTGAGCTCCTGGTCCACTTCTGGGTGCTCCTGGTCTTCCACTTCTGGGTCTGCTGCCGAGCATACTGGACAGCCCCCGTGCTTCTGTGGGATGCTCCATTCACCCCACCAAAAGTGGTGGCACCTCAGGCTAGAAATAGATGTTGCCGAATGAAGCAGGTCAGCTGTACTGTGACGTGTCTTATTCACTTTACTGGGTGAAACATACAACACTCCAACTCCCACCTTTGATGGTGCAGGAAAAAGGGCAATGTGATCTACCCACTTTTCCCATGGCAAGTTTCTCCAACACTGGGGCTGTTGAAGGACCCCACAAGGATGGCCCTCACATAGAGAACAATGAGAACAGGAGCAGAAGAGGTGACTGCTCTGGGAAAGCAAAAGGGAAGGATTATGAAAACATTAGAGGATGGGAGAGTAATGGAAGGATCCCAACAGATTGGAAAGCTGGGCTGGAGCTAATAGGATGAAGTTCAATTCTGAAAAATGTACCTTGGGATGAATAATAAAAAATACAGGTACAAAATGGGTGGTACATGGCAGTATGGCAACATAATGGAAAAGAATCTTGGAGCCTTAGTAGATCACAGATTCAATACGAGTCTGCAGTGTGATGCAGCTGTACAAAAGGCAAATGTGGTTTTAGAATGCATCAAAGCATTAGGTACAAGACACAGGAGATGATAGTTTCTCTCTACTTAGTGCTGGTTAGGCCTCATCTAGAATACTGTGTGCAGTTTTAAAAGGAGATAGTACAGAAGTGTCAAAGGCGATCAAGTGCTTGGAAAGCAAGTCATGCAAGGAGTGGCTAAAGGAACCACACATATTCTGCTTGAGGAAAAGGCACTTAAGAAGAGACATGATAGCAGTATTCAAATAGTTGAAGGGCTGCCATAAAGAAGAGGGAGAACACCTTTTAGCTCATGCTGCAGAGAATAGGATGCAGACCAACGTCTTGAAGTTCCAGTAAAGTAGTTTTAGGTTGGATATCAGGAAAAACTTCTGCACTGGTAGAACAGTAAGGCAGTGGAATAGACTACTTAGGGACACTGTGTGTGGACTTTCCATCATTGAAGGTGTTCAAGAAGAGGTTGGACAGCCGCTGGTCAGGAGCTCTAAGTATAGTTATGCTAATGTTCTACTATGGGTATTTCCCATGCTTCTGGGTTTTGCTGGTTGCTACGTGGGGCGGGGAGGGAATCCTGCCTTACCCCCTCCCCTGGTTTACCTGTGGCAGGTAATGGTGTTGTGTTAGGCCTGATGGATTATGGATTTGCATAGAATGCCTTGAACAAGGATGATCCGGCCTGAGGCAGGGGGTTTAATTACATGACCTCTGCTGGTCCCTTCCAGCCCTGCTTCTCTATGATTCTATGACAGTGTGCGCGCGATTCAGTGACATAGCTTTTGTGCTGGAAAAAGGAGCTTTTTGTTTTTATCCTGAACCCCTGTTCTGAATGGGATAGAAACTTCCCAACTTTGTTGGTTTTTACCCATTTTATCCAATGTTTATTAGATAGGGGGCTGGGACTCAGCTACAGTAGGAATGATCTAGTGTTTTGAGCACTGTATTGGGAAGGCAGAGATGGTGGTCAAAACCCCCTCCCTGGGCAATGGGAGAGACTACGAGCTGCGTCTCCTGCCTCCTGCTTGTTTGTTCTAAGCACTGAGCTACAGGAGCTCAAATACAGGAGGGCCCCTCCTTCTTTTTCCCCCTCCCTCCCCCTATCATTTTTCCGCGATATACACGTACACATGGCTACATATGTACCCAGCCAGTGCATTACCCTACTGTACATGCTCCTGTGTGCACCTGTTTATTCTACTCACACATCCACAGCATAAAGCCAGGGCCAAAACAAGCCAGGTGGGTGTCTAGAAACCTGCCATTTAGATGGAGACAAATTAAACAGAATCCCATCCTGGGAGTTAGACAGACGCCACCAACTTATTCCTTAATACTTAGTTGCAATGACTTTGTTTCCTATTAATCTAACATTGATTAAAAGTGTTACCTAAGTAAATCTGTAATTGAAATTATCTATATACAAATATAAATTTTAAAAAATGTAAACATTTTTTAGTTTCAGAAATTGGATTTTGTTTTTTAGCTGCAAATATGTCTCCTACCAATATGATAACTTATCTATTTACTTTATGTATTTTGTACAAAGAAATCCCAGCTTTGGTTTCTTATAGCTATATTGTACTGCAGGTGTTTTCAACCTCTTTTAGTCTAAGTACCCCTGGCAGCCAGACTGAGTGGGGCAGGGAGCGTAGCACACAGCTGAACATCGGGGGCAGGGGAGACGTAGTGTGTGGTCAAGCAGGTTGTGGGGGGAGTAGCACACAACCAAACCCTGAGTGGTGGGGGGTTAGCGTGCAGTCAGATGTCAAGTGGAGGGTGGAGTTGGCGCATGGCCAGACATGGAGCAGGGAGGCAGGGACAATGTGTGGGCAAGCGGAGACAAAGCACAACCAGCTCCCAGGAGCAGGACCAGTGTAGGACGGGGAAGTTCCCTGGGCTGGTGTGTAGCAGCGGCGGCAGCTGCTTGTGAGCTCCCCCACCGCACATAGGGAAGCCACTGCCCTCGTCCTGCCCCAGCCCTGCTCCTGAGACATGACAACACTCTGTTCCTGCCTGTCCGTGTGTACCCCCTATGATAAGTCCAAGTACCCGTAGGGGTATGCATACCCCCAGTTGACAACCCAAGTTGTATTGCATCACAAATTCACTGAGATTGTAGTGTACAAATAGAACAACTATTAATCATTTCCAAATCAAAATACTATTCAGCAGTTACCAAAGCACATGTCTAACTTCAGGTACACAAGAAGTTTCTTTGATTCCACTGGACCTACTTATATGTTTGAGTTAGGCATATAAATATCGTGTTGAAACTTGATCTAAATCCTCTAAGCCACTGGTCACTGTATTTTAATGGTTCCCCAATTCATGCTGAATAAAAAGTAAAAGTGGAAATGTTACATCTATGCAGATAAATATCTTATAAACAGTGTTTTACATGTTTTCGGAAAAAATATTGAACACAGATTTACTGGGACATGGCCATGCAAACACATTGCCATGTGATAAGCTAAGGCAGGGCTGCCCAGCTGGTGGCTTGTGGGCTGCCTGCACCCCACAAAGAGTTAATGTGTAGCCCTCAAACTCTCACCCAGCTGCTGCTCCCCCTGTTGCTTTAGCTGCAATAGCAACTGAAGTCTCCAGGCTCCCCCTTCCAGCCACTAGCTGCTGCTTCCTGCTATCACCCCACAGGCCAGGACAGTGCAACAGTGTGGGGAGCTGAGGGTGCATCTGAAGCCATGCTGGGGTGAGGGGTGGGGGGAAGAGAAGAGGGTCATATTAGGGAGGGATTGTGCCTGGTGTTGTTGTAGGGGGGGTGGGAGATTGAACTTCCATGGTGCAGCAGTGGGAATTGCACCCAGTGCAGAATAGTGGGTAGGAAAGATTGACTGCCTGGTGCACCTGGTGCAGCCTGTGTAGCATGTGACCCGCAGGGGCCTGCAAGTTGGACAGCCCCCAAGCATGTTAACTGCCTATAGGCATGTGCCCACCTCTGCTCTATCAGGCATTCTTTTGCTGCCTTTGCCCAGACTATCTATCTTGTCTGTGCTGGGCCTGCGAGTGGATCCCAAAGGCTACCCCATCTGGTGTTGGGGGGGGTCTCCTTAACTCGCCTGCCATGACTTTGAATGGAACCTGAGTGGAGGGGTTCCCCTTTGAGGCAGCCTCCAGGGTCATCATGCCTCACGGCAGGCACTCATGGGGCTCTGACCTCCCCTACACCCCAGCCTCTCACCACCTTTGGTCACGGTCTTCTGGCCCTTCAGCCTCCCTGGTTCCTCTTGGTTTCTTCCCCAGCCTCCCATGGCTCTCCAGCCCTAAGCCCCAGTATCCCTGGGCTGCACCTCAGGCATGAAGACTCTGAGGACCTTGGTCTTAGATATCTCATGCCCCCTAGCTCCCTATTCTAACCCCACCGTGACGCAATGTGCGATACCCACCACTGTGACTGCCGGAGAGGTGCAACCGGCAGGCCAGGAGGTCACAAAGGAATATAGAGTGCCCTCAGTCTATGGGTCCTGCATTTTCCCAGTGCCTCCATGCCCCAGACCCGGTTGTTTGCTCCACTCAGAGCTCCTTTCGCTCCCCTAGGTTCAACCCTTCTCAGGGGATGGCGTCCCGGTTGACCAAGGTCCTATGGGCCTCAGCTGGCTCTTCTTGGGGATGCTGTGGGCCCACCTGCTGGCTCCCTTACTCCGTTAACCATCTCTGCTTGGGGTCTTCCATCGCTATCTCCACGGCCATCCCAGTTGGGGCTCCTGTCGGCCCCACTTTCATTACCTCTTCTCCGGGCTTCCCTGTAGTTGCTCCGGCTTCCCCAGCACTTGTCTCCTCCTCTGCTCTCCCCATTCACACTGCTGCTCCCTTTGTTGGCTTCCCTGCCGGCTTCTCTGCCAGCTCCGCTGCTGGCTTCCCAAGTCAGTGCGTCTGCCAGCTCCACTGCTAGCTTCTCTGTTGATGCCTTGGCCAGCTCTGCCCCTGTCATCACAGGCTGCCCAATGCCACAGCTGCACGTTTCAGGCCACGGGCTTCCCTGCGGTGCCTCCGCTCACCAGCCTCCTCCCTGTGCCCTTGAGGCAGCCTTTTGTTTCCGCTGGGTGGTGTCTCCAGCTGACGTCACCTGGCCCCACCTGGATATGAGCGCAGCTGACGAATCACGTGGGCGGTCTCTCCATGTATGCTTCCCCACTCCTTCTGGCCCCTGCAGATGGTAAATTGGGGTTCTCTTCTTCTATTTTGGCCTGGGGTTCTCCTGTAACCCTGGTACCCCTGGGACAAGGCATGCTCTTTGTCTCTACAGTCAGTATGTGGACCTTCCTCTACTTTCACTGAGGGCCTATAAGTGAGGATAATCTACCCACTGATTTACTACAGGTTGAGAGAAAGTACACATATGTAGTTATTTCAGAGTAAATTCACACCCTAGATCAGTGGCCACAGCTGGTCTATCGAGATCAACCAGTAGATCTCGGAGCCTCTTGGAGTCGATCTGAGGCTGAAGTGGGGGGCTGATCAAATATGTGCATGCACATGCACACCCAGCAGGTCAGTCTGTGGGGGAGGGAAGGGGCAGGGGCCAGATCAGAGGCCCCCATGGTGAGGTACAGAGTCCTGCAGAAGCAGGAACAAGGGTAAGTTGAATGGGGCCCTGGCTGGGTGGGAGTGAGAGGCTTGAGCCTAGGCAGCTCATCCAGAGGTGTGGGGGGACAAGGGAGGTGGGGGAGGAAGGAGGAGCTCCACCACTGATCACACCCTGGCGGAGGCCCCACAGGTCACATGCATCCCCATCTGTGTGTGGCAGAAGCAGCTGCCATTGCAGGCTGGGTTTTGTGCCCAGAGCCACACTGCAGGCCACCTGGTCATGGCCCTTCACCACTGGCATCCAGCCACTGGGTGGGCAAGAGACAAGGCTCAGTTCAGTGGCAAGACATGTGGTGTTGGGCTGTTCCCAGGCAGGCTGTTGTGGGGCTCGGGCACAAAGCCCAGCCCGCAATGGCAGCTGCCTCCACCATGCACAGATGGGTGGGAATGTACCCCCCCACAAATGCTGAGCAGCATGGGTGGCTGCAGCAGCTGGGAGGGAAGGAGTGGGGATGGAGCAGGGGCAGGCCCTGCACAGCCGTGCATGGGACAGAGCCATGAGTGGCTCATCCAGGGGCCATGTGGAGCAGGGGTGCACACACCCCAGGAGGGCGGGGGGGGGTGTGCATGCCCCCAGATCTGCATGCCAGCTGGGCCAGCTGCCACTACGAGCTTGGGCCAGGGTGCACTGGGAGCAGAGCTACAGGGGTCTGCAGGCACCCAAAAATTCAATATAGCACCCCCTCCCAGCACTGCTGCGACCCAGCTCATCCACAGCACAGCTCAAATCACCACCATGAAGAATGTGTCAATGCCTTCTCCTTCCCCCTCTGGATCTTCAGGGCGAGATGGCAGGGAGCAGAATAAGCCCCAGTGGAGAGGGACAAAGTGAGGCTAGGGCTGGGGCCTCCATCTGCCTAGCCCTCTCCTCCCCACAGCCCTTTCCCCTTTCCCTGCCTCTTTCCCCACAGACTTACCTACTGGGGGTGCATGCCCCCAAATAATTTTTTCTCCCTCTGCCTTGATCTGCCCCCTTTCCAAATCATAGATCAGTCCCTACTGCCTTTTGCAACTTATTCTAGTTCCTCATAAAGTCCCTCATAAAATGTGGAGCAATTATAGGATGCATATGTTTCTTGCATTTTCCTTGTGTGACTTCTTGCTGTTGATAATATACATGTTTTTAAACAAATATGATTTGTTTAAAAAACAAACAAACATGTTCCATTCACACTGATTTTCTACTTTTGGAAAAGTGTGTTAAGAAAACAAGGGAGATTCCTACAGTTAAAAGTCAATGCATAAGGCCCTTACTATCAGCCTCTTAGTATTAAGTATTGTGAGACGGAGCTTTATAAATGAACCTAGCATGTAACTTCCCTCATATTACTAACATTAGCTCTTTTTGATATACATCTCACTTTCAATCCTAAGAAAAAAGGTAGAAACTGAAATACATTCGTACTGCATGAAAATGGTAACACTTGAAATTCCAAGGAAAACCCATTGCCCTTAATCATGGAGAAGCTATGGCTCAAAAGTAAGCTGAAAGGGAGGTGGTATACCATGAAACACACCAAGCCTTACTCTGAGTAATAGGTAAAAAATGGGAGGGTATCTCTATGACCATGTTTAGTTTCCACATCTAAACCTTTGCTGGCTGAAATCAATCCTACATGCCAGTGGAAACCCAAAAAGCTGGAAACTTTTCATTCAATGTGTACAGTCAGGGCTATGACTCACACAGCAGGGAAACATTTTTCTTTTTAAGATACATCCAATCACAACCAAGTTTAATGTGTGACTGTCAATTCGCAATAACAATGATAAAATACAAAAACTGAAGAGAGGTAAGAATTTTTGTGGGTGCTATCCTGACAAAGGGTACTGTGATACCCAAAAGTTTGTTGAACTCTACCTCAATGACACATGGACAAAAAAATCTTGCCTCTCATATATTTCTCAGACTATCACTGCTGCATCATCACTTTAACACCACAAAAACTGATGGAATGTTTATAATTTCCAAAGTTTTACTGTTAAAAAATAACTAATTTTTAAAGCAGTGAACCAAGATAACTTCTGATAGCTGTCTCCTTGAAGACAATGGTGTAGTAGCAGAGTCTAATTTGACTTGGTCCTAATAGAGATTGGACCTTGGACTTCCCAATATGTCAAAGCACAAGCTCAAAATGAGGGACACAAAGAAAGTACTCATGTGGGATACTTAAAACGCTGTGGGATTAATTCAGTGTAAATAACCAGGTCTATACCATTGGTAAATGGTTCTTTATATCTAATGTAAAGCATTTTCAGCCTCAAAGTTCAGGGCCAAATCGTGTGAAATAGAGGGAACTTTGGCTTTAAAATGAATGCTGTTGTTCAAAAGAAGTAATAAGTCAGAGATATGTATATGCTTTACATCTATGGTGGGAGTTTCAAAAGTGTTCAAGGCTGGTCTGACTGTTCCCATTCAAGCAAATTTGAGTATTACTATCAATGAAAATCCTATCCCCTAACTAGCAGCTGGGCCAAATCACACTCACTTTTCCATTAACATCATGTTAAAGGTATTATTGATGTGAATATGCTAGGACAGATTTACCACATTGTTTTTCTGCATGTGTTGCTCCATTGGTCCTGTTCTAAGATTTTGGAATTGCACTGATCTACACCACCTGAAAATCTCTCTTTGCATTAAAAAAATGAGGTCCTAGCACCTAATACACCTCTCATCATTTTTACCTCAGCACAAGGCCATTGTTTAAAATGGATTTCCTCCTGATTTACCCCAGTGTATGGGAAAACAGAGTCGGGCTCATGCAATTTAAGTGGCATGACTCTGTAGGGATGTATCTTGTGTTATAAGGGCAAGTCGGAGGATGCAGTTCTCTAGAATCGCAAGAATTGTGGCTGGTGGTGACAGCATGATAGCTAGCCATTTATACTGCAGCACTTTCAATTATCCTTTTTAAACCCATTAAGGTAAATGTTCTACAATGAAAAAATAATGGTACATTTTTATTTTTAATGTTGCATAGTTTAGTAAAATTGCAATTGTAAAGACTTACAATGCATCCTGGAGTCTGTTAAATGAACTTTAGATGACAGTTTCCAGGAGTTAACAAAACTCCAATGGTGCTTTTTAAAAAATTCTAATGCAGAGACTGCCATCTACTGGCTGTTCACAATTCAGCTAGTTTCCCAGTGGCTCAACTATGACAAGCAGAAAGCAGCTACATTATACAGTTAAATATAAAAAGCATTTTTTTTTATAAATTTCATTGTAATGACCTGATGAAAAATTACTTGTATTTGAAAGCTTCTCTAACTCCATTCCAACTATGTAGCTGGTCCAATAAAAGATATCACCCTAAGAAACCCTTGCCTGTCTCTCCATTGTGATGGTTGTAATAAATACAATATGAATATAATAAAGTTAGTAAGAGCAGCTATAGGTCTCAGTAAAGGAAATTATTTCAGGCCTCCTTAAAATTGCTATTATTTAGCAAGGCATTTATGAAGCATCTGCTTAATTCCTATCAACTCACTGAGACTTTAAAAAGTACTTAAAGTTACATGTATATTTAAGTGATTAAATATTAATAATTCCCTGAATTGAAGTAACAAACTACAGGTGAGAAATAAAAATAAAAAAACCAAAATGCTGCAACAGATTGCTTTCTGAGTCTGTATCTCATCTGGTGAAACGAATATTTGTCAGCCAATCTACCAGTGGAAGTTTGCCCTCTGCTCTCATTCTAATAAAATGCTTTCAGAAAGTCATCTATTATCATGTGTGTGGAGAGGAGGGTAATCTAATCAAACTCTCCCCGGAGTGCAGTGAAAATGAATACACCAGAGTTCTACTGAAACTGGAATGCACCTGCACACAAAGCTTTTCACATCAGGAAAAATGCAGTCAGCAAGATAAAAAGGAAAGCATAAGATACATAATCGAAAAGCAGAATTCCTATCTACAGTATCGATTGTGCAGAGAATCAACACAAAGTAACAACCCCCTACATAAAGGATGTCTCCTAAAGGATTTCTTGGGAAATATCTTTTTGGGCCAAACCGGCATGTGGACTCTGGTTATGCAAAGAAATTGTAAAGTAATTATAAATAACCAGCTAAGCCAAGCTTATTCATCTGCTTTATATCACCAGAATAGCTTGAGACTTGAGCTATGATAAACTATCCCTAGCACAAATGGTTGTTTCTCTTTTAATTTGCTTTACAACAATTTTCTAATACTTTAAGAATAGAGCAGTGTTTGGGGAAATTTGATCTTTTGAATAAGAATGTTAGTTAGTGATCTGGAGGGACAAGATGCCTCAGCAGTTCAACCTTGGCAGAAATGTTAGAGGGGTAATAAGAGAAGGGAGACTTTGATCATGAGTTTCTGCTGGGTCAGTTCTGGCTATTTCATGTTACTCTAGTTTTTCAAAGCATCCATAAATATAAGTTGCCAGCCTGTTAAACTGAGTCTACAATTGCTTTGCATCAAACACAAAGCAGCAGAGGTGGATTTGTGTATCTGGGTCAATATTTACACAACTTATATCTAAATGACCATCATGCTTTGCATTTGTAAAGGTCTGTTCACTAGCAGATCTGAAAATAGGTTCAAAAGGAGAGTAAACCTTATTATTCATACTACACAGATTGGGTTACAGGTCATATGACAAAATAATGGTACCAGCAGAGACAAAACCCTAGGCCTACACAAAGCACCAACTGGTCTCCTTGGTTAACTGGCACCCCTGAAGTCACACACTGGCCAAAAGTGATGGCCTCTGACCAAAAGCATAAAAGCCTTTAGCATGTTCAACAGTCAGTCTCAGTTTCCAGTTGATTATTAAGGAGGCAAATAAACTTTCATTAACGTTTAGGTTTTCTGCTTTCTCTTTTCACAACCAAAAACATTGTCATTTTATTAAAATCCCATCCCCCACCCCCATAAATCAGCATCTGGGGCTGCTGTCCCACTCACCCGGCCTTTGTTACACGACTATGCCACAACAGAGCTATGCGCTGGCTAGATTCACATATAACAGTGGACATGCATACCTGAGCATAGATCCTGAAAAAAATGACAGGGGAGAAGAGAAAGGCCTTCCCATCTTTTAACTCCATGAGCTGAGTTATTAGGACACACATGCAGCCTATGCACTTTCAAAGTACCTCTCTCCTCACACCCCCCATTCTGAAATAAGGTATATGTAACGGGGAGCCAAGCACCTGTAATTTTCAGAGGGAGAACAGATGCTTGAGCTGTGTTCTGGTGATTGATGGCAGCTGAGCATAGGCCAGCTATTAAGCAAACAACTCAGCTGTGCAAGCTGTAGCAAAGGGAAGAAGGCAGCTCACTGAGCTAGAGGAGGACACTTGCATTCAGTAAGAGAGCTAAGGAGAGCCATGTGACTGGGGGGACCAGCTCCATGAGATAAAAGCTCATCCTGGAGCCAGTGTGATATCACCACTCGGTTCTCATCCTCTGATAAAAAGGAGGTTCTACTGGTAGCGTAGAGCAGCACTTGTACTGCTAACAGACCTAAGGCTGGTGGGGGGTACAACCTTACATCATAAACTGATGGGTTTATATAGGTCTTTTGTGTTTAAGTTACAAAAGAACTGGCTTGTGGCTGGAGGAGCAGTACGAAGGTTACAATGGGAGAGCCTGAAGCCTGAGACACTTTGCAAGGGGCTGGGGCCCAAAGAGCAGAAAGGGCTGTCACCTGAGCCAGGCAGGACTGAGACTAGGATCAGCATGCCAAGGTGATAAGGGCCTGGAGGGTCAAGGGCATGTTTGGGTACTGGCAGGGCACAAGTAGTGTAAGGCAACAAACAGAGTAACTTGGTCAGTAGATGGGGATGGTGGTGATGAGGCAGACTGAAGGCCCAGCAAAGTTAGAGAAGTGACACTATGGGCAGAACCAGCAGGATCACTCCAGACTCAAGAGCAGCCTCCCTATATGCTGTAACAGTTACCCCAAGGCATGGCAGGAAGGAGAGTGAAAGGGAGTATGCTGGAGTGAGGGACAAGATTCATTCAGACAACAAGATGTGCCACAGCTGACCTCAGGACCTGTCCTGTCACAATATAAAACTGTGTCTCTGACTTCAGCACAGTGCTCTAATAACAACACCACAGGTCAGGCATTACACCGATGCCATCCAGCCCTCCTGTCTGAACCACCCTCTGCCAAAAAGAATGGGAGAAACTAGGTAACAACACTGTTGAATGGAGTCAGTGAGGAATTAACCCCAGTGAGGACTTAGCATCTGTCTCCAACTACAAGTGGCACATGCAATCTGAACAGATTGAGAGTGGGTCTCAGCAGATGCAACTTTCTCATGAAATCACAGGGCCTCTACACAACTGAACAATATGTTTGTCAGGAGAAGTAAATCATTACTTATTTCCTGAGATGCCCTATAGCACCACAATGCACCCCACAGTCTGGCAACACCAACACCAGAAGCAGTGGCCTGTGCAGAATACTGGGAACAGACCATATAGAAAGGTTGGACTAGATGTACAACAAAGAAGACTCCTGTCTAAACTGTACCACTACTCTTGTATTTAATTGTCTTTGGTTAAAAGGGCTGGAGAGCAGTGCAGTGGCGAATCTCTATCCTAGAGGAAGACAGATGCTACAACCCTTGTGCAGCAGCATGGGGAAAGAACCGACAGCTGAAGACCCATGGCTGTGGACCGTGCCTGGCTCATATTGATGACCCCTATTGTATTCTATGGGAAGCTAGGCTAGAACCAAAGCAGCCTCTCGTGCCCTCTAACTTGCTGTTGTCTTCCTGGTTTCACAGATCTCCCTTTCCTGCCTCCCAGCTCCAGAAGGCCTCTCATCTATGAAGATGTTTGGCAGTGTTTGCTAGACATTTAAAGCTGGTGATGAAACAGGAATCATTGGAAATCAGAAAGAAAGATGTTGCTCAGCTGTGGGAGTGAAGAGGAAGTTGAAATGTATTTGTCGTAGCGGTTCACCATGAACTGAAAAAGAGTCAGCACTGAGGGACTGTGCACAATAGACTCTACTGAGATGGACTGTGCTAACCCAGCCTTGTGGTAAGTTCCCACACCATGGATTTGGGAGTATCTGAAAGACTGAAGAGTCTGGGAGGTAGGGTACTCACCAGTGGTAGCGCCACACAGACTTAAACAATTGAGCTCTTCTCAGACAACAGAGTTCAGAACTGATTTGGCTGATTAGGCCCAAGACACAACATTAAGTATACTCAGTGTGAACTGCATTCAACTCCATAGTTAGTTTCCATCACTGAGCACAGGATGCTTCTGACAGCAGTTTAATGATGGGCAGTGTATTTAATGAGGTTTTCCTATATGCAAATACATGCTGATTGGAGGAAAAAACTTTGTCTTGTATATAAGTAAATATGGGGGAGGGGAGGTATAGATATAGGTGGAGGTGGGGGCTGACCAAGCCAGGGGCCTTTCAGTGCTATATTTATACTGCCATTACTATACTTATTCAGCCTCCAGTGCTAATAATTCAGTAGTTTGTTAAAGTACTGAAATACACTTAAAATGATGACTTAAACAAAAAATAGTCATTCACTACATAATGCACTGATTCAATGTATTTTCATATTTAGAACAGTAAAATCAGAAAAATCCAGAACACATTCCTACTAAGGCCTGGACCTGGATTCTGCTCCACCCAGTCTAAATTCCCACAAATAATAGGACCATCATACAAATATCTACATTTACAGCTCTTCACATGGAATGGTATCATTTTGGGTCCCTCGCTTAATTCTAATGTTATGAAAGCCTAAGTCTGTCTGTCTGTCTGTCCATAATGCTTTATTCACTCTCTGATTAGCTGACAGAAACATTCTTGATGGGCAATCAGCTAGTAATAATTATAATAATGTAAATTACACTGAATGGCTTTCTATTTGTAAAGGATTTGATTTGAACGGGCAGTTTTAATCCACAGTAAGGGCCTAATCCTGCCAACTAATCGGGCCTCACAGACTTGACTGACTTCCTGTTCTACAAATGAACTTCAGTGGACCTACTCACATGCATAGAGCTACTGACAGTCTTCCACTGGAGGAGGGGTCGTTAATGCATTGAATCTAGTAGCAGGAGCCCTTTCAACAAAGCGCTTAAATATATGCTTCATTTGGGCAGGTTTTAAAGTAATTTTTATTCTAATGAGACTTAAGCATGAACTTACATGTTTTGTTGAAACTGCTTTCTCTATCAGGCTCTGTTAAATGGCAAAGAAGTTTTAAGTGTAATTCAAGGCGACCACCATTTATTTTCCAAATGTCCCAGTAACTTTGATTCAAGTAACATGAATCAAAATGTGGCCTTTAACTTCTTGGTTCCTGAGTTCTATGGACTGAATACTGAAATCCTTTGCGTATCCACAGAACAGGTCCAGAATCAATGGAAGCATTTTCCATCACCACTGTGCTCTAAACCTATGCTAGAAAAAGTGTCAACAAAGATCACAAGATAACACAGTTCACCGTTCTCAAAGCCTACTAGGGCCCATGGGAATCAAGCCGTTGACTTGAAAAGCCTTTGGATAAGTCCTATACCCTTAGCTTCTCTTCAGACTGCCAGCTAATCTTCAAACTGCCAGCTTCTCTAAACACCAGGGCCGCTTCTAATTCACTTATTCCTAAATCACTCCCTTTAATGTAAGCTTTAAGATAAGGGAGAAAACCCCGTCTTGAAGAGCACTAACTGCAAAAGGAAATTGTGTAGCTGTGTCACTTGTCAGGGAACAGGAGGCTAGCATCAGGTCACTCTCTTTGCTTTTCCTACTCCACATTCCCTCAGCTTGTGAATCCTCACTTCATCAGACTACAAGAAGGAAAGGGCAGCCCCCCTCTTCCTTTCTCAGACAGAAGGAAACTAGCTTCAGCAACCGGTACTTCTCTGCATGACACACAACTCTGACCTGGCCGCAGCACTATTATTCTGCCCAGCCTATGTATACATGGTGCACAGAAATGGGTTGAAATGTAAACATCATAATAACCCAAAACTGCTGACCGTGATACTGTTCTAAGCCTAACTAAACAGTTCAGCTTGACAAAATAATCTTCTCTCTCACAGGTGAGACATTGTCACAAGTTGTTTTCAGAAAACAGAAATCTCAGCTATAAAATATATTCTGAGAAATACACTGCCTCACTTACATACTGTATGCTTAAACTGTCAGGCTAATAAAAATAGTAACATGCACATTAATGCATACTGCATATAAATATTAATTTAATATTTTAAAATTTGGGTTGTAATATTAATAACTATAGCAATATCAGTATAATTAATTAATATGCCTGTGATAATATTACTAAAATATAACAATATTGCTAAAATTAAATGAATGATAATTATAAATTAAAATGTTAAGTTTCCTCCTCACCCTTACATTCACATATTGCATATGTAAAAATAAATTGAATGAAACTCCTTGCATGCCTATGGCTACACCATGCATACAAAGAAAAATGATGATATCAACATGTATTCACACACACACTGTTTGCATAAGAATTAATTATTAATAACATTATGAATATGTATCAGCATGCAAGTATTCACACACATTATACCTACAAGGAAAAATGGTAAGTTATAAGCCTTCCAAAAGATTATTGCTTTCAAAAATGATATGTACTAACTGGGGCATACAGAACAGCCAGTGAAATTCTCTGTAGCCCAGTGACCAAAGTCACAACAGTCTGGGTCCTGGCAGGTGGAATTAGAAAGCAGAAGTAAACAAATGGTATAGTAAAGTGCAATTGCAGGAGATGTCATCCTGATGTGTATCAGGTGAAATGAAACATGACAGCCATGCACTGACCGAAAAACTTGGAAAGCTTGTTCTGCCTCATAAGTTGTAAGAGTACAAAGGGCACTCAAATTATAGCTTTGGGATGATGGAGGTAATGCGTAAACTTTACTGGGCCATTGCCAGGTCATAACATTTATGCTAGGTTTGAAGATGACTTCATACTTTACTGGACGCTTTACATCTCATAAAGATGCACAGAGAGGTAGCATACAGGCAGAAGGCAGGGCAGGGTGGTACCTTAAGCCAGGTACAGACATTGCACTTTTACCGCTGTAAGTGATTGGAAACTGGTTTATTCCTGTTTACTTCTGTACAGAACAGAAGTATGACACACATAGACTGGTTTAAAAATGGTAGAACCTGGTCTAAGATTTGTCCCCCACTAAAGGGCAAAAGTGTATTCCTACTGTTAGATAAATGCATAGGCTTTTGTAGGCACCAACCTATTTTGTCAGATCTTATGATATAGAAAGAAAATGTCTCCAATAGAAAATAGAGGAGGAAAAATGTTAACCGCATTGCTAAATCTATAGCTCTTGGGCCATATGTGCAGAATTCCAGCTCCTGCTTCCCAACCCACCTTCTGGAAGCACAGCTGACTCTATCAAATGGTAGCTCAGCTGCAGTTGTTCCAAATCCCTTTTTCCAAGGGGGATAGAAGCAGGAGTCAATCCTACTCTGAGGAATTTCCTTCCAATAGACTTTACACTGGAAAATGTGCATGTATTGGATAGTGGCATAAAGAACAGCTTCTTCACAAAGCAGTCCCCTCTCTGAGGTAGGAAGTCCTGTGGACCCACAGCAGAGTTTCCATCCATCCTCACAGAGTTCTGGATTCTACCCTTCTTACTTAATGTTGAATAGCACCGGACTCCAAAAATAGTCCTCTGAAAATCAGTGGAGCTTCTTGCATATCAGTGCAGTATTCAGTGTTAGTAATAGTAGCAGAAGCAAGCCCAGAGGAAAGGTGCTTCATAGATTTAAAATTCTTTGTTATTTGTCAAATATACCAGTATTTATGCTAAATTTCATCTCCTCTTTGCTTGGATGTGGACAGAACCATGTGGCTCAGAGAATATGGATGAAAACATACTGAGAGTCTAAGGCTATAAGTAAGCAAAATGAGCCTACTAAAGCAAAACAGTTAACGCTCAGCTTCAGAAAAAGCTGAAAGTACTGGAAACCTGAGAGCTAATGAAACTATGTGAAAAAATCCTGGTATAACAAATAAATATGCATGAGTTTTCTTGGCACAGAGAAAAGAATTATGGAGAGTTATCAAAGAAACAGTGATGGATGTTTGTGGACTGAAAAACAATGGAGAACTAATCTTTTCCGCATCAATAATAAAGACCTTTTATTCCATGCTACTACCTGAGCAGATCAATAGAGGTTACAAATGTTCAGAATAAGGCAATATATTCCTGGCTTAGTTCACTATTTAAAATGCCAAAGGTTTGGGCACAGAGCCAGTTTTAATAAAAATGAAATAGTACCTGTGCTGTGAGTAAATCACTCTTTTGGATTTTCAGATAGATTTATACAGCTTTAGTAGTTACAATAAGGACCACCTTTAGCATCTGATTCACCACTCTGGGACTCCACTTTTCACTAGTTTAGGTCTACCAGATTCAAACCCAAGATCTGCAAAGAAAATCTAAAGTGCAGAGGTCATTTTCACAATTTATTATTGTTTATTATCATTTATTGTGATTGTCATGCCTCTATTCTTCCATTATAAACAAAGTCTTCTCAAAATATCAAGTTTTGATATTTTTTTATGAGCCTTGCAATATTTGCTGCTTTTATTAGACTCCTATTCCTACACTCATGTGATTATACAATAATCTCAGGGGTTTTTTAAATAAGAAAAGTCAGTTTCTAGCCCCTCTGAGTCATATTGCTGAGAAAAGCGTAAGCAAAGACTTGACCAAAAAGGTTCTAATCCCAAAAGATAGAGTATGCATTTGTTTAAATTATATACTTTTTAAACGAATATTATAAATTTGGTGTCCTGATTCATGACTTTTGAAAACTTGGGATTGGCAATACTGAAAACACTGAGGCAAGGTCTGGCCTAAGGGGCTTACAGTTTCTTCATAGATAGTTACAAAGTTAATGCATTTCAATATTACCTGTTGTCTGACAGATCTTGGGACAAGATAGTTAAAGTTGCAGGAGCATGAACAAAATAATGGTAGCGGAGACTGATATGGGAAAAAAACAAACCAGTAGCACACATCTGCCTCCATGATTTAATACCTTTCTTTTCTCGATTTATTGCAAAGGTCATTAACTTCTGTGCTCAACTCTAAAAAGTAATGAGACAATTAAGGGAAAAAACTGTGACCTGAAGGAGACAGCTTAGCTCCTTTTGTAATTTACAGCTTGTAACTCAATTGTTGTTATCACCACTGTTTTGTATTCAAAGAAACCTTATTTATAGGATTTGGGGTTTGTTAATACAACAGAATGGAAGGTTGTACTAGTTAATGCACAGATAATGACAGTGCTTGAAATAGGCCCTGAAATGTGTCCCAGCATTTAAGACTGGTGCTGTAGTCACAATTGGATCAGATTTCATTCCACTTATCAGAGCTGGCCCATAATTTTTGGAGCCCCTGAAAGATGCAATTTTAGTGCCCCCTGATGCGAAGAAGCCAGCAGCAGTGGCAATAGCAGGGAGAGGGGAGGAAGGGTGGGTGTTGAGCAGCTGGACATGAAGCTGGCAGCAGCAATGCAGACTAGTGGGAACCGTGTGTCATCTACCGCCCCCCACTACGGCACTGATTTCGAGGGTTCACAGTTGCAGGGGGCCCCTTGGCTGCGGGGCCCCTTTGGCCACAGGTTCTACAGGATAGGGCAGGCTGGCCCTGCTATTTATTAGGCATATGTATGGACTTGGACATCTAAGTGTGATCCATTTCTATGTTGCTCAAGTCCCTGAAAAACAGTTAATACAAAAGATGGGTGGGTTCTTTTCCTCCTTGCTGCTTTTATGTGACTCAGTCATGAGGGTCAGATGACAGTGTGCTACAAAAGCAGATGCAGTAATGGATTTTCAGGGAGTTGAACAGGGTAGAATAAAATGACACTTATTAGACTCATGTGTAGACTTAGCTATATAGGTTGCATAGAATCTGACCTTTGTCTCTCATCTTCCAGATGATGGCCATGATGGACATGATGTTTGGAAATAATGGTGCAGTGCAGACCACTGTTTATGTGGCATGTTAAAGCTTGGAAGTACCTTTGCAGGACCGTCCATCAGGTATTTGGAACACTAACATTATCTCTCAATCGTTTCAGGTATGCCTCAGGATTGAATCATGATACTTTAAGAATAGACCCCAGATCTCAAAATGGAGCTATTAACTTTCAAGTTGAAGCAAGGAGCTATTTAGTGATAGCTGGGATTCTTGCTTCATTGTTTCCTATGTTTGAGTAGACAATGACTATCAGCTGCTACTGCCTTTTTTGGAACCATCAGCTGTGCACCACCGAGTAGATTTGCCAACCATGCAAGTCCCAAATTCCCATTGGTCCTAAAATCTTGAGTAACTCAAGGTACTGGTAAATGTCTTCTTTGCCAGTCGCACCTCTGCATTTAGCGGCTATAAGACCTTTTTTAATTTCCTCTGTGATGTATGGGGATGATAGTGGTAAAGTAGTGGGGCACTGTCAGGTGTTTAAAAAGTTATTTCTGGACCTTACATCTAGTCACCTTGTCGCTTTTGGTCTTCAAGTTATGAAGAAGATGACTGGTGACAGCAATGGCCATCTTTTAGTTAACAGTTTTTTACTGGGTCAGCAGCTCCAAGCTTATGTGGAATGTCTGGGCTTTGTGACTGAAGTAAGTGAAGTCAAGACCTGTCGCTGTCTCATTCCATCTCTTCAAGCTAGCAGAGTTCAATAACTCTGTTAATTCTTCTGCTGTGTCCGGATCACCATTCTTCCTATGCTATTTCAATAATGTTTCTGTCTCCAGATGCTAGCTGTTCTGGGAGCCGGTCCAGCCGGTCCAGAAAGCGGTGTTGTTATGTGAAATAGGATCATCAGACAGGCGAGTGGATGGAGAGGTCGAGACAGCATATTGATTACAAGAAGATTTTACTTACGCCTCTGAAGACACTGGTGTAGGTGAGAAGTACTTGCTTGGTTACAGGTAACGTAGAAGGTAACATAACAGATAATGTAACCAATGACAGAACAGATAACTGAGCAAATGCGTCAATGAGTTCATTAACGCAGCAAGCTGGCAAGGAACGGGGTATGTCTGGAAGGTCGATGATGGGGAGATGTTGGAGGGTGATCAGGCTGCCAACTGTCTCTGAGGTATTCTCAGAGATCTCCGACACATGTGCACAGATCTCTCCTCAGAGTTCTCCTTAGGGTTCTCAGGTTTGGGCAGAAACTGCTTCAACCTTTTATATGGCTAGCGAGCCAATAGCTAACCACTAAGTAAGAATAATTTACAACCAGCCAATGGTGGTGCACGTATATGCATAAAGTTGGCGGGAACTTTTTCTAAGCTGTAATTTTCCATTACTGTGGCATATAGTAATTGGGTCCTGGCATGGCAGAATTTTCCACTATGCCCTAGTTACTGCCACCAGCAGAAGGTTTCGCTGTGCCATATGTATCGAACCAATGGGATTTTCCACAGAGGCCAGACTAAAAGGGAACTATCAACTAGGGTATCTGACAGTTTATATAGGGCACGCCCATATTAGGTGGCAACATCAGTTTCTCGGGGTGGGGTAGGTTGCTCGCTCAATGTATTGTGACAGGAGCACTCAACTATTTCAAGAACTCATTTATGACACTAGCAAGTACAGACCCCACGACAAACATGAGTACGTTCATTTTGTCCATTTTTTATCAGAGAATAAACAAGCATCTGCAGTTTTAGATTAGTTTGGCACAGAGGATCCATCTTCACTGTCTGTGAACTCAGATGAATTTGCAGAAATTCTAGCACAGTTTTGGCATCGAACTGATCAGGATTTCAAAACCAAAGTTTAAAGTGTTGGTGTTGAGGAACTTTTAGGTGCAAAGAAAGTCTCCAAGCATTGTTCAGGTCCTTAGCAGAGGAACCCATGTTCTTGTTTTGCAGACAGCAGAGGTCTGGGTTTTCTCCAGTGTTCCATTTGAAAAAAAAATCACTGGCTGTTTAGGGTCAAAAAGTAGGTGGGCATCAACAAAGGGGGCTTAATCTCTCCAGTTCTCACCAGTTGCCCCATTTCTGATATAACCACATTTTAAGAGGTGACTGTTAAATTAATTAAAACACACCACTGAGTGGGGAAAAGATGTAGGATTTAGAAGTCTGTAGACTTTCATTATGGTCAGTTGTATTTCTTTATTGCAATAATAGAGATTCACAAGGTTTTGGATTTTTCTAAAATTGAGACATCTTGAAGACCAAACCTAATGTACATGGCAAACTAGTACTTTGCTTTGTTCACGGCAGCAGTGATTTCATTGCCATGAATTTTGTACCTTACTGATCATTGACAATCTGAAACATGAATTTATTGTAGAGTGAAATGTCAATATTATTCACCATATTATTTAGAACTGTTGAAAAGAAGTCATGTTTAGCATGTTGACTAGTATCTGATAGACCTTCCACATGAAGATTGTACACATGCAGGTCTAATGGTATAGCTCTTCAATATTGTCCCAGGCAAGCACTCATATTGCTAATGATACCAGAAGATCAAAAACCAAATGCTTTTTGTCAATATTTGTTGCATTAGTGGTACATGACAGGTGTACCACATGAAGGTTGTCATCTTACCTTCAGTGTAAAAAGTGTGCTTGACAGCTTTCATCCTTGGGAGCAGTGGGAATGCAGTATAGACAAACCATAAGTGAAATCTGCTTTAATTATTCATATGCATTACTCTTGGAATAAGATGGCCATAAAAGTACACAAGACAATTCCTTCTTATTGGAATCTGAACCTAACACTACACAACCTCAAGAACTGATTAGAATGGGTTGAAATTACTCTCATGACACATTTTTTCCAGTAAATCTGATTTAAAAGAATCAAAATGTTCTGCAGTACTATATTGATTTCACTAAAATTCTTGACAAAATCTTGTCAGACAATTCATTTTATAATGTTGAACCATTCTACCCTCTCCTTATTGTTTCAAGGTTTATGTTTAACATAAGGCAACATAAATGTCAAAATGTTTAAAATATTATGATATTTATATAATGTTTTATAATGTTAATTCAAAATTTTGGCACTTCCCATGGAACAAGAATCCCACATTCCAAACAGCTTTAGAACTGATTCACCCCACGGCAGAGAGCAAACCCATCTGGCACTATCACAGTTCTCTCTGTTTGGAAACTGCCTCTGCCGGGAACTTTACATAAATAAAACCCATAACACTCAGTACATCTTCCCCAGACTGAACATTTGGTCACACACTAAGAACAAATAGGAAGCTGATGAGTTATAAGTCTGCCTGGTAATACCTGCCATAACTACAAGTGTTGGATAGCTATAAAATTCTGCTGACACAGCATAACTCTCAGTTACTTCAGCTGCAACAAGAGTTTGCTGCTCTCTTTTGGATAATCCCATTTCCCTCTAATAGCTGGTGAACTTCAAAGTGCTAAGCATCTGTTATAAGGTTGAGCGCTGCTGGTTTCCAGTGTTTTCAGTACAAGTTGAGTGTACACCACATGTTTAGCACCTTGCTGGATAAGATCTCAGCTTTCTAAACACAGATAATCTGTGGTACAATCCAGTGGTATACTAGAGTGTGAAGATATAATTAATGTTCATACCAGTAGCTCAGCCATGCTGCGATGAAGCCAATGGCAAAGCTCCTAATGATCAGAACAGATTTTCTGTTTCCCATGGGAAAACAGAGTAAAATGGGGATTTCCCCCTTTACCAGAGTAAAACACGGATTTCTCATTTTATTAGAGAAACCCATGGATTTTGTGGTTTTGCAATGAACCCTCTGTAGGCTGGCTGAGTTCCAGCCTGCAAGGGACTGGGTGGGAGAAGGGGGGTCAGGCAGGGAGTGCCATGAACATGTACATTCACATGTGTACCAAGAAGCCTGGAGAGCAGCTCTCACAGGTAAGGGCAGGGAGGGGGTGGGATTAAGGTCCCCATAGGGAGGGAGAGAGGGAGTTGGGCAGAGCTGGGGCTGCTGTCCAGCTGGGCAGTGTGTGGGGCTTGGGGCCCAAGGTCACAATGCATGGCTTCAGACAGGGAGTGGGATGGGGATACAGGTGGCATATACAGGAGGTAGAGAGGGTTGGGGCCAGTTCCCTACTGCTGCAAGCACTCCCAGGGAGGCAAGGGGGACTGTGCCCCCCAGATCTGTGCACAGGGTTGGGCTGGGGCAGGCTGCCCACTGCAGGCTCGGGCTCCCACTGTGCTGCCCTCCCCCAGGGCCTCTGCAGCCAGTGCTGCAGGGAACAGCAGGAAAGTTCATAGTTTCATAGATGTTAGGGTCGGAAGGGACCTATTAGATCACTGAGTCCAGCCCCCTGCCCTGGGCAGGAATGAGTGCTAGGGTCAGATGACCCCAGCCAGGTGTCTTCTCCTTTTAAACACCTCCAAGGAAGGGAGTGAGCACAGAAGCGTGGAGCCCACACCAGTGTCCCAGGGCCAGCGCCACTGGGCCCAGAGCTGGGTGGCAAGGGTACAGGGTCCCAGCTAGCAGGGGCTCTATGGAGACAGGCCAGCTCCCCACTCTTCCTGCTGGTGCAACCCAGCCCAGCTCCACAGACCCCTATGCCCTTCTCTGGGTCCCACTGGGGCTGGTCCTGAGACATTGGTCCCAAGATATTAGAACATTGGTTCCAAGATGGTAACCAGGGAGTGGGGCACTTCTCAAGGGGCAGAGCTACCCATTCGGCCCTTGACAGCTTGCCAAAACTGGGTAAGCAGCCCTCCACCTGAAATAAATGCTTGCCCCTGCGCTAGGCTGTGACAGGTCAGGGGGAGGGCAGCAGGGAGGAAGCCCAAGCCCACAGCACACACACACCCTGCCCCCAGCCTGCGCATAAATCTGGGGGGCATGGGTCTGGGAAGCTGGTCCCACTCCTACCCCCAACCTTAGCCTGCAGTAGGCAGCAGGAGAGGAGCTGGGCTCTGCTGTGCTGCAGCAGCCACTGCCTTCTGTTGGGGGCAGGGAGCTGCAGACCCAGGTTCCTGGCCCCATAGCCCTAGTAACTGGAGGACTCTCCAGCAGGGCTGGGGGCAGGGGCTGTGGATGTGGGGCAAGAGGTACTAGCAGAGGTTGGGGGTTGTGAAGGGCATGAGCATGAGGGGTGGGTGGGGTTGTGGGGTGTCTTTAATCATGGATTGGGTAGTTTTATCAGAGAATTTACAATTCTTTTATCAGGGAAAACCAGGATCCCTGCTAATGATCATAAGCAGAAAAGGGCTGAGTTTCTAGTTCTTTAATTCACTTGTGTTAAATATTTATGAGCTGCCTTCCTCTGCCAACAGCTCATTCCCAAGTCATCCCTCATATTCTACCAGTCTAGACCATGGTACACAATAAGGAAAGGAGAACATTGTACAGGACAAAAGACTTCCCCTGTCTAGTCCTAGATTTTAAACATGGAGAGGCAAAAGCTAAATTAGACAGAACTAGTAATTCTTGTTCAGGTACAGGAGTAATTGGAAAATGCAGTGACATATTTACATTAGATGCAAAAGAAGAAACAAGGACTTTAATATTACAGGACTGTTAGGGAACATTTATATCATATGTTTAGCAAGAAAAATGAATGGCTGCAGTAACTGTTATTAAAACAGTGCAGAAAACTGCTGGCAATGCTGTGTAGTGAGATGGATACAATTCAGAGTTAGAAGTGAAACATGCAGAAAGGAATTTAATTACAAGATTCTCTGGTGATTTGTTTCAGAATTTTTGATCAACAAGTCAGTGGAACATTCTAAGGTTGTTACTGGAGAAGTAACTGCTTAAATCTGTGTATGATATTTTTATTAGAAACTATAAGAGAGAGGTGGTTAGCTGTGATAGTCTGAAGTCAGGCAGAAGGCAAAGCAGTTAGTTTCTAAGGGCAGGTCCCCAGGAGCTCACACTTGCAGTTTGCAGCACTGTAGGCCCATCGGCAGTGCCACAAACCGCACATGCCACACAAATGCAGGCTTTTGCCAGAAGGTTTTTTGCAGTGAAGTTTTTGAATGCAGGAGAGCCTTGTGTCAAAAAAACCCAGCAGAAAAAAGCAGGGTGGTACACATGGTGGCAAAATGCACATCCCAAACTGGAGCCTGGCCAGCCAGAGCCATGCTCCAGCTACATATGCAGGGGTGTTTATGAAGAAGAGAAGATGAATTATCAGACATGAATGTAACTCAGTTTCACACCAACCTGCTTATTTCAGAGATACTCTTATTTTGTGTTCTTTGTATAAGAAATCAACATATTCATAGAAAAGAATAGTCTGTCACCCCGGCTTAAAGGGAATTTAGTTAGAGATAATCTACTGCACAATATATTAGAGCTGGAATCTTATTATCAGTCAGAGCCATTGGCAGTAATCCCATTTAACTGTTGCTTGTATAACAAGACAGATAGAAAGTCCCTTCAGATTTTTTTTAAATAGATAGGAAGAGGCAAACTGCATGGATGGCTACATATTTATCTGACTGGAAAACACGCTCAGAGAGAAATAGTTCATCAGAATTCTGTCACTCACAATGATAGTCCTTTGAGGAGCACACAACATAATAAATGTTAAGGGCCCATTTCTGTGAGGCAAACTAAGCTCTCATTGATTTTTCTGAGGATCAGACCCTAAGCAAGTGCCGACTGTTTAATGAGGTACAAAACTACCTTGACAGAATTGTAAAATATCTCCCAATCTGTAGGTGAAGATGTGTTTTAGAATCACTATTTAAACTGAGCTAATAAACAGGTTTGCTTTGGGCCAGTCTGAAAGGGTATAAAAAGCAGGATCAATGAGTGACTTATGGCATTTTTGAAAGACAATAAGTCTTTTATTAACAGTATCAACTCTGTATAGAAGTCATAGACACTTGTCTTGGTAGTCGTACATTTCCATGGTTGGTTCAGCTTTCTTCATGAATAATTAGCAGAGTAAATAAAGAATTGATTTACAATCAGAACACCAAGTCTAATATAAAAATTGCTGATATTCCATCAGTTGAAAATTCAGTTTTAGTTGTTAAACCTAGAACATAATCATAAAGACATTAGAAAACTAAATACCATTCAGTTGCCATCTTCATAGTTATATTTTCTGGTGACTTCAATTCTGTTTCAGCTACAGTGTCTAACACAGTGATATCTTCAGAATTAAGATTCATGTTGTGATTCCTAAACTTCAGTCCAAGTAAACACAAATTGATTAATTTTACTCTGCAAAAACCTGCAGGTAATTGTTGGAGAAGATGAAGAAAGCATGTAAAACCAGTCTGATATTTGTTGATCACAAACATTGATTTGCTCTGTAAAGCAACAGGCAGCATTGAGGGGTATGTTGCACTGAATAGTTGAGGAAGCATGTACCTTCTTTAAAGCACAGTTGTTCTTTGAAAAGTGGCTGTGCAAGCGTATAGACAGACATAATGCTTAGGACCTTCTAAATCAGTGACCTCCACCCTTTTTAGGGTGAAGATCACTTTTTGAAGTAAAGGAACAACCCAGGATCTACCATGCCCCCTCCACCTCATCCCCCACCCAGCAGGCCAGTTCATGGGGGAAGGAAGGGGTAGGAGGGGCTAATTGAGGCCCCCCACGGTGAGGAAGGGAGTAGGGCAGGGGCAGGGGTGAGTGGGGACCTGGACCGGCTGGGTAGTGGGAAGGTCAGAGCCGGGATGGCTCATGCAGGCACATGGCGGGGCTCCTGCTGCTGCTTGCACCCCAGCAGAGGTGTGGGGAGCATGCACCCCTCTGATCTGTGCATGGGATAGAGAGGGCTGGGGGTTCGGGGTGTGGGGCACTGGCACGGCTGGCACGAGAGAGGGCTGTGGATCTGGAGTGCAGGGTGGGCAATGGAAGGACTGGGGGGCAGGGACTGCAGGTCCAGAGTAAAAGGGACCAGCAGCACTGGTCAGGGGCAGGCAGGGGCTTGCAAGTGAGGGGCAGAGGCAGGGCACAGGCACATCATTGCCCCCTCCCCATCTACTGTGCCCCCCTCCTCCCCCGCCTCATCCCTCCTTCCTGGCAGTGGGATGCACATGGCACCAGGCCATATGGCGGGGTGCTCTAGCAGTAGGAGCCCCCCAACACAGCCCCAGCCCCAGATGAACCAATTGACCCAATGGCTGGCCCAGGAATGGCCTGCTGCTGACACGCACCCTGCCACTGGGCCAAACCCCGTCACACACACACTCCCTGCATGGTGCAAAGCCCCCACCATCAGCAGCAGCAGTAGGATACAGACCTTCAGGGTGTTCATGACTTACACAGGTACTGTCACCCAATGGTATACAGCTCCAGCCACTTCCAGAAGCTGCACTTGGAGGGAAGGAGCAGAGCCAGGCTGGCCTGCCTCTATCATACAGGACTCCCCATAGTGCATGTGCAGGTCCCGGCACTCATGGGCTACTGGGGAGGAAGCCTTGCATGATGGATCTGTCTGGCTTCCCTACTACCATAAGCAGCAGCCAGGATTCCACCAGGAAGCAGAGGGGAGCAAGACTCCCCTCTGCTTCCTGCAGAGTCCCGTGAGCTGCATGTAGTAGCAAGGCTCCATCATATGGGTCTTCCCCCTTGGTAGTACGCAAGTCCCAGGATCTGGATATGCACTGCAGGGAGCCCCACAGGATAGAGATAAGATGGCCTGGCTTTGCTCCTTGCTTCCATGTGCAGCTCCCAGAAATGGCTGGAGCTGTGTGCCATCAGGTGGCAGCACCCAAGCAGGTCACGAGCAACCCAAGGGCCCACTGCCTCACACCAGATACACTCACACCCCGGCCACCTGAGCTCTACACTCACGCTACCCCTTTGGGCACAGGCCCCGGACTTCCATCAGCCTCAGCCCCGTGCTCCCACCCAGCTCAGCTTCCCCCTTCCCTCCCCACCCCTGCTGCCACTTCCTTACCCATTGCCTGGAGCAATGGCAGCAGCATGGACAGGAGAAGGAGTCACTGGGGAAGCCAAGCAGGTCCTCCTGCAGCTGCAGCAATGGCAGCAGCAGCCCTGCTCAGAAGCTGTGCATGCTGGCAGTGCCAGGGCCCTCCTGCACATGAGGGTGGGAGCGAGGCAATTGGGCTGAGCGCGGGGTACAGTTAATTGGTGGGCTCCCACATGTGAAATGAAATTGTCTGGTGGGCCAGATCTGAGCTGCAGGCCATATTCTGCCCACTCCTGCCATAGAACCTGACACTGCAATTATGAAATCTTCAGAAACTGCAATATCAGAGATCTCTACTTTAATTTTGTTCAGTCAGCCAATCTTGGTTTGTTAAGATAAAAGATATAAAACTATACCTAGATAAGAAGATAAAAGAGATAGATACCCCTCCTGCCAAGAGTGACCTTACATGCCATTTGTTATCTACTAGAATAAGATTCAAAAGGAATTTGAAAAGAAAGTAATTCAAAAGATACATTTATCATGGCTTGATAAGATTATTATCATGGAGATGATGCAGATACATTATATCATCCCAAACTCCTAGGAAAGGATCAGAAAGGAAAGGATTTACCATAGTGTTCTCATAAAGGGGAATCAGGAAATTATTCTCGTCTTAACCTGAAGGAATCTCAGTTCCTTGTAAATGTAACAAACTATACATGGTTGTAATTTCATCCCCACAGATTTCATCAACATACTGCATAATACAGTCATTTTCTAGCTGGATTAGAAATTTTAGGTAGCAATATAAGTCAATTTAAGATGCTTGCTTTTTTCTGACAAAATGTTTCATGAAACATCTACTTTCTGTAGTAAATTATGGCTGGCAAAAAATAGGGCACCTGCAAACTAAAACATTTTTTGATATGGACCAGAAAATAGAACCTTTCACTTTCAAAATCCTGCTATGGTACCTCATGGAAGTTGTAGTTTCTCTTTTGTAGCCCTATGACTTTCATAGCCCAGGTTACCCAGATCGGCAATAACCCATGTGATGCACTGTGGCCAGGGACTTGTACAATGCATCACAGCAGCATACTAAGGAGAGAATTTGTTGTGTATCATGGGAGATACAGACAATCCAGGGAGCCCAGCCCACAAAGCAAATAGGAACACAAGGCCATGGGAGTCATTTTCAAATTATTTTGTTCACTTTTCAAATTAATTTTTTTATGTCAGTTTTTCACCTAGAAGTTGATGTTTTCTCTGGGGAAAACCTTTGCCCCCACAGTTGCATAATAAGTTTATATTTTAATTGCTAACCAAAACTAAAGGAGAATCAGAATATTAACCACACTGAAGAACACCCAGGACACTAGGAGCATGACAGATGGGGAAAAAACCCAGCGCTTTACCAGAAGAGGAATTGCATCAGTCTGACCCAGCTCCCCAGCATCTGTGTCACTTGCATACTTCAGCAGGGGGTTTTGGCACTTTTGTCTAATAGCTGATTTGCTCATCTATTAGATGAAAGCACCACTAAGTCCCACTGAAGCATGTGAGTGATACAGATGCTGTGGGAGCCAGGTTAAGCTGACACAATTCCTCTTCTGTGTGTGCACTGCGCGCAGTGAGGAAGCACACCAAGCTTAAAATAAAGGGCTGGGGGCTTTTTTTTTTCCATGTCTGTAAGCAGCCTAGGTTAATATTTCCCCTATTGGAGAAAAAGTAACATGGAACTCTACTTTCCTTAAGAGATAGTGTTATTAGTAATATGACTTATCCCATAACCGGCACCTTCAGAACACAATTCCTTTAGCATCATGGAAGGCGTTCATTCAGAAATGACTTAAACCATGGAGGTCTGTCCAACTGGTGGTCCATGAGCCACATCCAGCCCATGAGGAGTTGACATGCAGCCTCTGAGCTTCCCCCCAGCTGCTGCTTCAGCTGTTGTGGTGGCTGGGGTCTTTAGGGCAGAACAGCATGGTGGTAGCTGGTGAGCTTTTGCTGCATTGCATGACAGTGTCAACAGAGGGCATAGGTGGAGGGCTTGCATTGCTAACATGGCAGTGGGAATGGGGGCACCTGCATGGTGGTTGCAGTGGGGGCTCATATGGCAGTGGGGAGGCAAGGGAAGGATAACCCATGTGATGGTGGCAGAGGAGGAGCTTGCACAGCTCATGTGAAAGCAGGGGGAGGAGATCACTGGTGGGGTAGTGTAGGGAGGTTTGTGAAAGGGCAGCTCACAGTTCTCATGAAGCAGTGGCCAGGGTGGTTGGCCCCATGATGGGCCAGGGGTGGTTGGTCCCATGGTGGGGGCAGGAGGGGGAATTATGCAGTCCATGACTTGGTCAGCCTTTGGCCATTTTGAAGTTGGAGAGCGCAGACTTAAAGGAACATATCAAATAGACAGCAACAGCCAAAGCAACCTTTGATTTCTATCTCCATGAACTGTATGATTCATTCCAAATATTTTGTTTTCATTCCATGCCAAGATTATTGTTAACCATGATAGACAAAGAACTTCTGTGTCTGATGGTTTGTACTATCAGTAAGTGCTGCATCAACAGACAAGGCAGATACTTGAGACAGAATAACCGGGAATTTGTGTCACAGCAAACTGAAGGAAAGTACATATTTGAGGCCTGGAAATAAGTGGAGCATAGTGAGAAAGACTCTAGAGAGATCACTAAACTGTTTTTGTTCACTGAGCACCAGGAAGCTGTAATTGTTTATCACAGTGAGATTTATTGGCAGTTGTGAACTTTTAAAGTAAAGCTTCTAGAGGACGGACATTACCTAAGGGGTTAGACTACAGCATCCTAATGAATCTTTCCTAGCGATAGAATCCTTCTTGCACAATGGCTTCAGCATTAAGGACCCCACTTTCTTCTAAATGATTTTTCAACATTATCAGTGAGTATGTGAGGAGACTGGTAAAAGCAATGGCATGGCTCAGAACACACTTAACTGAGCACACTTGGAAAAAGGAGCCAGTGGGATACCAAGGAAAAGGACTTTGTTCAGAAAAAGTGCTTGTGTAGTTATGTGGGTAGAGGTAGCAAACCAACCTGGGAAACGAAGGACTCTTCAGTACTTCCCTTGGTCCAAATAAATTTAATCTTGCTGGAATTTACCTGTTGTGTACTAAGATCTTTTTGGATCAAACTGAAGAAAATCCCACTTCTAATCCTCTGCACATTAAAATACGGTGACAAAATACTCTTCAAGGGAGTGTGTACTTCTTTAAATGGCCAGATGCATTAGCATTATTTTTTATCTTTTCCCATTACTTGGAGCAGCAGACCAAAGCACCTGTACAGAGGCGTAGGCCAGGCCCTGTTGACCATCTAGATATAAATCAAGATTCACTTTTTTAATATTTATAGATACCTACTTTTCTGTAAACTGACCTACTTTTCACTTTGGGCACAGACAAGGAAAGGAAGTAGGAGAGTGAGAAATGTCTTTTTATTTGGTAAGTTATGAAATAGTTCAAGTGGAATAGCTGTGGACTAGTGTGGCATGGAGCTTTGTTACCTTGTTCCCGACGGTCAAAAAGCCCAAGACTGAATCAATTCAGTTTTTGCAAGTTAGTCTAAGCTGCAGTGATTAAACTGAGCAAAAACTGGACACACATCTACTTTTGATTCAGGAAGTACAGTTGCTTCCAGCCACTTCCTCTGCTTCAGCAAAGCAGGGATAGCTCCACCCCTCTGCTCCCTACATGGAGCAGTGAGGGCTGGCTGAAAAGGGGAGTGGGGAAAGCATGGCTGGGGAATACAGCCCAGTCTGTGGGTGAGAGGGGAGGGAAGGTTGCCCCACCAAGCCAACCCTGACTGGGGTTTGGGGCCAGGAAGGGGGGTTAAACACCTCTTCCCCCATTCAAACTTACTGCTGGCTATGACTGTGGACTACAAATCCCAGAGACACCTGGAAGCAGGAAAAGGAAGTGATGAGCAAGCCTGCAGAGTCCTGCTACTGTGATTCTGGATTGCAAATCCCAGAGGCCTTAGGGGCAGGATGAAGAGGAAGTGAACACACAGCCCATGCTGGCTATGTGCCAGAAAGCCTTGTTCTAGCACCCTTCCCCCCCCAACCTCAGCTTCTGGCCTGAACCACTGCAGGCATGTGGCTGCATTACCTGAATCAAAGGTTAATATCTCTCCAGTTGTTTCTCAGTTTAATCTCTGCACCTTAAACTAACCTGCAAAGATGAATCAATTCAGCCTTGGGTTTTTTGACTGTCTGTACTTAGCCTCAATGATCCTGCAAGTTTCAGGGAATTGGAAATAATCCCCAGTAACATCAATTTATTGTGACACAACATTCCACAGCATAACTAAACACTGCCATGCATCTACTGAAGCATCTTGAGCAAAGCAAAGGATGTCGTCTTCCTGTTCTACTCGACCTTGGTGAGACTGCAACTGGAGTACTGTGCCCAAGTTCTGGGCACTGCACTTCAAGAAGTATGTGGAGAAGCTCAAGAGAGTCCAGAGGAGGGTCACACACAAGATTAGAGGCCTGGAGACCAAGACGTATGAGGGCAAACTGCGGGATTTAGGATTATTCAACCTGGAGAAGAGAAGACTCAGGGGGGACTTGGTTCCAGCCTACAAGTATATCAGGGGTGTACATCAGGGCTTGGAGGTGCACCCATTCACCAAGGCTCCCCAGAGAAGGACAAGAAATAATGGGCATAAGCTGACTGAAGGTCACTTCAGGGTAGACATAAGGAACACTTCTTTACATGCTGAGTACCAGTGGTTTGGTGGTACAGTCATCCACCCTGGCAATCTTCAAAAAATATCTTGCCACTCATCACACTGTGGTAATTTGATCCCAGCAGTCTTTCCTGCCCAAGTGCAGGGGGGGCTAGACCCAATGATCTGTAAGGTCCCTTCTAACCCATCTACGAAACTATATATCAAAGTGTAGTCCTTAACTTAAACACCAGATTTGTAATGCATTCCTCTGATTCCTTCACATGATTCTTTATAATTTACTGTATACTGAATTTCTAAATGGGTACCAGAATCACAAGACTATCATGCTTGGTTATAGTGCCATAACAAAGGGGTGAGGAGGGGGAGATGAGTGGGACAACTGCCCCAGGTGCCAAAGGGAAAAAGTGAAGAGGCTCCAACAGGTCCTGCCCAGCTGGGGTGGGGCACAGAATGGAGCTAGGAGCGGCTTGTGGGTGGGGAGCATGGGAACAGAGGAAGGGTGACTTCCAATGCTGTGTGCACTCCCAGGCAAGTATGGGGCCCCCCAGATCTGTGTGTGGGGCAAGGGTGGGCTGCTGCTGTGGGGTTTACCCTGAGTGCCAAACTTCATCACTACAGCACTGCTTAGTTATGTGTCCTAGGAATTTTCATATTGGGCCAGAACTTTAGCTACTGTGAGCTAGCATGTCTCCATTAAAGTTAATACCAGCTAGGAATCTGCACCATTATAGGCAGAAGTAACAAAAAGTAACATTTTGTCTAAGTATAGACAGTCAAAAAGCCTGAGGCTGAATCAATTCATTCTTTGTAGATTAGCCTAAGGTGGACAGGTTAAATTGAAACAGAAATGAACAGCCATTTACCTCTGATTCAGGAAATGCAGGCACATGCCTGTAGTGGCTCAGGTCAGTAGCCAGGGGGTGCTAGAGCAGGGTTCTCTGGCTGTGTGTTCATTTCCTCTTCCTGCTGCCCCCAAGGTCTCTGGGATTTGCAGTCCAAAATCAGAGCAGCAGGACTTTACAGGGTTATTCATCACTTCCTCTTCCTGCTTCCAAGTGTCTCTGGGATTTGTAGTCTGCAGTTGCAGTCAGCAGTAAGTTTGAGTGGGGGAAAGGATGCTTAAGCCACCTCTCTGGCCCCAGACCCCAAGTGAGGTTTGCCTGGGGGGAGCAGTCCCCTCCCCTCCCTGTCTGCAGTCTGGGCTGCATCCCCAGCCAGGCTTGCCCCCCAGCCCCATATTAGCCAGCCCTCACTACTTCAGTTAGGGAGCACAAGTCCCCTGGAGGAGGACTTGTCCAACCCAGTCCAAGGCAGCAAAATTCTGGGATGCTGGGGTACTGTGATTTAAAATGAAGTTTCATAAACCAGTTTGATCCAAATCAGGTAAGCATCATACTACATTCAACCAGATTTATCTTAAACCAGTTTCAGCCACTGTGAAACTGGTTTATGTGCACTGAGCTTCTGTTCTATTACAGGTTTAAATCAGTTTCTGATCACTTAAACTGATTTATGTGTAATTTCTGTTCTTAGCTATTAAGTTGAAAACATTGATTTGTAGAAAAGGAGTTCTGCTTTCATGGTCTTCATAATCTTGGCCTGACTGGGACTCTTCTCTTTTAAACACCAACTGGATTTACATTTTCTATGTTAATTCAAAAAGGGAAATTCATTAAAATTACTCCCTATGATTAAATAATTAAAATATTAGTTTTACAGGCTTTCAATCAACCAACACTACTTGCAAAAACATTACTTTCTTTACAAGTGTTTAATTTCATTTTTCTTCTTAAAATGCCAAAACATTAGATCCTTGTCAACCCCAATCTCTCCATGTTTTTTTCACATTTTTCATCCTTGGCTTTTGGGGCGGGGGTTAGTTTGGAGTTTTATTTAAAAAAATACTGGATTTGAGCTTAATCCTGGCTTACTGAAGTGATAGGATATTTTCAGTTGTCTATGATGCATATAGGGTCATACCCTTTGATCTTAGGTAGACATCACTATGCCACAGTGCTCAGTCTGCTAAAGAAATTCCTACTTCATGAATAAGATTAAAATTAAACCATGCATTATTTCTGATCCTTCAAAACTCTTGGTTTTTTTAGTCTTCATATCTGCATGTAGTATGTATATAAATACATATGTACACACAAACACACAATTCTTTCCTGTATGACAACTAAAAATAGCAGGATTTTAGTAAATTTCACTTTATTTTCAATATATACAATACAAGTCAATCAGGCAGTAGAGGAAAACATTGTCTGGATGAAAATATTCCTGTCTTGCTGTATCTGTACATAAGAAAAAATATGCAGCATTGAGGCCAAATTGATGGCTCTCTGGCCTTTGGTTTTAAAATATATTATTGACATTGACTTTAGATCTTGCCTGATTTACTTTAATTTGAGCAGGGTCTCCACAGAAACAAGTTGCCTAGGTAACAAATATTGTGCACCATAAAAAAGCAAATTGCTGCTGAAACAAATAGTAATTATGGGCCTGGTTTTAGAAGCATTATCTTCTTTCTTACTTTAAACTATCCCTGGGTAGCACTATAAGTACAAACTTTGTTCTTTCATACTCCTTAGAAGAGTGAGGATGGGAAACCTAACACTTACCTTTGTGTCTTTTCTGCCCCCACACCAGCTCTAACTTGCATAAATATAGATATTTTTAAAACAACATTATTTTCTCAAGGGTGCATCAATATGATGGATCAAATTCCTGGCAGGAAGAAGCAAGTGTTGAATTAATTCCTTTTTAACATCGCTTACGAGAACTGCTCACAAAAAAACATCTTTTAAGTACAAACACATTCACATCTGGCATGCTCTAGATTTCTCAGTCTTTTTTAGGAAACCAACAGTCTTGTCCCGACATGGGGTCTTACATACCAAGTAATGATTATTAGGCAGACTCTTCATGTATTAGTTCAATGATTCATAGACAAGTATGATCTCAAAAGAGAGCCAAGATTACATAGCAAAGGTATGCCTAATGTTTTTATATCTGTTTAAAAGCAGTTTAGGTGGAAAAGTAAGTGAGGAAAGGGAATTTGTGCGAGTGTGTTAACATTGTACCTTTGGAGGAGGCCTATGTCTGCACTTCAACTCACACTGCAAGTGAAAAGAAATTTGATGGCTTCATCCTGTTGTCCATACCACAAAGTCATCGTGAGTACAAAATGCATTTTTGCCTAAGCAGATACCAAATATCTAACTCCACCTAAGGTCTGTTGTGATCCTGTTCCATTTGGCAGGTACATAAACTCCACATAAGCCCCCAGTTCATTAGACTGAGAAAAAACAGTTTGAGTGATTGCTTGAGACTAAGATCATGCAGGTGGTTTCATAAGAGAAATCGTATCATACATTCAGTGGCCTAAAGGGAGGACATGTCAGTGGGGGTGTGGACTTGTGAGGCAGGCAATTCCCTGGGAAAGAGGAAGCCCTGGGTTTTAACCCCTGCCCTCAGTGATATTTTTGTATTTTTTCCAATGAGCATAAGCCACAGGGTCACACTCCCTCTTACTTTCTCTTCTTTTAGCACCAGAAATTGCTCGGTGAGCTAGCTTTAACGGGAAAGGTGGAAGATCCTCTGAATTCTCCCTAGCCAAGTGGTGATCAACCTTTTGGCCCCTGGGCCAGATGAGTGGTATGGGGCCGGTCCACAGGCCAGATCTAGCCCCCTATGCCAAGATCAGTTTCTGGGACCCAGCAGCCTACCTCCCCATATCCTGCACTTCAGGATTGGGACCTGGGGGTCTGGCACCAACCACTCCCATGCACTGAGACTGGCCCAGGGACCTGACACTGATCCCTCCCACCCTTGTGCACCAGGACTGGACTTCAGAGGCCTGATACTGCCCATTCCTGGCCACTCACACCAGGACTGGGCTTTGGGGTCCAGCACTGCCCTCACCTAGCCCTGTGCCTGGGGATCAAGTGGCCAATCCAGTGCACAGGGCCTGGGCTGCCTCATGGGTCTAGAAATTTGACAGCAGGGGAGCAGTGCCCCTACTCTCTGCTGCCCACCAAATTTCTGGTCCCTCAGGCTGGATGATATGGTACAATGCCAGTTCAACAAAGCCCTGGCTTGAATGATCTAGTTGGGGATGGTCCTGCTTTGAGCAGGAGGATGGACTAGATGACCTCCCTGAGGTACTTCCAACCCTAATTTTCTGATTCTAATGGGCCAGATCTAGCCTGTAGGGCAGGGGTTGAGCAGCCCTGCCCTAGTCCATCTACTGCTAGTTAGGGTGCTCTCCAAAAAAGTTGAAGATCTGAGTTCAACACCTCTTAAACTAATCCGTGGTTTTCAACCTTGTGAAACTTAAGGCACTCCTCCTTAGATTCAGGGCACCCTTTGACTCTGCCAGCTCTTAGCTTCTACTTGGCTTTTGACTATGGAAAAATACTAAAGTAACTCTTCTGTTGCAAAGGAAACAGAAAGACCCCAACAGGTCAAAATGATTTTAACACTATGGATTCCTATTTGAAATCTCTGAGCTTAGTTTATGAATCATGTTTGTATACCTAACAGTATTAACATTGCATGATACCCTGCAGCACTCTTGAAAGGAAGTCAAAACACCTCAGGATGCCATGGCACCCTGGTTAAGAAGCACTGAACTAAATGGAAGCAAGAACTCAGGTCTCCCATTTCCTGGGCAAGTGCCCTAACTATTAGGGAACACTTCTTGGTGTGGCATGAAGTTCCTGCTGCCTGCTGTCATCCTTAGATGCCACACTTCCTAGACATATTGTGTTCCCATAAGGTTAGGCCCCAGGCCCTTGCAAAGGCAACAGCAAGACTGTTAGCTCTTTACTGTAAGTAGTTTACATAACAGTCCTCATCAAGATACTACCAGTAACTCACTTGCTGCCTGAGGCAAGCTATAGTGCTCAGCCAACAGCTACAGCTGCAAGAGGGTTAATAAAGGACTCCTCCATTTCAGCTTGCTGAGCCAGACAATCAGCATGGGATGCACAGTGTCTCCAGGTGTGTTGCTTTTCCAGTGAAGAAAACAGCTTCCCTGCTTACTAGGTGCACCTCAATTTTGGGGGGCTGATTTTGGGGGGAACAGAACATGTTGTATGTGAAAAAATATGGTGTATACTGTCGCGGACCGGTGCCCTGTTTCCGGCGGGCCCTGTACGTGAATCGGGTTGAACCTTAGCTTGGTCTGCGCTAGCTTCCGGTTTCCCCTTAATCTGGCTGCTAGATTGATTAGATTTCGCAAGACCGCAGGAGACGAGGGTACTTACGCAGCTTGTTGTTAGTAGCTGTTTATTGAAGATCGGATTACAACAAGTAGTTAATCACTGGGGGAGGGGGAGGGTCCCAGGGGTCTCGGGCATTGCTGCAGCTTCTTACTATGGCTTAGTAAGCAAGTTCTGGCAGGCACCCGCGTCCAACCTCTGCAACGACCTCTGTCCATGGGTCGTGAGAGGGAGAGCTCTGCCTCGGCTGACTACGGGTGGGGTTACATAGTCAGAGTCAGCCTATGGGATCTAGTATTTTCGTTCTATTCCTTTTTTGGTATTAGAGCTGGCTTCAGGCACTACAGGGGTTTGGCTTACTAGGTGGTGTCATGGATCACCGCCTGCAACACAGTTTGCACATATACATGGGTAGAACGTGGAGGCTGTCAATATCCTAATTCTTCCTTAGTAGCTATATGGCTTCTTGGAATTCTACAGCTTGGGACATCCACTCCCCCAGCTCTGAACCCAATGTGGAGTATGTACATGGGAGAAAGCATCACATCTGTGTTGAAGAGCTGCTCCCAATCAGACTCTAAGTATACTTGTTACCTTTGTCTAAAACAGATTTGTTGAATTCTAGTCTGGTGTAAACTAAAAATGCTAGCCCACATGTTTCTCTTGTATTTTTCTTGCATCATACAGCTCTTGAGTGATTGCAGTGTGTGCAAAACATTCTTCTCTTCATATTTTGATATTTCTGGTATTTCCTGGTCCTATGTAGCTTAGCAAGCCTCCATAGACTATAGCTTAGTAGTGAGGAAAGGATGGAATATGACTAAAAGGATTTTTAAAAAGAACCAATCTGATACTTTAATAGGACATTTTCTTTCTATTTTTAGGAGCTAGATCCTGAGACGAGCTGAGCTCTGCTTTGTGTAGAGGGCAAGGTATGTGTGTTCCATCTTTATTTTGGATTTTAAACTTTATTGCAGAATAAAGAAGTTTTTTTACCTCCCTGCCTGCTACCTCCAGGGAAGGAATTCTACCTGATCAACACATCAAAGAGCTACTCAGCACAGCTCACAAAGACACTCTCATGGACCCAGAGGGACAGCCTTCCATCTTCAGCTCCCTCTATGCAAAAATGAAGTTTATTTCCTACCTCTGGGGACTTTTTACTATCTTGTCCCGTCTACGCTTTTCCCAGAGCCTGATGAAGGGATTTTGATCCCGAAAGCTTGCAGAAAAGGACAATTTTCTTGCCATTTTCCAGTTGGTCTAATAAAAGGTATTTTGGAACCAAGAGTTCTAGTTTTTTGCTTTCCATCTTTATATGCATCTTCCAGTCTTCTTGCTAGCTAGGAGCCACTTTCTTCTTCCAACAAAAGTCAACTTTTCAAATGTGAATACCCTGCTGTACAATTGTTAAAACTGATCCTTTCAAGGTTGATTTCAAAAGTGACTATTAGTTGCTAATTCTACATGTGAGATTTACATAGCTTCCATTTGCAAAATAAGAACAATAAAAAAACTGAATATGGATTTTTACAGTCAAACTTAGCAAGGTCAGTGACAATAGCAATGCTTATGCACACTAACCAGACAGGATGTACCTCAATCCTACTGTGGAGGGATCGCATCTAGAATTAAAAAAAACCCGTGGTTTTGGGAAATGAACTTTCACTCCTTCTCTGTTCTGTTGAGACTGCCAAGAGTGCAAATTGTGAAATACCAGACTCATTCTCCCTCTCTTTTCAAGAGAATTGCACTTTCCAAAGAGATCAGCCTGGCATTTTATGAGCTCCAAATTCACTTAAAGTGTAAAGGTGGTAGGAAATAGAAGAAATCTTAATGGCTCCTCATGTTAATTCAGAAAACAAAATCTGAAGTTTATTCTATTACAATTTTAACTAATTTTAACAGCATTTCAATGATGAAAGAATATTTTTTCTTGTGTTAGAATTGGAAGGAAGGCATCCAATTGTAGACAAGAAACATTTTCCCTTTCAATTGAAATTAAAAACCTAGAGACTATTAGCAAGAAACTGTTAATCTCCTTGAGTTTTAAGATGTAAACTACAACACACACAGTTGGCCAATTATTGTCAGCCAAGTTACATATGTTTAAGCTTCTCAGAGGGCTAGCATCTGTCACCATTCTGACAATTAAATATGCCTCCATCCATTGTTCTGTAAAAGGGCAACAGTAACCTCATCCTCTATTCATCAGTGAGGAGGGCCACTTTTCATGACTCTCAGTTCTACGTGCTTGCTTCCCTGAATAATCTGCAAATCTGCTAGAGACAAAAAATATTGAAACCTATAATTTAGAATATCTTTTAGAAACCAGCTGTTTCAGAATTCCAGTCCTAGCATTTGTGTTGTTTTGTTTCATATGTTCTGAGAGAGAAATTGTAGCTTTAATGAAATGTAGCTTCCCCATAAAAACTGCATAACAGTGGTGCCAAACCCCTGGCCTGTGGGCTAGATCCAGCCTGAGAAGCCATGTCATCCAACCCATAGGGCCCTCCATGGCTCCAGAAATTTGGTGGCAGAGTAGTGGTGGGAGCAGTGGCAAGTCCGCAAGTCCAGACAACATGGTCATGTATGCTAGATCATACCAGTGCACAGGGTCAGGCTGTCATGTGGCTAGATCTGGCTGTGCAGGTTTGGGCTGCCAGATTCAGGTGTATGGGTTCCAAGTAGCATATGGCTATATGCAGGTGCATGGAGCCAGGTCAATGCACTGGATTGCTCCCATGGACTGATCCTACACACCAACTCTTCATGGGATCCTGCCTGCAGACTGACCCCATGCCACTCATCCAGCCAGAAGTTTTGGCAATACTACTAACTAGTACTTCCTTTGAAGTTGGGCTTCTTTGCCTCTTGTGTACCCTGTGAATTTAGACAGAAAAAAGACCCTGGGTGAGATTTTCCAGTGATATGGGGTCACTCTACCAGACTGATGGCAGAATCTAACTGTAGAACCAGTATAACTAATCATGAGAAAATCTCCAGTATGGTGGGGATCCAATGGCACAGAAATGGTGCAGAGATTCTGCAAGAAAAAACAGCTACAAAGGCCCTATATTCAGGGCTTCCTTAGGCCTGATGGATAATTAGCCCCTGATTTGGTCCTTTGTTTGTGGATTCTGCTGTGTGCTAGACTGGCACACCTCAGGAGAGGACAAAAATTAGCTGCCGATCACCTTGCACACCTTTACTCTGATGTTCACTGTAGGATCCTCAGATGCAGTGAAGCATCTAGCCTCCTAGAGTTAGATTCAGAAGGGGTACTTAAATGCTTAAAAACACTGTAGGTTCCTGAAGCCAAAACTTGCATCCATTATTACTGGAGGTAATTAATTTTGGTCTGCTGGGCATGGGCAATACCACCCAAGTCTTGACAGTGCAGAAGTGCTCAGAACCCATCTTATATCTAATCCCTGTAGAATTTATAAATGATCACCTCTGCCTGTCTGGTAGGTGTGCCCTTAGGAATGTTGTACCCCACAGAAAACATATGGATCTGGAAATTCTGGTGCTTCCTGGAGACTTGGTGCTCCTGTCACAATAAGAAGTAGGCAAGCTAGTGCTGCAGCAGCCTGCAGGTAGAGCCAGGGTTGATTATGACATCATCTGATGCTAGAAGAAAGCCGGGCTTAGCTAGGATATAAGTTTAGGTAGGATATAATATCGAGGAGAGGAGGTTTTAATAGCAGCCTTCAACTACCTGAAGGCTGATTCCAAAGAAGATGCAGCTAGACTGTTCTCAGTGGTGGCAGGTGACAGAACAAGGAGCAACAGTCTCAAGTTGCAGTTAGAGAAGTTTAGGTTAGATATTAGGAAGATATTATGTAGTTAAGCACTGGAAAAAGTTACCTAGAGGGGTTGTGAAATTTCCATCCTCGGAGGTTTTTAAGACCTGGCTAAACAAAGCCTTGGCTGGGATAATCTAGCTGTGGGTGGTCCTGCTTTCAGCAGGGGTTTGGACTAGATAACCTTCTGTGGGGTCTTCCAACCCTAATTTTCTATGATTGTGGGACCAGCAAGGGTCCAGGAACCCCACTGAGAGGCTGAGAGTATGGGACCGGCAAGGGTCCAGGAACTCCAGAGGCAGGGCTAAGTGGAAGAAAACAGTAATGAGGATGTCATCTGCAAGGCATGGGACATGGTGTAGGGGTAGAACAGAGCTATGCAACTAGCCCATAAGGCAGTGACCATGGGCACTTGGCGGTCATTTGAGACAGCAATTTGGGAAGTCCTGGGGCAGTCTTCCTCATAAAAGTAACAAACATCAAGGAATGATGAGTGATTGAATGGGTGATTGCCCACAGAGCGAAGGCTGCAAGGGCTTCACAGTCCCCCCCACCCCTCTCCCACTGGAGAGGCACCCTGTAACACTCTCTTCAACATCACTGGCCAATACTGGACTGTGGAGTTCAAATCCATTCTCTGCTTAACTGAATGTCTACAACCCCGGAAAGTCCTACAACCACTGACCTATTGGATAGTCATTGAAATCAAGGCCTAGAACTTAACTCTCCCAAGTGATCTAGTCCACAGAGGCAGACTCCTGTTTTTTCTCCCTCTTTGGCCCAATGGATATGTAATTATTTAATGGAAAACAGAAAAGATTCAACAGAAGCCATTGACAAGGACCCAGAGTATCCAATAACCCAATGATCAGGGCATTCACCTAGGAGATGGAGGACCTGGATTAAATATCCAATTACACAGAGGTTTGAATTTGAACCATAGCTTCCCTCATTGCAGGTGAGTGCTCTAATAGCATAAAGAGGTGATCTTCTGCAGTTCACTAGGCAGGCCACTAAAATTCCAGGAACTGGGGAAAGCCCAAGTTCCAACTCACCTAGAATTTCCAGTCTCTTAGCTCCCTTCAGCCTGCCAGTGAACTGGGAGTAGCTCCCAGGCACACAGCCCCTTGTCACTCCAAATTCCCAACTTTGTCTCGTACATAATTCCATATTTGAAATGAAAAAAGTGCTTTTTATTTTTGCAAAAAAATACAAACATTAATTTTAAGCACAAATATTTTTATCTCTCCACTGAAGTAATATGGTATCCAGCACTATTGGAAAGCTCTAATGTTAATCTTTGGCTCTAGTAGCAGGGGCATCAATGCAGGCTTTTCTTCTTTGTTTTCCCAGTGAGCTTAATCATTCCCTCTCTAGATATGAAACTCTTCTGTTGGATGATTCTGTGATATCTGACTCATCAAAGACATTTTGTTCTGGTAAATTAAGTGCCATAAAAGCTGCCTTGTTACACCCTGCAGAAAGTTTAACCCTTCCTTCATGCATTCCATAAATAAAGTGCATGAGATGAAGCAGATTTTGGTACCTGGAGGGAAATTTCTTTTGTAACTCCTTTCCCTAGAAAGTTTTATTCAAAATCATTCAATATATCAGGATTTATTTTCTTATTCAACACTCTACAAGTAAATTAGTTTACACTGAGATAGAATTAAAATGATTTGATAAAGAAAGTCTAATAGGCATTGCTATGAGGGCTGGAAAAGCACACTATGAAGAAATCCTCTGGAACATGTTGTGTCTGTATTTTGCTAAAATGCTCCTACATGTTGTGGGGCTGGATTCTTCTGTAATTCTGAAATTCTTCCAGTGGCATCAGTGGAGTTACACTGATGTTAAAATTGGTATGAGTGGAGAATCGTGCCATCTGAATGCATAACAACCACAGGAAGGGGAAATCATCATGGGCAAAATCAACTGAAGCACTATGTTAGAGGCAATGCACAATCTAAATAAATAAGAAAAAGCTACCATACACCTGCTTCTTGAAGCAGAGCAGCACAGAGAAAAGATTGGAATACTTTCATATGTGAGTTGCAGAAAGTAAGGGGTAATGAGTCTGATGTTTGGGAGCCACATATAGACCATACAGAATGTGGCCTAATAGTAATAACAACAATGGCAGTGGGTAGACCCAATTGTTCTTAGCTCCTTTACTAAAAATATGTTAAGAGGAATATCTTATTTTATCTAAGATAGTTATAATATTGATTCCACAATACTGTCTTATTCTCTCTCTCTCCTTTTGAGAGGGTTACCCATGCAAATAGCAAAAATTTGCATTATATTACATTTTGCAAAAATTCACCCATACATACAACTACTACTACTTGTAGACCACTGAAGAAAATTAAAAAGCATCCCAAAAAAGGAGAGAACATTAATACTGACCTTATTAGTAATCTTAAGAAAGTTTTGGGGTAGTTTGAAAATCTGAACTCACCCCATCCATATCAAGAAGCAATATAACTGTGTAGATAACCTTCCCATGACATTCTCCGTGGGTCCTGGTATTGAAAAGTAGTGGAATAGTGTCCTTGTGATGTGTTTCAGAAGAGTCAGAAAAGGGTTTTCTCTCTTCTGACTGTTATTCTCTCATAATAAGGAAGAGATGGGATGCAGTGATACTAAATATAATAGTGATTCTTTTGCAAGTTTCTGGACATACAGCCAGACAGTTAGCTCTAGTTCATGATAGTATAACCTACCTACAGAAAATCTGTGCTGCCTCTTGACATATTCTACGGATCCCCCATAAGTAATACTTCAGTCAGGCCACAGGCTATGCCATGCAGATCTCTGCTCTTGCTGCTGGTTTTCTCTAGAGTTATAGCTAGAATATGGCATATAAAGTCAATGTTATAAATGGATAAGAATTCCTTACTAGAATACCAAAACGGCAGAATCTGGCTTTAAATTTTATTTTTATAGTGATTCTGGCCAGTCTCTTATAGCTAAAGGCTGTTCTCTTAGTCACATATCTTTATATGCTTGGCCACCAGAAGCTATTTAGTCTTTAGGTTAAGAGGACAATGAATTGTGACTGAGTAAAGGAATTCATCCTTATAATACATGCATATTTGCTACCAAAACAGGACAATTTATTTGGAAAGAAGATGCATAATCTCCTCTTTGCAGCCAAGAATGATGTTTTTTCATAATAAGAAAAATTATAGAAATATGACAATCTGTTCTTTATAACTGCTTTCATAAAATGAACTAATATTTTTCAGTTATTGAAATGTATGAAGACCTCTTCCTAGAACAAAGAATTCTGTGTACTAACAAAAGCTATCTAGCCAATTTCCATGGTACAAGATTATGAGATCCTTTTCTAACGTAGTTCAAAAATAATTTCTAAAGCCTTAAAATTCCTCCAACTTGTAGTCAAAAGCACAGTTCTCTTTCACATAGAATTAGTTTTACCCAATACTACAACTGACTAGCTTTCTGACTACCCAATTACATCAATCACTTCTGCTTTTAACAAAGCTCTGTATCATTTTAAATGGTTAACTACACTTGTGATTGTAATGGGTAGCCAGGGGCTCCCCATTACTTTAAGTAGAAATACAGAGCACAGAGCTCCACAGGCAGAGGGAAACATTGCACCTGATAAACTGGCTGCAGGGAACAGGCAGTCATAGGGCTAGAGACTATCAGTGCCTATTGCGGTGCTCCCTGCTCTACAGTGGGCCAATAGGACAAGCCCTCCTGCAAAGGCATGGCAACAAGGGCATGGACAAAGCAGCCAAAACAACAGGTGCAAGCTGCTCATAGACCTATGCAACAGACTTTGATTAGAAACCACGGTGGGTGGCTGGGGAGCCACCCGACTGAAAGGGACAGGGCTTGGGAAGGCTTATAAACCCCTGAGGGCAGAGCCAGCTGGGATGGTCTGGCCCTACTGCTGCCAGGCAGAGGAGCTCCCTGGGACCTTGAACCAGAGCAGAGGGGTAGAGAACAGTGAGAGCCCAGGGTGAAAGCTACTTCCAGAGTGAGTGCTGCTCTGTTGTAGGGGTGGAAGAGATCTTTTTCTTAAAGCAATAGTGTGCATTTCCTTCTGTAGTGACTGTTTTCCCAGATGGGAAGTGTTGTGTTATAGCCAGGGGGCTTATTACTTGGTAAAGATATACTGGTGGACCAGATGGACTATCAGAGGAGGTAGGAGATCCCTGTGGTGCCTGAGAGGCATGTGGTGACTTTGAGCCCTGCTCAGGGCAGTTGGAGCCTGAGGCTGAGGGGGACAGAGCACAAGTCTGAGAGGGGCAATAGTAGGTTTGAGGCCAAGAAGACCAAACTGTAGCCCAAGAGGGGTGAGGACCAGGGCCAGGGGTCTGAATCCCAAGAAGAGTGAAACCACAGCCCGAGAGGAGCGGGAAGAAGGGCCAGAAGCCCATCAGCCTGGGGTGGGCAAAAACATAGCCCAAGAGGGGGAAGAGCCAGGGCCAGGGACCCACAGCCCAAGAAGAGTTAGACCAGAGCCCAGAAGGACAAGTCAGGGGCTGGAACCCAGCAGCCAGTCCAGCACCATGGACCTAGGCAAAAAGGGACCAGCGAGAGAAGGGGCAGAGGCTGAGCAGGCCAAAGCCCCAACAAGGGTGTAAAGGCCTGTAGTGACTGGGTATTGACTAGGAGATAAATGGCCCTACCTGAATGATGACTGATAACACCTGTGAGGCATGGGTGTGGCTATAGGAGAGGTCAGAGGCTGCAGAATTAGCTCTTAAGGCAATTATTGTGCTGGTACACAAATGAGCCAGGAGGGCCCACCTAGTACCTGAGGGGCAAGTTTGAGATCTGTGGAGGTGCATGGGGTGCTGGACCCCTGGGCACGTTCGGGGATGCTCAGGCTTGGTGGGCTTCCAGTGCTCCATGCACCATTGCCTAGAACTGCCTGGGAATGGCCTGGCTGCCCTGGGAAGGTGGCAAGAGGGCAGCACGGACAATGCCTTTTGAGGGTAAGAAGTTTTGATTCCATTACAGCAAGGGTGGGCAAAATGCAGCCCACAGGCTGGATGCGCCCTGCCAGGTCATTCTATCTGGCCTGCAGGGCCCCTAAGAAATTTAGAAAATGATTATTTATCTGCCACTGGCTGCCTGCCATGCAGCTTGCCAAAACTCAGTAAGCAGCCCTCCACCCAAAAAAATTGCCCACCCCTGCCTTACAGTATTCAGTCAAAGAATAACCAAAAATCCTGTATTACTTTTGAAATAAAAATTAAATTGCAAATGTTTTGTGGGTTTCAGCTAGTTTTGAAAATATTTTAAATGATCACTATAGCAGTATAGCAGGAGCATACCTCAGGGGTGGCCATAATGTCCCTTGGTGGCCACGCATCTCCTGCACCCACTGTGCTTCTGTGGATCACCTTCCTTCCCTCTCACCTCCCATGCCTTGTTGTAATTAGTCTATTTGCTGGAAGGGATGGCTCCCCTAACATCGTGGAGTGAGTGAGTCCTCATCTGTGCTTGTAACTAGCAGGGTCCCTCCTGGACAGGTGCTGCCTACAAGATGTGGTTGCACCCACTCAGCTAGCACCCCACTTGGGTAGACCCGGGGGGCTCTACTGCCACAGAGGGAAGTATTGGGCCCCCCTGCAGCTCAGGCTGTGCAACCTGGCGACGGCTCCTGGAGCCTGCCTGGGTCTCCTGTGGCTGGAGAGAGAGCTACCAGTAGGCCCTGAGCTGCAGGGGGACCCCAGTGTTTCCCTCCACTGTGGTGGCACCCCCTGGGTAGCACCCACTCACTGACACCCTGCCCAGGTAATCCTGGGGGGGGTGCCACCACCCTGGAAGGAAGCATCAGGGCCCCTCATAGCTCAGGGCCCGTTGACAGCTTGCCCCCTGGCTACAGGAGAGATGGGCAGGCTCTGGGGAGAAGGGAAGAAGGGACTGGGCCCCTCACTACTTTTTTTTCTCTTTCCCCCTTTGGCAGAGCCTGCCATTATCAAACAGAGTGCTCCAGACAGACAGAATAAGCCTATTTTATTATAGATATGCTTTGGTTTTGTCTACATTGCTTTATCCATGTGTGAGCTTTTTTCCTCTTGGGGTCTTAATGTGAGTTTGTTCTTTGGAATTCCTGGCATCATTCTGGTTACATAAATTTAATATCCACATATCTTCTCGCTGCCACAAAGTTTTTTTTGTCTTTTAACACAAATCTAGTTAATCTGAAACAATTTATCTGAAATGCCAGAATAATCATAGCTTGGTTGCATCCTCTAGCTCTATGGTTCAATCTTCATGCCAGAGCCAACAGCCAGTAAGAGAAAGTGGCAGGTGGATAAGTCTCTTCTGTGAACTCAGGTTTAGGAGATCCACAGCACAATCATACAAACGCTGAGGTTAGGGAGCAGATCATCAATCTTTAGAAGATCTGATATGTTCCAGATTTAAAGGAATAACAGTGCACATTCAAGTTTTCTTTGGACCTGCTGCCCCATCATTTGAAAATGCAGTCAGCAGAGCGGCTTGATAATTAAATATGAGTTATAGGTCATCTCTTATTTTCTCCTAAGCTCATCCAGAACCAAAACACATGTATTCCTGGGTGGGCTCTCCAGAAAGATAAATATCCTGATAAGTGTTCAGGCAAAGCGGGAGTTACCAGCTATATGCAAACCATTGTTGATTTATCCTTTCAATTCATATTTTTCTGACTTGATACTTTTCAAGAGTTTGGATTATGGATGTCATTTTGTTTCAGAACTTTGTACCAAGATTGAGAGCTATGGTTTATGGGGTTGAAAAAATGGTCATATATATTGTGTCATGTCTGTCAAATTTTCACTAAGATAACTGAAAGGATGATTAATAAAATTAACCTAATGATTTGCAATTAATGAAAGTAACCCAAGTTTTAGCTCAATCACTGCTGTCCACATACAAAAATTTAACCTGGGTGCTTTGCCTGGACTAGCTTCCTAATGGGGGGGGTATAGATTATTCTATAACTCACTAACTTTACTATGAGGGTACAGACTAAATCAGCAAAGCTAACTGTACTCATCAGCAAAGCTAACCGCACTTTATCATGCATTGGCATATGCATGACAAATAGATGCAAGGAGGTGATACTTCCCCTCTATGCAGCATTGGTCAGACTGCAGTTGGAGTACTGCATCCAGTTTTAGGCACCGTACTTCAAGAAGTACGTTAATAGACTCAACAGGGTCCAGAAGAGGGCCACTCATATGGCTAGGGGCTTGCAGGACAAGCTGTATGAGGAGAGATTGGGGGACCTGGACCTCTTCAGCCGCCACAAGAGAAGGCTGAGAGATGATCTTGTGGCCACCTACAAATTCATTAGGGGGATGCAGGAAGGGATCAGAGATGCTCTGTTCACCAGGGTGCCTCTTGGGGTAACAAGGAACAAGAGTCACAAACTGACAGAGCTGATTTAGGCTAGATATCAGGAAAAATCTCATGGTAAGGGTAGCCAAAATTTGGAACAGGCTTCCAAGGGAGGGGGGGTCTCTCCCCTACCTTGGGGGTCTTTAAGAGAAGGTTGGATAGGCATCTGGCTGGGGTCATCTGACCCAAGCCCTCTTTCCTGCCTAGGCAGAGGGTTGGACTCAATGATTTGTTAAGGTCCCTTCTGACCCTAGCATCTGTGAATCTATAAATCATTCAAGTGTTGATGCTTCTCCAGTGCTTTCCCAGAATTCCTCCAGAGGAATTCAAGCTCTTCCACACTTGACTAAGAAAGGATCACAGCACATCTGGAAAAAGAAAAAGGAGGTATGTCTTAAGACAGACACAAGCAAATTTGGAAACAGTGAGGACTCAGTAATTATAGGTGTAGCTCTTTAATAGAAATACTTATGCCTCAGGTAAGCTAACGTGGGTTCCTAGTTCTGGATGCCAGTCACTTGTGTCACGCATGCTATTAATCTGAAACAATAAATTCTAGCACAGTTCTTGGTGGAATTTATTTCTCGGGGACACTGTGTTTGCCTATGTCCAGGAGCACAGCATGTTGAACTGGGGTAGAGCAGACTCAGCTGGCAGGGGGCCTCAGGGAACAGCATACCAGGGCTGAGGCTGCTCCAGCCTGGCTCAACATGCTGCAGAGGAGCTGAACATCCAGCCCTGTCAGCATCTACGTATGCATTGCAGCAGAGTAAATGACTGTCGTAAAATAGTACTTGTCAGGTAGTACTATCCTGCAGCAGAATTAATTAGTTTACTCTTTTGGCTTAATAGTGCTGTGTATGTAGACGGTTACTCTTTACTGCAGAGCTAATTAGCTCTAGAGTAAAGCGTCTCATGTAGACACACCCACTTGGGACTCATTTCAGATGATAATATTTCTTCCATACAATATCTAGTTACAATTGCCATCATCAATAGTTTCTAAAGTTTTCATGCTGTAACACTCTTATACATTTTGGTCAGCTAAAACCTGATAACCCCATAATCCATCAGAATTGTCCATTTCTTTGGTACTACTTTTGGTCCTTTACCTACAGGAATGAACTAATTTTATCATAGAAAGGATACCAATCTATATTTCCAGAGATAAGTTTCCAATTCTAATCAGACTTTGTTTTCATATGTGTCATTCCTTCAACCTAGTCAGAACAAATTAATAATCCTTTCTGGTGGGGAGAGAGACCCATTAATTAAGAATACCTTTTTCTAATTATTTATTCCTAGTTATTATTTAACAAGAATATTATTAAAAGTAATGTTATACATGTTTTGAATATCCTGGCAAGGTTAAAACCACTCTTAAAATAAACAGAAAACTTTTTTCAGAAAGGTTAGGACTAAATTTTATGCCATGTATTTAAAAACTAGCCAGTAGAACTATGAGCATGAGTAAGATGCAGGAGCTAAAAACAGAATAAGTCACTGTTCAGACTTACAGAAGAAGGAAGTATGAGCAGCTTAAAAACAACTAATGGATAAGTGAAGCAAATAATAAATGCAAATAAATCACAGCTGCTGAGTGGACTTCAGAAAGTTAAATGTTTGATGTGAAATCTAAGTAGTTTAATTCCAATTGTTAATTATGTCAAGTGCCTTTTGTAGCATGCTGAGTCTAGTGGAACAATATGAATCATTGTCTGGCTTTAAATATGAACTGTAATGGAGCCTATGCCAATGATGGGTGACATGCTCTATTATCCCATATAATTTTGTAATAAAATGGCCTCCTGGCATTATTTATTTAGGTGTTTTTAGCCCATCATTTCTAAGACCTCTGATCTCTTCTTTGTATAGCATAATATTACGGCCTTTCATAAATTTGATTTTGAAAAACATTAGTTATTACTCACTTCCCTACGGTATTAAATTGTCTTGCTACAAATTTTGCTAGCTTAATCATAACTATTTTTAAGAGTTTTCTCTTAAAACAGATTCATGTTACACATCATGATGTTGTAATATTTTATTAAAAGCTTTGTTTCGAATATTGGCTTTCCAGTTATGGAAATGTGCCACCCTGATATGGTTCTTAATAGACTCAGAAAGTAAAGACTAAGCATTAAGTTGCCAGTATATTTATCTTCAATACTTGATTCACTGAGCAATTATTGAAGATGTACTAGAGGAATGGTTCAAACACTTCAGACAAGCAACTTATTTTGCTTTTCTTCTTTCTTGATATAGTTGCTTAAACAATACAGAGAACATCATGGGTGTTACATTTGTGTAACTAAATGTAATAGATTAATCTTGAGCTATGAAAGCATTGGAAAGGATTAGAAAATTGATTATGGAATTATGTTTCCACCACAGAATAACCCCACCAAAGCTCTTTACTTCCTACATCCTCTAATTTTCTGTTCTTAGCGTCATAAGTTATCCCATCAATAACTTGAAGGAGTTGTTGACTTCCAGGATTTTATTAACCTGTAAGATGATGGAGTAAGATGATGGAGCTGGAATCAAGTCTAGACCAGTATAGTTTTTAAAAGCAGTTCCTAGAAGGGGGTACAACTCCTAGCACCAAATTTGAAAATCAGTAACTTTTAGGTGCTTAACCTGTTTGGGGTGTTTTGTAAAAGATACCTGTTAAAGATATCTATATATTTTTGTAACAGACACCTATGTATATCTCTCTAAATACCCTTGAAAATCTAGTACTTAATGTGATTTACAGGTTATCTTTAAAACGTTTTAAAACCGTGGAATGTTATGCTGTCACACGGAACCGTTTCAGGGCAGTCACAGGTTAAAGCTTAATGCCATCTCAGACTGACCAACTCCCCCTTTATGCGGCGTTGGTCAGGCCGCAGATGGAGTACTGTGTCCAGTTCTGGGCGCCGCACTTCAAGAGGGACGTGGACGGCCTCGAGAGGGT
>JAGPOW010001296.1:97151131-97167770 GCA_030014935.1 Caiman crocodilus
CAGCACTTGTTTCCTGCCATTGGCAGGGGGTCAGACTAGATGGCCTGCTCTAGGCCCCTTCTGACCCTAGTTACTATGAAACTATGAAACTATGTTTTGTCACTAGGGCTAGGGAAAGACATTACACATAAACGCATTTAGGTGATCAGAAACTGGTTTAAACCTGTAACAGAACAGATGTTCAGTGCACGCAAACCAGTTTGAAAATGGCTGAAACCGGTTTGAGGTAAATCTCAAACCGGTTGAGATTCTAGTTGAATGTAGTATCTAGTTGAATGTAGGATCAGACTTAACTGATTTGGTTCAAACCAGTTTATGCAATGTCTGTCTGAGACCTCTTGCTGGTTTAAATTAAATCAAAGTATCCCAGAATGCTCTCTGGGCTGGGCAGGGCTCTCTGCTCCCTGGCTGAAGCTTGGCACAGACTTTCAGGCACAACAGGGTCTGCTGGCTTCCTCGTGCCCCCCCCTCTCCCCACCCTGCCACCCTTGCTGCTTAAGCAGAGATCCCTTCCTCTTCTCTACCACAGCACAGACCCTAGCTAGCATGTGGTATGCTAGCTAACACTGAGAGGTATCTGTGTGCGTGTCTCTTTCCAATTTCACTGAGGTAGGCAGGCAGAACAGTGACCACTTAGGGCTTCTAAAGCTAATCAACAGGTCAGCCAGCAAGCTGTTTAAGAAGTTTGAAGTATTGTGTAGAGAGGCTATTGTTTTTGCTAATCAGGTGATAAAGACTGTTATCAGCCTAGCACTCCCTTACCCCTGCACCACCACCACCTCCGGCTGGCTTGCTCACCTGTCAGTTTACTGCAGACAATATGACAAAGCAGGGAGGGACATTGGAAAGTTCCATATCATCAACAGATGCATGCACTGCACACACACCACTTGCCTCAGAGTGGTAGCCCAGGGCTGAGGGCTGGCAACACCCCTGCCCCTTGAGCAGCTAGTGGGAGAAAGCCTGGGACCATGCAGGCAGACATCCCTAATGAGAGGGTCCTGCTGAGGCCTGGCCATGCCTCCCTCAGCTCTGCTCCCTGCAGAAGAGAAAGGAGGGCTGATCTAGTTTCCCCCCAGCTTCTAGCCTGAGCCACTACAGGCACGTTCCTGAATTTCCTTAGTCCAGAGAGAATGTCTAGCTAGTTTCAAACCAGTTCAGCCTAACTAAGTTAAACTAACCTGCAAAGATTGAATCAATTCAGGCTCAGACTTTTTGAATGTCTATCCTTAGCCCAGAAGGCTTAGTGAGCAGGGTTGTGAATAGGAACCAGGACTCAGTCCCTCCTCTGGGGTGGAAGAGGAGGAGGGAGGGTGACATGTAGTTTGGGGTGGAGAAAGCACCTTGTGGCTTCCCTTGCTTTGCACCCAGCAGGAGCCAGTCAGACCCATGGGTGAGAGATGAAGTCTTGAAAAAACCTGTTTCAAGTGAACAGCATGGGTGAGAAGTAACAAGAAAAGAGTAGAAAAAATGGATTTTGAAAAATAAAGGACCAAAATCTTGACTGAATTAGAACTGGGTTGGGGAGGGGTGAGGCAGGGTGTTGTGTTAGTACCCACACCAGGGTACAGCTGAGACTCAGCAAGCTCACTGCATGCCACACCAGGGCAAGAGTTGAGTTAACACTTACACCAGGGAAGAACTGAGATCCACCAGGCCCATTGAATGGGTTGGGTAAGGGGGGCTGCTGATGGACACTGTCAAACAAATAGCAGTTCAGTTCAAATTAATATCATGGGGGAGGGGGAAACCAAGCCATGGTGCAGTGCCCAGCAACAATGGGAGGTGGGGTGGTGGTTGGGGAAGGAGATGGTTGCCCAACACTCAAAACCAATTTCTTATGTTCTTTAGCAGCTAATCGGCCTTTAACCACTCCCCTGGCACCAACAGCCAGTCAGCCAAGTGAGCGGGTTGCTAAAGTAAGCAGCAAACTGGTGACCTGCGCTCATGTACAGTGGTCTGGGTGTGCTGGGGTTGCAACCCCTAGAAGTAGATGGGGGTATTGGTTTAGGGTTTAAGATTGAAAGTTTGCCCATGGAGCAAAGGCGAGGGAAGGGCTTGGAATGGTGCATTCTGGAATGCTGGAAGAAGGAAAATAGAGTGGTTTGTCTCCCTAGAGCAGTCTAACACTAACAATATCCTGGAGACCCTGGAGCAACCTAGGTAAAGTGGTTCTAAGATATCTTTTGCTTGAATTGGTATACCGCTAAAGCATTTAACAGGTACTTAGCACAGGTTAACACCCTTCAATGGGTGCCTTTATGACAATTTCAAAGTAACCTATGACCTCCCCCCCTTAGATTATAAACTTCTGTGAGTAGGAAGTGTACTTCTATTGGTTTGTAAAATGCCATACATTTATGCCATTAAGTTAATAATCAGTAATTGCAACATTATATTAGATATAGATATTATACTTCTAACCACTAGATGGCGGTGTCTTGTTTAACTAATATTGACCATTGAAAACTGATTTTCTTGCTAAGAATATTTAAATGATAGTATTATAGTATGATTTTACCTTGAAGATTAGTCTTAAAGATGGTCAAAAAGTACTTCTGACATGTTTCTTTTCTTTAACCTTCCAGTTCTGAAATCTTATTATCTAAAAATAGAGAGAAATCTTGAAACTGATTGTTATTATCCTGTTATGAGTTAGACCCTGGGAGGTTCTATGAGCCTTCTGAAGAAGGCTGAATGTCATCAGTTCCCCAACTGCAATGGCCCTCAGCACCACTGTAAATCCATCTTATATCATCTTCCAAATCTTAGGACCAGTAAGCATCTTATCTTCATCACTTGTGAGCTGTCATCTGCCTTCATCTAAAAATCTTATCTTCCTTTGGCTTCTGCAGCTCTGCCTTCTCTTAGTTCTCATCATATTTTAATTGCATCTTCAATATGTCCTTTAGAGGATTCTCCACCCTTTGATCTTGGTTCTGTACCAGAGAGCCTGGGGCTTCTGTTACTTTAAGGAGAGAAACTGCACTTTATAGAGCCCAGGCAGCAGAATACAGGCCAGATACAAGAAGGGAGGAGCACTATGGCCTAGGCAGGGAGCTGCTTATTAAATATTGGTTCTTGAATTGAAAGCAAGACATTTTAGATCTCAGTGCACCGTTCTTTCTCATTTAAGAGGAAAGGCAAAGCAAGAGTAGATGGGAATTTTTCCATAGTTTGTGATACTATCACTTATCAAGCTTTATTAAAAGCAAGGCTAATTAGATAGAGCTGGTATCCTTTTTCCCGCTCAAGCTGAAGCTCTAGCTGGAATGCTGAGGCAGACAGGAGGAGGATTTAACTCATCCCATCCCGCCCCCCCGCCCCGCCCTGTACCTGCAGGGGGGCCCAGCTGGGGTCTGCCTGGCACTAGTGGAGCAGTACCTGACCGGCAAAACCCAACTGGGGTCCTATGCAGGCAGTGGGAGGCAAGAGGAGAGGAAGTTAAAACCCTCCGCTCCACCTTAGCATGCTGACCCCAGCCAGCATCAAGTGGAGAATGAGATTAAGGCCTGTCAGGGGCTGCTCCACCCCTGCCAGGCAGACCCCATTTGGGGTCCCATTTATGGTCTCAAGTCAAACTGAAGAAGTCAAGGAACTTTCTGCTTTTTAACATAGAACAATTTATCACAATACTGAAAAAAATTTAAGTCCAGTCTTGATAATAGGAGAGATCAAAGGTTGTTAGGAATATTCCCTTTGATACTTGATCTAATTCAAGGGCTTCTAAAGTTTCACTGGTTGATTTATGGCTTGTTGCTTTCCTCTCACTATGCAGACAGAAGGAGAAAATGGAACTGGGATGAGGTAAAGAAACAATAGCTGTGGTTTCTGGTGCCTGGGAATCCCTAGAATCCCCTTTCCATGTTGTCCCTATAATCTGCTCCCAATATTAGGGGCAATCTGGGATACATTCACCTAAAGGCTCAGCATACTCCCAGATTATAATCAAGACAAAAGTTAATGCTGGTAGGGTATGTTATATAAAAACCCTTTGAGATCTGTCAGGATGAACAATGGTTGTGGTTGTGGTGGTTAATGTTAATAAATTCTTGCCAATGGGTAAACATTTCAAAACTACCTAGGTGACTTAGAAGCTAAAGTTCTATTTTTCAAAAATGCCTTATGCAATAAGAATCTAATATTTCTAAGTCAATAGGGCCTTAGCCTCCTAATTCATATCTGGGTTTTTAAACATTTTCCCTTAAATAATTTTGGCTTCCAGAGATACAAGGAAGAAAAGGATAATCTAATGGTTGGAGCATTAGCCGAACACTTGGGAAGCCCATTCTTGTATAGGTTTCCTTTGTTCCCTTGTTCAGGTCAGTTTCTCTGTCCCTTGCCTGTACATGAGGTTAAGAGGATTTCTCTATTTCACAGAGGAGCTGTGAGGATAAATACCTGATAGATTATAGACTATGAAGTACTCAGTAAGTGGGGCCAGATGAGTACCTAAGACAGAAGAAATGGCAAAAGTGTTCTATAGTTCACAGCTGGAGTCAACACTTGGCAACTGACTGCTGAGCAAGTGAGAGCTGGGTTCCAGCTGAGGGTGATGACAGACTCCACATGGTCATTTTATCTTCTGTCTAATTAACATTTTTTCTACTTCAGGAGCACACCATTAATAAGCAAATGCCCCACATTACTCAGGTTTTAAAATTGCCATTTTTCTGTGACTATACCATTTCTAACTTACTTAATACACTATTAGAACTCTAGTTTTTATTCTAACTTCCCTTCCCCCATTTTTGTTGGTTTAACCATAGACAAAATTAATTAAAAAAATGAAGGCCTTTGTTTAAAAAAAAAGTTACAAAATTGTATATTTCAACAGTGTGTTTTGCGTAAAGGCGATCGACCTGTCAGTTCAGTTTAAAAGCTTTTGGATGACAGACGCAAAAGGCTCATCTACATGTCACCATATGGCAACATTGCTACAATGCCACGCTTTATTAGCTCCTTCTGGAAGACTAAAGCATGGCAGAGTACAGGTAGTTACTACACTGTGTGTACAGTGCATGATTAGATTTTGCTGCTACATCGCTGTAGCTGGTGATCATACGTAGAACCGCATGATTGCTACATTGCCATAGGGCAGTGGTGTCCAACCTTTTCAAGTAGATCACCTTTGGCATTTAAAAGCAACCCAAGATGTACCATGTGCCACCATTATACCTCCCTCCTCCACTGCCCAGCAGGTAAGTCTGTGGGAAGGGAAGGAGGGGGCAGATCAAGGCAGAGGGAGAAAAAATTATTTGGGAACATGCCTCCCCAACTGGTAAGTCCCACCCAGTCAGGGCACCACTCAACTTACCCCTGCTTCTGCCTCTGCGAGACTGTCCCTCACCATGAAGGCCTCGATCTAGTCCCCGGCCCTTCCCTCCCCCATGGACTGACCTGCTGGACTAGGGCACGCACATGCATGCATGCAGGCACTCGGCCACCACTCAAGCCTTGGATCGATTTCAAGAGCCTCCGAGATCTATTGGTAGATTGAGATCCACTGGTTAGTGACCACTGCCATAAGACTACATGTTGATGTGCCCAAAGTGAAAAAAAAAACCATAATAAGATTAGGCATCAATGTTCTAGCTGTAATACTGTTTAGAAAGGCTAAAATGTTTTCCTAAATATTTTTAAACTTGAAAAGGTTCTCACAAAGTTGAATAACAACATCATCTGAGTCTTAGTTATCTTGTTAAACTTTATAATGTAACTAGCCAGTTGCCCATCAAGACGGATGTGGGGGGGAGTGTACGGGCAGGGACAGAGACCTGTGTCTGTACACTCCCCACCTTCGGGGCTGGGGTGACTCCCCCTTTCCTTCGCCCTTCTGCAGGGCCGGGCCAGGCCAGGCTCAGAGCTCCCCCCCCCGCAACCATTTTCAGGCTTGCCCCCTGCACTGTTGAAGGGCTGAGCCCAGCACCTCCCTGTCCCCCCCCACCCTGCCTGCTGCTGCTTCAGAGCTAGACCGGGCTGGGCCCAGCATGCCCCCCTCCTCCCTGCCAGCATTATGGGGCCAGGCTGAGCCCAGTGCACCCCCGCATCCTGCCCACTGCCATTTTGGGTCCAGGCCTGTCCCCCCACCCTTCCTGATGTTGTTGTGGGGCTGGGCCCGGCCGGGCCCGGCACACCTCTCCCCACCTTGCCTATTGCCATTTTGGGGCCAGGCCTGCCTGCTGCTGTTGTGGGGCTGGGCCGAGCCCGGCATTATCCCCCCATCCTGCCTGCCCCCCCACCCCCCCACTGTTTTGAGTCTGGGCCCACTTCACCCCCTGCCCACCTGGCCCACATCCACCTGGCTCCCCTCCCCATGAACACTGGAGGGGAGGCGGGTGCATGGAGCACCACCACCCAGCACCCTCTGCCGCCACCGCATCCAGGGGGCAGCGGGCAGGGGGCAGAGGGTGAGGCCAGCACTGCTGGCCTCATCCTCCACTCTGTCCGCTCCATCGCTGCTGCCTCCCAGGAGCAGGGCAGTAGAGAGGGGGGAAACAAGGCTGGCTATGCTGGCCTTGCCCTCCTGCTCCTTCCCCTCTGCCCCGCCGTCATGGTGGTGTCAGGGCCTGCTCTTCCCCCATGCCGCAGTAGGCCTGGGCCCATTTTCCCCCTCCCTCACACCACTGTCACGTGTCCAAAACTGTTCCCCACCCACTTTGCACCACCACCTGTGGCTCCTCCATGGAGCGGGGGAGGTGGGGCCTGAGGCCAGCACAGCTGGCCAAAGCCCCCTGCCCCGTCCCTGCTGTTCCTGCTGTCATGGTGGTGGTCCACTATGGCGCTGCTGTCTCCTGCAGCCTGACTGCTCTTGGACTGACTCTGAGACAGCCAATCAGAGTGCAAATAAAGTGTTATGGAAAGACAGACAGACAAACAATGGCTTTTATAATATTAGAATATTTATTAAGAATAAAGTTTATGATTCCTTGACAGAATGCCAGATGTTAAATGTTATCAAACTAAACTAGAACAATTTTAATGTGAAAAATATATTGCCAATATATAACTACATTGTTAAGGATACAAATATTTTCTGAAGGTAGGCTGCATATTAAGGTTGGTACCTAATGGATGATACTGGGAATTTAACATTGACTTCACTCAGGAGTATGAAATTCATGATCAACACATCTTATGAAATTAAAAAAATTATTGAAAGGAAACATTTTCTACAAGGGATAAGTGCACATCCAACAATGTTATTTTAAAATTAATATAAGCACTGTAAACTACTTATAGCTAGTGAGCTGAATCCAGTTTTGGCTGAGTGCTGTTAAAAGTTACCTTTATGATGCTTCAAATCTGTGGAAAGTTTTGCCATCATTAAGTTAGAACAGTTTCAAAGCAGTCCTAGGCTAAGCTGGTGTGCCATTTCAAACCTGCATGACAGTGATTTGCCACAGAGGGCCTGGCAAGCAGGGGTATGGACAGGAGCCAGGTGGGAGGATGGAAGGGAAGCTTGTAGCTCCAAGGTAAAGTAGCCACCAGGAGGATTCATGTGCTCCACAGCACTCAAGAGCAAGGCAGAGCCACGGCTGGGAGGGGAAAGGTGCTGTGTGGTTGGAGCTTAAAAAAAAAAAAAAAAGCTTGAAGCAAAAAGACAGCAGTGGAGGAGCGGGGTGGGGGCGAAAGGCCCCAGAATCTCGCATGTTATCTTTGGGTTCCCCAGCATCACGGTCTTATCCCAGCCAGCAGACAAGGGTTACAAGTGGTCAATTACAAGCCCACCTTTCTGTTTTCTGGCTGCATGAGTCCAGTATGGTAGCTCTCAATCTGGATCAGTCAAGGGCTCCACTTCCCCCTCGCTGGCATCAGTCCTATCATGCCTGGCCCTGGCCCCTCTCCCTCCAGAGGATTGGGGCGAGGGGAGGTGTTGGGGAAACAGAGGCATGAGGAGGTGTCTTACTGGCACTGCTCTTGCTCTTGACATTTTCTCCAACTTCATTCTGGCTGAGCTGCTCAGCCTTGGGTTCTCCAACCCCACCTGGGCATGGGGCTGCCTGCAGCCAGGGTTCTCTTGCAGCCAGAAGATGGGGGTTACAAGTGCTTAATTAGGATCCCTCCTGCCTGTTTGCAAGCTGCATGTGGCTGGTACTGTAATTCTCAGGTTGGAGGGAATAAGGCAGGGGTCCTACTCCCCCTACCCCCGCAGTGCTCCTAAATCCCCTTCCCCCACTGCCTGCCAGCTACCATCCCCTTCCAACCCTGCCCCCTTGGTTTCCAAGCTCCTTCCCCTCCTTCCTGCCAGCTGCAAGTCACTCTCCTCCCACCTTCTTTAATACATTTAAATAGTGCTTATGACAGGTTAACACCCTTTAACAGGTGAATGCTCCCATTTTAAGTGCTTTTATGATGGTTTAAATGTAACCTGTAACATAGCTTTTATACTTCATTGCCCTGATTGCTGAATACAGCCATTTTCTTTAAAATATCACTAAAACAGGTATTGTAAATAAAAGTGAAAACAATTTAAATTGCACTTGGGAGAAATACCTAATGACGTAAAGCAAAAAGGTCATACCTTTCTGATATACAGGAATGGGGTTGAAATACATATAAGACATCCTTATGAATATAAAGGGCCATGTTGTCAAGCAAAAAATTCTTGGTGCAAGCTCATACATGGATAAGAAGATGGTATTAAAGATGTGTGCAGCTCCCAAGAGCTACTGGTGAGAAGCAAATCTCCATCATGAAGTAGTTAGGGGTCATTTTGGCAGCCAGGAATTGCTGAGATATAAAGCCCCTGTCCTATACTTTAGTCCAAAGCACTGTTCTTTTTTTCTGTCTACAATTTTTAGATCCAATCAGTTTTAAACCAATGAGACAAAGTAGCTCAAGTACTGTTTCTGCCTTAGCATTTCTATATCAGTGTTTACGGTCACATTTAAAATGCTTTTAAAAGTAACTATAAACTAACTTTAAAACTAACCAACTATACCAGTGGTTCTCAAGTTTTGACGACTTGGGACAGACTTAAGGCATCTGTCAATAGTTGCAAGGCACCCCTCAAAGTGCCAGCTCCTATTTTTCACTTGTTTTTTTGACTACAGAAAAATAATAGAACAGTTCTTCAGTTGTAAAGAATTCAATAAGATCAGAGTGATTCTGATACTATACATTCCTGTTTGAAATCCATGGGTTTATCTTGTGAATCATGTTTGCACACCTAACAGTGCTAACATAGTGTGGCACCCCGTGGTACTCTTAAAAGGATCTCAATGCACTCCAGGTGTTGTATCATCCTGGTTGAGAATCACTGATCTATACTATCAAACAAACTACGTGAGGGAAAGAGTGAATCCAATTGAATGCAAATGCAAAATGTAAACACAATTTAAAAATTTCTCTTACCCTTTCTTTGCTATTTGATCTAGCACTAGAAATGCAAGCAGTAAAATGCTAATAATCCAGATAAAAAGGAAATTTAAGATGGTGATCTCTTTAATGCAGAATGAGCTTGGTGCAGGTCAGTATTTGTGTGAATCATAGAAAATGGGAGTTGAAAGGGAATTTAGGAGGTCTAGTTCAACCCCTCAAAGCAGGACCATCCCCAACCAGATCATCCCAGCCAAGGTTTTGTCTAGCTAGGTCTTAAAACCTTCAAAGATGGAGATTCCATGTCCTTTCTGGGCAACTTGTTCCAGTGCTTTACTACGCTCCTCTTGAGGGTGTTTCCTAATATCTACCTAAATTTCCCTTGCTCTACCCCAGACCCACTGGTGGTGCATCTGGGGTGCATGTGGGTGCACGTGCACCCCCTGAGATTGGCTGCTGCTACTGCTGCCAGCAGCGCCTGCAGGTGGCCGCTGCTCACCACTACTCCCTCGCCACTGAAACTGCCAGTGGCATCAACTGGTGGTCGCTGATCACCGGTCAGCACTTGCTACCACCTCCCTCCCCACCCCACCCCGCCTTGCTGCTGACACTGCTGTGGTCACTGCTGTGGGAGCTCCCCACTTGCTGACACCACACCCCCACCGCCATCATTGCCAACACCACCTGCAGGTGGTCACCATGCCCACCCCCCAACCAGCCTCAGGAGGCACGTAACATTCATGCGGAGACCATTGCTCTTTGTTCTGTTATGTGTCACCACTGAGAACAGTCCGGCTCCATCCTTTTTGGAACCACTCTTCAGATATTTGAAGGCTGCTCTTGATCCCCTCTCTTCTCTAGACTAAATAAGCCCAGTTCCCTCAGCCTCTTCTCAGAAGTCATGTCCCCTGGCCCCCTCACCATCTTTGTTGCCCTCTGCTGGACTCTCTCCAATTTGTCCACATCCTTTCTGTAGTGGGGGGCCCAAAACTGAACACAGTACTCCAGATGTGGCCTCAGCAGTGCTGAATAGAAGGAAATAATTGCTTCCCTTGATCTACTGGCAACACACCTACCGATGCAGCCCAGTATTCGATTAGCTCTTGGCAATGAGAGCACACCACTGGCTTATATTCAGCTTATTGTCCACTCTAACTTCCAGGTCCTTTTCTGCAGATCTACTGCTTAGCCAGTCAGTCCCTAGCCTGTACTGGTGCATGAGATTGTTCTAAGTGCAGGACTTTGCCCTTCTCACTACTGAATGTCAGCAGATTTCTTTTGGTTCAATCCTCCAGTTTGTTGAGGTCTCTGAATCCTATCTCTACCTTCCTGCATATCTACTACTTCCCACAGCTTGGTGTCATCTGAGAACTTGCTGAGGGTGCACTCTATCCCATCTTCCAGGTCACTGATGAACAGGGATCTGGGTTTGCTGTTTCCCATGGGGAAACAGAAAAACATGGATTTACCCTTTTATCTGAGGAAAATGAGGATTTTTCATTTTAATAAAGAAACCTGCAGATTTTGCAGTTTTAGAAAGAACTCTCTGCAGGCTGGTTTAGTTTCAGCCTGCAGGGGACTGGGAGGGAGTGGGAGGATGTTGGTCAGGCAGGGGGTGCCATGTGCATGTATAAGTACATGGCTGTCAGGCAGCCTGGAGACCAGCTTCTGCAGGTAAGGTGTGGGGTGGGGATTGAAGCCCCCATAGGGAGGGAGTTGGGCAGAGCTGGGACTGGGGCTGCTGCCCAGCCAAATAGAGCTTGTGGGTCAGGGTCACAGTGCACAGCTGCAGGACTCTGGTGGGGAGTGGGATGGGGCAGTGGGCAGCTTGTCCAGGGAGATGTGCGGGGGTAGCTTCCCACCACTGTGTGCACTCCCAGGGGGTCAGGGAGAACCCATGCCCACCAGATCTGTGTGTGGGGTGGGGGTGGGATGGGCTGCCCACTGCAGGCTCAGGCTTCTTGCCCTGCTGCCATCCTCCAGGACCTCCACAGGCCAGTGAGTGCGACCCAGTGCTGCAGGGAACAGCAGAGCTGCACAGTGATCTCCTTGCCACTGCAAGATCTCTGCTACACTGGTGGCGCATCTCCTGTCCATGCAGCAGCAGCAAGGGTGGCAACTCGGAGTTATGCCCCTCACTGCTGCTGCTCAGGCAGGGGGCAAGTTGCCAGGGCAGCATGGAGCTCACAATGGCAAGCAACTTGCCCGCACAGCCCTGCTGTGCCTGGCAGTGTTGGGTCACACCCGCTGAGCTGCAGAGGCCCCAGGGAAGGGAAGCAGGGTAGGAGCCTGCACCTGCCTTCCCCTGCACCCTTTGCACAGATCTTGGAGGCACGAGTCTCCTCCTGCTCCCCTGGAAGTGTATACAGCAGTGGGGATCTGGCCTCCACTCCTGAGCCTGCAGCAGGCAGAGGACGGGGAGCTGGGCTCTGCTCCACTGCTGCTGCCTGCCAGGGGCAGGGCACTGTAGACCCAGGTTCATGGCCCTGTAGCCCTGGCATCTGGGACCCCATCTGGCAGGGCTGGGGTGGGAAGTCAAAGTCACAAGGGAGTTGTGGGGGTGGGGCAAGGAAATGAAGGCCACCAGCAGGGCAGGGGATTCTGTGGGGGCAGTGATGGGCCTTTCTTGTTGATCACAGATTTCAGGGTTTTTATCAGATGATTTGTGATTTAGTTATTTTTATTATTATTATTGGGGAAAACTATAATGCCTGTTGATAAAGATATTGAACAAAACTCACCCCAGGACTAACCCGTGGGGCACTCCACTCCATGCTGGCTACCAACTAGACATTGAGCCATTGACTACTATCCGCTGAGCCCAATGATACAGTCAGCCAGTTTTCTATCCACCTTACAATCCATTTATCCAACCCATACTTCCTCAGCTTGCCTACAAGAATGTTCTGGGAGACCATATCAAAAGCCTTGCTAAAGTCAAGGTACATTACATCTGCTGCTGTCCCTGCATCTACAGAGCCAGTCATCTCATCATAGAAGACAGTCAGGTTGGTGAGGCATGACTTGCCCTTGGTGAATCCATGCTGACTCTCCCTAATTATTGTCTTCTCCCAAGTGCTTAGAAATGGATTTCTTGAGGATATGCTCCATGATTTTTTTCCAGGGACTGAGGTGAGACTGACCAGTCTGTAGTTCCCTGGATCTTCCCTCCTTTTCTTAAAAATAGGCACTATATTTTCCCTTTTCAATCACCTGCAACCTCCCCCAGTCACCATGAGATTTCAAAGCTGATGGCCAGTGGCTCCGGAATCACATTGGCCAACTTCCTCAGCACCCTTGGGTGCTTCCCACCTGGTCCCATGGACTTGTTTATGTCCAACTTTTCTAAATAGTCATTAACCTGTTATTTTGCTATTGTTGACTGCTCACCTCCTCCACAAACTGTGCTGTCCAGTAGGGCTGAGCAAATTGGGAAGTATTCGATTTGGATTCAGCCTATTCAGAGGACAGTGATTCAGTTTGGAGATTCACATCACTGTCCCAAATCGATTTGGCCAAATTGACTTCAGAAGATTTGACACTGATTCGGAGAGATTTGGAGATTCAGCTATAGATTATAATGGGGAATCACTGAAATACCTATAACTTTGTCATTTTTTGGCAGGTGTGGATGAAAACAGCAGGGATGATAGCCCCTTCTGAGGGCACAAGGCCAGCCAAGTTTCAAGGAGATAGGAGCAGGGCTTTCTGGGAAAGTGCACCTGAAACTGCTGACAACCAAAATTAATGACATGTGACTTTGTGTGTATGTTAAGGCACAGAGGGGTGAAAACAGCAAGCATGGTATCCCCTGTTCTCACCCTCACAACTCCACTGCAGCCTATATGCCTCAGGCCTCTCAAAGATCTTGCAGGTCTGGGCTTTCCCCAGCCAGGAAGTTATCAGGTGCCTCCTGCTCCTACCCACCTTTTGCCAGGGAGGTTTGTAGTCCTGGCATTTCCTGGAGCTGCCATGCCACCAGCAGTCCCGCCCAGGCCTCCCTATCCTGGTAGGGTGCAGTTTTAGGTCATGCTTAGGATGATGTGGGGCCGCCTCTTCCTCGTATAGCCCCAGCCCTTATATCCCCAAGTTCTTCCTAGCACGGGAGCTCGGGAGGGAGATGTTCTTTCCCTGCTGGCTGGTGAGAAACTAAACGGCTGCTTCCAACTCTGAAAGTGGATCATTAAATGGTCACCCTCATTACCACCTGTCTTGCCACAGACAAATAGCCCCTCATGTGGACATGAGGGAGGCCTGCCAGGTTTCAGGCAGAGTGGTGCAGGGGTTTCTGTGAAACTGCACCTCAAACTGCTAAAAACAAAACTCGTGTCACTTGTGTGTGTTAAGGTGTGTAGGTTGTAGCCATGTTGGACTAAGGACATAGTCCAGACAACATTCTTAGGGCCAATCTGATATATTTTATTAGACCAACTGAATAATTGGAGAAATTCTTCTTTGCAAGCTTTTGGATTTAAAAACCCTTCATCAGGCTGATGAATCATCTAGTGGTGTGTTTGTGCATGTGTGTGTGTGCGTGCATGTACATGTGTGTGCACGCACACTTCCTGCATGGAAGGAATAGTAAAGAAGCCAGAGGCTGGCATTCAATGCAGGCAAGAAAGCCAGTCAGTGAAAATGGAAATGGAGGCGTCAGGGGGTAAAAGAGACAGGCTGAGGTAGGGGAAAAGGGGGATGTAGCAGGTACAAGTAGAGAGGTACCTGGGAAGTCAAATGTCAGGCAGGTTGTAGTGTGTCATAAATCCAATGTCCATACTGAGTCCATGAGTTTCTGTATCTAGGAAGTTGATGACATGAAATTCATAGGCCCATCTGGGAAAAGTGGTTTGTAAATTCAAACAAGAACCAAACCTTGCTAACCTCATCACCAGAAACTTGCAGCCCAAAGCACACTGAATGGATACAGGCCATGCCATGAGAAGAAATTCAAAATCTGCCAACATATCTCCAGTACCCACACAAACTGTGCACCAGAATCTATCAAAGGCAACAATACTCAACTACCTGTGGGGGCACATTTCTCAGAAGAAAACCACTCCGTCTCCAGTCTCTCAGGCCTGATCCTGAAAGGGAATTTACAAACCACTTTTCATTGACAGGTTTATGAATTTAAAGATGGGCCTATGACCTCCTAATCAGAATCAAGAGCTTGACCAGGAATTCACCAAGGAACTGGCTGAGGCTTCATGCTCTTGGTACATGATTGTTATGGAAGACTTCAACTACCTGGACATCTCATGGGAAATTCAAATGGTCGTAAACCTTCTTCACATGCATGGACAAGCTCTATCTGACTCAAGAAGTCTATGCACCGACAAGAGGTAAAGCACTGCTTTACCTGGTACTGACAAAAGGGGATGATCTAGTCAGTGACCTAATAATCGAAGGGAAGCAGGGAGACAGTGACCACGAGCTGATCACTTTCACTATCCACCACAAAGCTGGCAAGTCAGTCAGCAATGCAGAAGTCCTTAACTTTATGACAAAGTCAGGTGAGCGGTGAGCTGACTTTGATGAGCTCAGGAGGCTTGTTGGCAAGTCCCTAAGGGACCACGACTTGACACAGAGGGGAGTTCAGGATAAGTGTTTGCTCCTCAAGAGAGCAATCATGAAAACATAACCGATGTCCATCCCATCTTGGAGGAAAGATAGCAAAAAGGCACAGCAACCCCTTTGGCTCTGCAGGGAACTCGTGGGCCTCCTGCATCTAAAAAGAAAGACCTATAAAGGATGGAAGACTGGAATCACCACAAAGGAGGAGTATTCTACACTGGTCCGGACCTGTAGGGAGTGAACCAGGAAAGCTAAGACTGCAACTGAACTCCAACTATATACACACATCAAGGACAATAAAAAGTCCGTTTTAGATGTGTCGGGAGTCAGAAGAAAAGCAAGGGTAACATTGGACCCCTGCTAAACCAAACAGGACAACTGACCACCAATACCCAGTAAAAAGCCAACCTGCTTAATGGGTATTTTGCGTCAGTTTTTCACCAGCCCAAAGGAACTGCCCTGCTTAACACGGCACAGGATGGCCAGGGTGAGGGCGAATTTATACCCTATATCACTGTAGACCATGTAAAGGAACACCTTGAGAGGCTGGACACCTTCAAGTCAACCGGTCCAGACAGTTTGCATGCCAGGGTACTTAAGGAGCTGGCAGGCATCATAGCTTAGCCACTGGCAAGGATCTTCGAGAACTTGTAGCTCTCAGGTGAAGTGCCCAAAGATTGGAAGAAGGCCAATGTGGTGCCTATCTTCAAGAAAGGGAGGAAAGTAGATTCTGGGGAACTACAGGCCTATCAGTCTGACCTCTATCCTTGGGAAGATCTTGAAAAACTGACTGATGGCATCATCCTGAGAGACAGCCAGCATGGGTTTGTTGTGGGTAGGTCTTGCCTGACCAATCTCATCTCCTTCTATGACCAGGTGACATATCACCTAGACAAGGGAAAAGAGATTGACATCCTATATCCTCATGGAAAAATCGGCCAACTGCGGCCTTGGCTACACAGGCTGATGGCTGGGGAATTGGCTTTGAAGTTGGACTCAGAGAGTGGCAATGGACAGAAGTGAATCATCATGGTGCTCTGTGCCCGGTGGTGTCCCTCAAGGCTCCATCCTTGAACTTATACAACACCAAAATTTGAGGTAAAGTGTCCACACCTGAGGATGGGCTGCTGATCCAGGCTGACCTTGACAGGCTCAGCAAATGGGAAGATAAACCTGATGACATTCGATATCAAAAAATGCAAGGTACTCCACCTCAGGGGGAGGGGAAAACCAGCATCATGTTTATAGGTTTGGCAGTGCTACACTTGCTAGCACCATGGCTGAAAGGAACTTGACAGTCATGATTGGCCACAAAATGAACATGAGCCACAAATGCAATTTCACAGCTGGTAAAGTGAGTAAAACTCTGGCCTGCATCCATAGATGCTTCTCAAGCATATCTCAGGATGCCATCCTCACCCTGTACTCAGCCTTGGTGAGGCCACAGCTGGAGTACTACATCCAATTCTGGGTTCCACAATTTAAAAAGGATGTGGAAAAGAAAAGCTTGAGAGAGTCCAGAGGAGAGCCATGTGCATGATCAGAGGGCAGGAAAACAGGCCTTATGATGAAAGGCTGAGAGCCATGAGACTCTTCAGCCTGGAAAAGTGCAGGCTCAAGGATGACTTAGTAGCTGCCTATAAGTCAGTTCTTAAGTCAGCTCGCAGAGGTAGTGAGGGCGAAGGATGTGGTCATCATGGGGGACCTGAACTTCCCAGACATCTGCTGGGAAGAGCAGTCAGCCAAG
>JAGPOW010001296.1:97181113-97218978 GCA_030014935.1 Caiman crocodilus
CACTACTTCACAGTTAGGGTGGCTAGGATGTGGAACCGGCTTCCTAGGGAAGTGGTTCTTGCTCCTACCTTGGGCATCTTCAAGAGTAGATTGAAACTTGGCTGGGGTCCTGTGGCCCCAGCACTCGTTCCTGCCATTGGCGGGGGGTCAGACTAGATGGCCTGCTCTAGGCCCCTTTTGACCCTAGTTACTATGAAACTATGAAACTATGAGCTAAGGAGGCATACTCCTCTTTAGTAATCCCTCCCTGTTTCCACTGCTTATATGCCCCCCTTTTTGCCCTTAGGCTGCTCAGGACTAATCTGGTCAGCCAAGGAAGCCTCTTGGCCCCTTTCCTCCACATCAGGATAGTCTCCCTCTGTGCCTGAAGGATCACTTCCTTAAGGCAAAGTCACCCTTCCTGGGCCCCCATCTCACCAAATCTCTTACCCTGAAGTGCGTCATTGACTAAACACCTTAGCTCACTAAGGTCAGCCTTCCTAAAGTCTAGCACTTCCACCCTACTAGTTATTTTCCTCACTCTATGCCTTATGGTGAATTCTATTGTTGTTAAAATACGCTTGAGAGAGCCAGTGGAGAGAGCCACACCCCTTGTTTCAGAGGAAGGCAAAAACCCCCACAGTCCATACCAATCTGGCCATGGGGGAAAATTCCTTTCTGCCCCCAAATACAGCAGTCAGTCTGACCCTGAGCCAGAGGATGGATATAGGAAACTTATGTTAAGTTGTCTGAATGAACTTACCACCCCAAATGGGTATGCGTTTAATATTTATTTTTGTTTTAAAATGCCTCTGCTCTTCTGAATGAATGCATTATTTTGTAACTTTGAAAAGTCCTCCTCAATATACTCTAGTGACATATACCTCGTAGCTTCTACAGTCTGAGCTGATTGCATACACTAGGGCAGTGATTCTCAGCCAGGGTGTACTGAGATCCTTCTAAGTTGCTGCACAGTATTAGTAGTGTTTATGCATGAAAATGCATAATTCACAAAACAAACCCGGAGACTTTGAATAGGAACCCATAGTGTCAAAGATATTCTAACCTGTTGTAGCCTTTGTTGTGATCTGTGTTGAGCTTTTGGCAACAAAAGAATTGCTCTATCAGTTGCCATAGTAAAAAATAAATGAAAGCTAAGAGCTGGTATTTTCCAAGGGGTGCCTTGTGTCAAATGAAAGGAACTTTGAGTCTAAAAAGGCTGAGAACCACTGCTCTAGGGCCATATGTATCTGCATTTATTTCAGAGACATATGAAAGTATGTAGGAGTTAAGGCTGTGTAACAGGAGCACCTTTTTGGGGTCCATTTACTGACCCTGCCCACCTGTTATGGGCCAACCGCCCACCTTCTTTGCTGCCACACCTCGTTGTTAATTGATTAATAGATATAATTAAGCGGCGGGGGGGGGGGGGGCTGCCCCTTTCCTGCCCTGATGCCAGGGGGAGCTATCTGCAGCTCCTTTTCCTTCCCTACACCACAGGCCAAGCCTAACCAATGGTACTGACATTGTTTGGTCTGGGCCTTGTTATAATCTAGCCCCCTTGTCATCCTTGGGCTCTCCGCAGCCCTGTCTCGCACTGCGCCCTCACTGGCACTAGGGCTCTCCACAGCCCTGTCTCATGCTGGGGTTGGTGCCCCCCAAAAATGCTGTGCCTTCCCTGGCACTGGGGTCTCCTACGCTGCTGTGGGTTCCCTATGAGGCCTCCTCCTTCCCCTAATAGCCTCACCCAAGCCACCAGCAAACAAAACACAAACAAACAGCAAACAAAACACAAGCCCCTGGGCTATAACATTAAATCCAAACCACCTGGCTATAACATCATTCACCCTACCGGGGAATACTCTCCCTCAACAGTGACATAAGCAGTTCCTGCACACAGGCCTCTCCCCTTTGGTTGCTTTGGGTGAACTCCTTCCCCCCTGGTGGCTGGCAGGGAACTGCCGGTCTGGCCTCAAGCCTGGGACTTATATATGGGCCACGCCTTGCCCCTTCCTGTCAGCTGACTGCTGGCAGGTGTGGGCCACTAGCTCACTCTGGTTGCCCTGGTCACCCAGAACTGAGGCTCCCTACTCACTGCTAGGGCTCTTTCTCTAGCAGTTTCCACTCTTTATAGGAGCTGGGCACCTAAAGTGCCCTGCGACAGGCTGTAAAATTTTCAGCTTGTTAAATTGTTTCTTTTCTTTGTGCCTAGAATACAAGTCATTTGGGAATGTTAAGTTGCACTGAGAAAAGGTATAGAGTAGAGATAAGGGGTGTTATTTAGCTCTGTACCCTTTCCCATTTCCCCTTCAGGTCTGCTAATTTTCACCAGAATCAGTAGGGTTCTGCCCATTGGTGCCTAGGCTATTTTTCTGAAATATTGGGATTGCTTAGATGTGTTATTCAATATTTATCACATTGCAGATAGACGAGCAGAGGAATGCAGCCCAGTTGAGCATAGGGCCTCACTCCTCTCAGCCAATGACAATAATAGTAAAGACATCACTTCTGATACCAAGTGGTAATTGTGCATTCATCAGACTCACGTTTTGATTATTTCCTTTGAATCATTCTAGTGGTTCTGTCAGGCTAGAGCAAAATTACTCAGTGTGGTTTTGTGGTTACAGTTGACCCCTTAGGGTCATTACTCATGATTCCTACTCCTGATTCTGCCATGGACTTTTTGTGTCATCTTTGACAAAACACCTTAGTGCTCTCTAACACCAAAGTTATTCTTCTTTGCTAAGTGCGAGCAGTCAATAAGCCCAAGGTGGAATTGATTCAGTCTTCACAGGTTTGTCTAATCTGCATAGATTGAACCAATCTGCTGGGCACTGGGGCATGTCTCCTCCTCCACTAGAGCAGACAGGTTGGGCCTGCAAGGGTGGGAGGGGGTTGTTGAGGAGGTGCAAAGCATCCTGGGATGCTAGGGGGTTGTGAGTTAACTTGAATCTGGAGGGAATCTGGAACGGAAGTTCAATAAACTGATTTAACCTAAGTCAGTTAAATCTGATACTACATCCAGATTTTATCTTAAACAAGTTTTTGCCATTTTGAAAGCAGTTTATGGGCATTGAACTTCTGTTATGTTATAGATGTGAACCAGTTTCTAATCACCTGTACTGATTTATATGTAACTTCTTCCCTAGCCCTTAAAAAAAAAAATTATACTTTTTTATCATATCATACAAGGATTGAGGGGCTTAGTTAACAAATCCCTAGATCAGGGGTTGTCAACCGGGGGTGTGCATATCCCTGGGGGCACTTGAGAAGGCCCTAGGGGGTATGTACAGGTGGACAGAGTGTAGCCATGCATCACCCCATGCTGCCAAATCTACCCATGCACTGTGCGCAAGATGCAGTAACTGCCATACTGCATGGTGCTTTAGTACTTCCAAAAGAAAGCACTAGAGCATGGCGCAGAAGCAACATCGCTGTACAGTGACATGTAGACATGCTCATAGGCACATAAATCATTCCTTTCAGCAGACAGCTGATTCACTGTTCTCTTTTAAAACAAGACTTAAGGAAGTCATAGTGGTCACTTTTATGTGAAAGGCTAGTGGTTAGAGCATTTAGTCCGGAAATACTAAAACTAATCAATTCTCTCCTCAGTTCAAGGGGGCTCAAACCCACAGTGTCTCTATAGCAAGGCAGTGAAAGGCTGCTTGCAGGTGGGAAAAGGGGGTAATTAAGGAATCACCTGACCAACAGCAGGCAGGGATGGAGCTATATAAACCCTGAGCCTGAGCCAGACAGGCAGTCCAGCCCTGGGAGCCATGAAATGAGGCATGGGCAACTGGTGCCTCCCAAGTCTGAGGAGACATTGGTGGGGCACGATCAGGAGCAGAGAGGGACAGCCAGTGACTGGGGTGGGAGGGATCCACTGGCTGAGTCAATTTCAGGGGTGGCACTAGCACTTCCCATGCCCCCTTACCAGCCAGACCACTCACTGTGAAGGGGGGCACCAGTGCTCTCATGGGGGCATGTGCCCCCCCCACACACACACCCTCCCATGCATCGCTTATGAAGTGAGGCACTCCTAGCAGCAGTGCTGCTGAGCACTGGGAGAAAGACACTCTGCAACATGGGGAACAAGGGAAGGTACTTGGGGCGGAAAGGGGTTTATAGAGATATACGAAATTTCAGCAGCCATTTCATTTTGGATCCCTGCTGGCCCTACACTGCATGGGGGAGCTCAGTGATGAGTGCCCTGAGGCCCCAACCACTGCTGCTGCAGCTGTTGAGTGTGGAGCTTAAAAAAAGAACCAGCAGTGGCAATCAGGGCCTCTGGGGGCTCATGGCAGAGCCCTTCTGTGCAGCAAAGGGCATGGGAGATTGCCCCCCGCAACCTGGCAGGTGCAGTGTGGGTTGGCAGGGCACCACATGCTTTCTGCAAGCTGGGGCTGAGTGGTGCTGGGCTCTGGCTGACTGCTGGAGCCACCCCAGCTCCCAGACAGCATGCAGCACCCTACTAAGCCACACTGCATCTGTGCAATGCAACAGCTGCTGCATAAGTGCCAAGCAGGGGAGTGATTCCCACTGCCCCGTGCTGTGCAGGGGGGCTCTGCCACAAGTCCCCAGAGGCCCCAATTGCCACTGCTTTATCTGGTGAGTGCATGGCTTTTTTCCCCTTTTTTCTTTTAAAATGCTGGGAGGCTGGGGCCAGGCAGGTGATGGGGCCAGGCAGAGCATCTATGGGGCCTTCTCCTGCAGCTCCCACCGAGGCAGAGGCAGGCACAGCCAGAGGAACTGCGGGAGAAACTGCAGCTGCTTGGCTGTGCCTGCCTCTCCCTGGCTGATCTGAATCTCTGAATCTGCATTGAAACTCCAAAACAGATTTGGCTGAATTGAAATGGAACAGCGATCCAAAACACCAAAACAAATCACTGTCCTCTGAAATGACCAACTTCAAAATCAAAATTAAATACAGCCATTTTGCACAGCCCTGGGGCTTAGTTATGTGGCCCAGTTTATTAAGCCTAGGGAAGGCCTGAATGTCTTCCGAAGGGAAAGTGCTTGTTAGTAAGTTGTACTAGCAGTTTAGCCTGCAACCCTGCAAGAGCAGGCAAAGTCTACTCAGAGGCCTGGCAGCCCAAGAGTGCCTGAGAGTGGGGTCCGGCAGGAAACGTGAGCGAGGCAGGGATGCCATGGCCAGCAGGGGCTTCACGGCAAGGGAGCCATGGCCACCAGGGGGCGTCACAACTACCCCTGTGGCTGCAAGCCTGCTACAGTCTCCCAGAAGTGTGTCCTAACCAGCATGCTGTAGGGTGACTAGCACAGGCAACCACTCCCATCTTTCCTGGTGAAGTTAAGACACTGCTGAAAGGAATGGAGTATCTCTGCACCAGCCAGAAAGTAAAATAAAATGTGACTTTATCGTCACAGGATGTGTTCACTGCCTTAGGAAGAGGGCAGCCTATGGTTCTAGTACCTAGTCCAGGGACTGCTCATGCATTCTGTTTAAGGAATAGTTAGCTAAAATATAAAAACAGAGTTTAGAGCAAGTACTGGAACTCACAACAACCCCAACTCTTAGGAGACAGTCCTCATCCCTGGGCTATAGAATCCTGCTGTTTGTGGCTGACTCCATCTCTATCCCTATGAATCATGCATTCCTTTCTGCACTGTGACACAGCTTCAGTAGGAGAGATGGAGAGTGCCTCTACCTCAGCCTGTAAGCTGATGATTGGGACACTTTTTGGAGAGCTGGAGGATCTGGGTTTGAACCCCATCAGACTGAACAGCATAGGCTTCCCAGTTTCCATACAAGTGTCCTAGGCAATCATACAAATGGTGGGCCCCAGCTCAAGCCATGCACCTGAATGGAAGTTTCCTTGGAAAAGTCTTTGAAAAAATTATTAAGGATCATATTTGTGAGAGTTCAGTGTGAAAAATAATGCAGCAGGACAACTAGCATGGGTTCGTAGCAGGTAGATCATGCCTGACTAATTTTGTCTCTTTTTATGACTAGGTCACAAAACACTTAAGACATAGGAGTAGTGGTGGATGTTGTTCACTTGGATTTTAGGAAGGCCCTTGATATTGTATCTCACCCCATTCTCATAAATAAATTAAGAGACTGTGACTTAGTTGTTTACATAGTCTGATGGGTGGCAAACTGGCTTGGGGGTCGCACCCAGAGAGTGGTGGTGGATGGATTGCTATCGAACTGGAAGGATGTGGGCAGTGGGGTCCTGCAGGGATCAGTCTGTGGGCCTGTATTCTTCAATATCTTCATCAGCAGTTAGGATGTGGGCATGAGGAGTACTCTGTCCAAGTTTGCAGATGATACTAAATTGTGGAGTGAAGTGAACATACAAGAGGGTAGGGTACAATTGCAGACCTGGACAGGTTGCGAAAGTGGGCTGAACACAATAGGATGCAGTTCAACAAAGACAAATGCAAAGTGCTGCACATAGGGCGTAAAAATATCCAGCACACCTACTGGCTGGGGAATGAGCCTCTCAGCAGCACAGAAGCAGAAAGGGATCTTGGAGTCATAGTGGACTCCAAGATGAACACGAGTCATCAGCGTGAAGAAATCATCAGGAAAACTAACCGCATTTTAATCATGCATTAGCAGATGCATAACAAATAGAACCAAGTAGGTGATACTTTATGCAGCATTGGTCAAACCGCAGCTGGAGTACTGCATCCAGTTTTGGATGCCATACTTCAAGAAGGATGTGGATAACCTAGAGAGAGTTCAGAGAAAGGCCACTCATATGGTTAAGGGTTTGTAGTCCGAGCCCTATGAGGAGAGACTAAGGGATTTAAACCTCTTCAGCCTCTGAAAAAGAAGCCTGAGAGGTGATCTGGTGGCCACCTACAAATTCATTTGGAGTTGGGGGGCAGCAAGAAATTGGAGATGCTCTGTTCACCAGGGCACCTCCTGGGATAACAAGGAACAACAGTCACAAACTGAAAGGGAACAGACTTAGGCTGGATATTAGGAAGAACTTGTTCTTAGTAAGGGTGGCCAGAAGCTGGAACAGGGTTGCAAGAGAGGTGGTGCTCTCCCCTACCTTGGGAGTCTTTAAGAGAAGGCTGGATAGGCATCTGGCTGAGGTCATCTGACCCCAGCACTCTTTCCTGCCCAGGGCAGAGGGTCAGACTCAATAATCTGTTGAGGTGCCTTCCAACCCTAGTATCTATGTATCTATGTATCATTGCAGCTACTGTGTCATTGTATTACTGTGCAATACTGTGTATTGAACTCAGTGCTGTCAGTACATGGGACATGTTTTGAGCACATGTACGAGACTGGGCCCCTCAGGTTATTTAGGCATGGGGACACCTAGTCTGTGATTCCCAAATGGCCTTAAGGCAGCAGAATCAAATGCATCTGACCCTGTGGTGTCATCTGAAAGGGGTGAGGGGGCAACCACAGCCAGATGAGTGGCATGGAGCTGGTCTGCAGGTCACACCAGACCCACAAACCAGCCATGCATTCCAGGTCGAGCTGCTGCTGTATAGCTCTGGAGCTGCTGCTGCCACTGGGCTGTGCAGTGCAGCTCTGGACCCCCAGAGCTGCCATGCAGGACTCTACATACAGCACAGCCCTAGAGCACACAGCTACTATGTACCCATACACTATGTACCACTCTGCTGCTCCAAGATGCCAGCTAGAATGGACAACCTGTATAGCATGTGGCACCATCCAGTGCACCCCGCATGTTGCCTGTGGGTCACTCTGAACACCCATGGGCAGCACCGGGGCACTTGATGATACAGCCCCAGGGGCTAGATCCGACCTGCAAATAGTTGACACCCCTGCCAAAGGCATGAGATGTACTGAAGGCTCAGGATGGCAGCACCTCTCAAGGAGCGGGCCCAAAGGGGGTACAGTTTGATGGTTGCACTCCTGCCCCCCCATACCACCTTTCAGACTACAACAGGGGAGTAGCAGCTGGCGACTTTTTTTTAAGTCCCCAAAGCAGATAAGTATTCCCTCCCCCTTTCCTTTCCATGGTCAGCTGCATGTCCCTTCCTCTTCCACCCCACATCCATTACTGCTGCTGTCCCCAGTTGCCTGGGAAGTGGGGTAAACTCCAGAGCAGCTTTTGCCCCTCTCCAGCTAGGCTGCTGTGAAACTAGGCTCATTCCAGGGCAATAGTGGTGGGGGTGGGTTCTTCCTCCCTGTCTGATTCCCCCTGGAGTGTTCCACACCAGCCTGGGAACAGGCTGAGGGAGGGGGACACCACCTGCTACTGCTGCTGCTGTCCATAGCTGAGCCAAGATCCCCATTCAGCCTGGCCCTGGAGCTTCTCCCACTCCTGTGAGAGCCAAGGACATGGAAAGCAGCAGCAGCAAGCAGGGAGTGGGAAGGGTGGGGAGGGAATGTGCCACTGAGCATGGAGGGGAAGGAAAAGGGAAAAAATAATTAAAAAATGTTTAAGTCCCCAGCTTACGCTTCTGTCCATGGTTTCCCTGTCCCAGGGCATCCTGGGAGCAGGGATGCAGCCATTCTAGCAGTGTTAATCAATGGGCTTGCACGCCCTTTACAAAATCCCAGATCCACCCCTGCCTCTGACCAAAGGAAATATTAGGCACCATAATAACTTTAGTTTTAATAACTGGCAAAAATGTATATGCCTCAGATACTCGCACCTAGTCAGAGTTTTTATAGATTGCTTTGAACTTAGGTTCTTACACCCATCTAAAATGCTCTTTAGGTATGTAAATTTAGTTTTTGGAGTTGATTCTAAATAATTGCACAAGAGTGAGAGAGTGAAGTTTTTCAGACATCTGTCTGAAGGAGCTTCAGTATTATATTTTCTAATACAAATATTCACAGTGGGCTTATTCTTATAATAAGTTTTTTTAAACTACCAACTGGAGCAAAAAGGGCCAAGATCCACAACAATATTTAGGTGCTTAACCTCCACCTAATTCTTCCAGCTGCACTCATATTAATTCTTCACTGCAAGAGTGTCATTTGGTGTAAATAAGGGTAGATGAATGTGTCTGTCACATGACACTAGTAATTCACAGAAATACGGAATTTTACATTTTCATTCTCCATCCTTGATACTGAAGAGATCAGCTCTAACGCTTTCTTTTATGAATCATTACTGTAAGGCTAAGATCTTGTTCTTTAGACAGTTCTTGGACTTGTTCATTGAAACAAGTAATGGTGGGAAGCAGATGTCCAGTTCTCTCTACAGTGTGTTCCAGTTGTATTTGAACAGGCTGCTCAGATTTTTCTGCCTCTTTTTGAACTGTTTTGCCATTGCAGCCAACTTCTAAAATGCAGAATGCTTATTATATCTGTGCCAGCCTTCCTTTCAAAGTGCGAAGTACCAGCTCAAATTAGACAGAGGAAGTAGGTGAGAAGAAGTCAGGAGAAGAACTTGAAGACAAATAGAAAGCAAGCCAGATCCTGCTTCACCAATTCTCTGCTCCTGAAAAATTCTTCAGCCTCCTGCTAAGGTGTCATGTCTATCACCTTAGGAACAAAAACATATCTGCGGATTGTTAAGCCCTACTGTACTGTCTCATACTGCTAACCTAAAATAGCTTGGCATCAGCATGGTCAAAATTGAAAGGAAACATCTGTTTCTCCTTTCTATGTTGGGGACAATCCATTTGTTAACCTTAGAATAGCACAGACTGTAACACTGATAACAGTTCTACTGCAGGCTATTCAGTCAAAGCAGGTGCATCAGCCACTAAAGAACAGACTAGAATGAATCATTTGTTTCTTGACGGGGCTATCTTTACATACAAATGATCAGTTGAACTCTTCTTTAGTTTTTCTTTTGAGAAATAATAAAGTATCCAAATCTCATGTCGCTGTTCATACTTATGTACTAATTGAGCTGGATATTGACTACCCGGGAACGGGGGCACAAGGGAAGTTGTTCTGGAAAGCTGGAGGACAACGTTTAATTGCAGTGCAGGAGAAACATTCATTAATCTCACACAGAAGGCGAAGTCCTCTCTCAACATGTTCTCTCCTGGAAGCACCATGTCTACCTGTATGCTCTAAAAGCAATTGCCTCTAAGGCTTGGCATTTGTACAGTATGCTCAACCTCCATGTTCTCCTTGGAAGGCTGTTCTTTGAACCAATAAAACAGTCACAAGTGTGTATTAGGATTTTCAGTACTAGCAATAATAATGCACCACTTTTCCTTACAGTATTGGATTCTAAGCCAAAGCCCATTGAAGCAAATAGAAGGATTCCTACTGACCTCAAAACAACATTCAACAATTTAATCAAACTATTTTATGGCTTGCTCATTTTATAGATTCTGTGTTTGGGGGAGGCCAAGCCTATTTTTACTTTCGTTTTGTACATCTCCTGGTACATCAGCACTTTCAAATAAGAAGACAGTAAATGAAACTACTCTTTTAAAAATGCAGTAGCTATTGGATGAGTAGTACACTCTTCTGATTAAAATAATCAGAATATTCTTTTATGGCATTTATTTGAAATGCAAGATATTATAAAGATTTCGCAAAGTAAGCAGATAAAATAGAAAAGGGCAACATACTGCTTCCAGATCTATTTCTTTTTGTCAGTGAATTATTTTCCAACTAGGTTAGATGTCTCTACTTCTAATGCCAGGAAGTTCATGAGACAGGCAAAAAACACATTGTGAAAGTGCTGCTGATGCACGTAGTGGTAAGTTGGCTGGCTGCATTTGGAAAGAAGTGTTTTCTAAGCTTTATTTTTGTATGTACAAAAGTTAGTGTGACAACTCAGGCTCAGAAAAAAATCTACTCTTTAAAAGTTACTTTTTCCCACAAAAATATCTATTTTAAAAGTCGAGGGTCCCGTTCCCCACCCCCCAGCGGCAAATAATGAAGTGCAGCAGCATCCTCCTTGTCCCACTCCTCCAGAGCTCCTACTGAGTTTAGTAGCACAATTAAAGAGAATAAACCTGGGGGGCAAAATTAAAAAGTGATAGGTTTATATTATAATATGTAAAAGGTGAGTGGCTGTGTCCTGCGATTGCTAATGAGATATGGAGTCTTTCCATTAAAATCTGGTTTTGATCAGTAGCTGTCCAAAACTGTTACTAAGAACAATTATCCCTGGAGCTGAGACTTTGATTCTGCTACAGACTCCTTGTGTAACCTTGTGTGAGTGTTTTAATCCCTTGGTTAGTGCCTCAATTCCTGACCTGTAAAATGGAGACAACACTTGCCTTCTGGTTGGCTTGCATAACTAAGTCCTAAACTATAAGAACTGCCATTTACTGAGTCAGTCCATCTTGTCCACTATCCTGTGTCACACAGACCTTCATTCCCATCTCTTTTTGTCCTTGACTTGTCCTACGGTGTCAGTGACGGGCCCTTAGTGGACTCCTCATCAAGGGAGGAGGGAGAGAGGGGGACCTATAGCTTTGGCCCACTTTGGGGAATGGCACATGGAAAGCCTGTCACACACCAGCTGAGAGTGGATGGGAGGTGACCTGGATATCACCAGGGTTTTCCCCCTTGTTCCCCTCTCACTTGCAGCCTCCCACATGTCTCAGGATCCCATCCCAGTGGCATGGGCACAGGGGCTGTCTGTCGGCCTGAGGCCATTACAAGACTGCTCCTGGAAGCAGCCCTAGATCAGCTTTTCTCATCTGAGGGGTCACAACCCAGAAGTGGGTCATGAGAATATAGGAAAAGGGTGCCAATGAACTTTAAAAATAAGTTCTCCTTTAGACAAGAAACACGTGGGAAACCGCGGCTTTTCCCTTGCAGGCTGAAAGGGTTCCAGCTTGCCAGGGGCTCCTTGGGGTCCCCCTACCCCTCACACCGGGGCCTGGAGCAGGGACTGGCCGCGGCTGTTTACAAATGGGTCTGTCTTGGTCCAGACAAGGTTGAGAAGCCCTGCTTTCGATGGCAGCTGGCCCCACTGCGCGCCGCGCTGCGCCGGGCCAGCAGAGTCGTGCTGCGCCGGGGCGAGAAGCCTGTTGTAGCTGCGGGGCTGGGTGTAGGGGCAGCGACGGCTGCTCCAGGCTGCCCGCCTCTCGCTCAGCGGCGGCGGCTGCCACCTGCTCGGCAGAGGGCAGACGCCGCAGCCCGGAACCCGCTCCCTCGACGCAGGTTCGAGTCCCCGCGGCGCTGCCACCCCCACCACCTGGGGGCTCGGAGCGCCTCCCTTTGGGCAGCCGCCTGGGCTGGGGCGGGGCGGGGCGGGCTGCCCCGGGCCGCAGCGCCGCGGTGAGTCAGCGGCAGGTCAGCCTCAGGCGGGCGGGGCCGGGGGAGCGGCGAGGCGCCGCCGGGAGCCGCCGCCGCAGAGCAGCGCGCGGAGGGGAGCGGAGCGCTCGCAGGTGACCAGCGCCCCCGCCTCTTCCCCACGCCAGCCCGGGTGGCGGGGCCAGATGCTGCGGCTCCAGCTGCGGGGCGGGCGCTGAGCAGCTGCTCCGGCGCCGAGGTACGCGCGGGAGAGGGAGCGGGGCCGGGAGCTGCTCCCGACGGCAGGGGCGGGAGGGCAGGGCGGCGCGGCGCGGCGGGCCGAGAGCGGGCCGGGCTCCCGCCCCACGTGCAGCTCTAGCATCGCCGAGGAGCCGCTCGCAGCCTGCCTGCAGCCCTGAGCCCGCGCCGACAAGACGGGCACTTGCCGCGCTCGGGGCCACGGGGGGCGGGACGGGGCTTGGGGGTCACCGCGTGCACTCGGATCCGAGCCCCCTTCCCAGTGCTCAGAGTGTGGGCTTGGAGCATCGAGACAGGGCTTCTCCTGTTCCAGGCATAGCAATGAATTTCGGATCAGTCATCCGCTGTGGGCGGGGCAGGGCGAGCTGCCGGTCCCCACACCCGCCGCTAGGGCCGGGAGAGGGGCAGGTGGGCGAGCGCAGGGCTGCGGTTGGGGTTGGGGCAGGCAGTAGCCGGCTATGGCCCGATCCTGTGTAGGGGCTGGAGCTGAGCCACAGCAGCTCCCTGCCCTCACCGCCCTCCGACGTGATTGGAAGACGAGGTCTCTGGGATGTTCAGTGAGGAAAAGACCTCGTCTTAAAGTTGGGTAAATACAGTATTGTTTGCCTTTGCGCTTATCTTGGTATTTGAGCACTGGGAAAATTGTCTGTGCTGCTGGGACAGAAAGGCACAGCAGACTTAGAGGCTTCACGGCCTTAGAGGCTTCACGGCTGTTTTTGCCAGTTGTTTGTCAAACACATCTTAAGCGTTTGTGTTTAAAGTGAGGATCAAATATTCCAGTTGGTGACAGTCTATTTGGTTTCAGTCACATGACCTCTGTGGTGTATTATTGTGGTCCAAATTATTTTGCAGATCTCAGGGAATTATGATTTTGCCATTATACTGCAATTTTTCCTCTCCTCCCTCCACCCCGCCCCTGAGCATTGAACAAGTGTGCCAGCTTCAGCACGAAGTTAGATGGCCCCTGCTTTATAAATATTGATGCATATCACAGAAAGTGTAAGTCTTTGGGTTAGTCTTTGTCCCTTCTAGAATACTGATTCGTATTTGAATAACCCAGCACTTAAGTAACATCTGGGCAATTCTTTGGAAGCTGTTACATTTGAAATGGAAAGGAATTTCTTCAAGAAATTGTAGTGTATGCCCCCTCCTCTGCCCATAGGCATCTTTAAATAGTGTAATACTTCATTTGTTTTGGATACATTTCATCCAAAAAGGTCCTTTTGCGTTGCTAGCAAGTAGAAAATAACTGGGGCTCATTTTTGAGACCTTTAAAGCATGGAAACAGACTCAGGCAAAATAAAATATTCCCATGTCTCTCTAAGAGCTGGTAGAGCTTTACCACTAATATTTCCATTACATTATCCAGTAAAGAACAAAGAAATTCCCATTTTGCAAGAGTTGTGCAGAATTCATGTATTATTATTTTGCACCCATTACCTCCCTAAACCCTCTGTAGCCACATAAAATCCTTTACCAGTCTTAACATATTTAGCTCTTTCTTCCAATGATACAATATATGTAAAACAATTGCTCTTACATTCACATCAGTCTATTTCAAAAGGTCAGGGAAGTGCTGTTCCTTTTTTAGGGTCTTTCATCTTTTTGGATTAGTGTGTGTGTGTTTGTTTTTCAGAATTATGACCATCACAAAACAAAGCTGCTGCTGTTCTTGTTAATGGGTTGCTTTATGAAGGTGCAGTGGAGCCAGCGTATGGGTTAAAGTTGATGACAGTGCAATGTACAGCCATATGGGAAACATTGAGTGCAGTGAAAAGTAATTAAGGGCTAGGTCAGTTAGAAACCCAGAACTCAGCACAGGTTCACTGAAGGGTTTGTAAACAAAAAGCTGAATTAGCAAACTTTGTTTGCTCTCCCATAAGCCCTCCACAAGCCCCTAATATCTTCCTTCCCCTGTACTGGTCCTGAGCCCCTTCTCTCCTTTGGGATCTTTTGGAGTTTGCCTGATGACCTCTTTTTTATTGGCTCCAGGGCTACTTCTGTGGTCTAGATAGTGCCTCACGGGCTGTCTCCCAGATGTGTGTTTTGGGAGTTTGGGAGATCATCACCCCCATCCAAATGGCAATAGCACAACTATACATGGTCCAGGCTCCACCTGGCACCCAAAATGTATCTTGGAACATCCTGTGTGATTGCATGTATGGAGCTTAATCAGTAACTGGGGAAGCCTTTCAGGAGCCTTTTGTGATTGACACCACTCTGGGTAGGGTCACAAACCTCAGAGGAAGAAATCTATACTTCAAGATGCCTTATGAATCCCAGTTATGTGGCATGTTGGTAGGTAGGAGATGCTGTGAGGATGTGAAAGGGAGTAGATATTTACAGGAGTATTTGATGTCTGGCACTTCAGACAAGCCTATAGTAGTTTCTAGTTTGTACATTATCCCCCTCACCCCAACTCTCTTGCTTGTGTTTGTGAAACAGGCTTTCCAGCACCTGTGGTCACTTCCCCTCTTGGCTGTATTTGAACCAGTGACACAGAGTTAGAGTCACAGTGCGTTATGGGCCAACGGCCATCATCCTGTGCATCTGGTCTCCAATGGCTTAAGTCTGCAGTTGTGTCTTTGTACCTCTTCACACAATTTAAAGATTTACTAGCCATGCTCTTACCATTCTCCCAATCTACGTGTAATTCTCCACTGCCACACTCTCCATTGGAGTGTATCACAATTCCACACTGGACACAGTGCATGACACCTATCTACATTGCCTGTCCATGTCTCCTTACACAGTCAAATCCTGAGGGTCCTGTTGTGTCAGACTTCCCTTCTAAAATGTTTGTATTTTTCTTAGCAGTGGTTTCAACAAATCTATAACTCTTCCATAGCAGCTGATGCAAACATCTTAGCAAAAATCATTTTTAAAGCAGTTTCCTCACCCAGGGGAAATACAGTGTAAACAGGGCCTTAAAGAAACTAATAATTAGGTGACCTTTTTGCCTCAGAACATTGGGTCTATTTTATGTAGAGCTGTTTGAAACCCCACAAATTTTCATTACTCTCAAAATCTCTAACCTTGTGTTGCTTTGCTTGTTTCAGATACCTTTTAGGAAATCAAATCAGTGTTTCAATCTAATTTCTAAAGGCATTCAACCACATGGTATGTGTGCTAACTTGTTTCCTTCAGCATTAACAAAACTTGCAAATTGCCAAACTATTTGCTTTCAGGAAGACTATTATGTTGTACAGGAAGATAAAGTATTTTTTCCTGCTATTTTAAATATGAAAAATGAAGGAAAAGTAAAGTTATCAGGCCAAATTGACCCAGGGTGTAAATCTGATGAAGAAAATGGTGTTACATTAAGGAGGTATATTTCCCAGAATGATCAGTTGTCATTTATGACTTGTATGTGCATATGTTTTTGTTTGTTTTGTTTGGCTTTCCTATAATTTTCTTGTGACATGAGATGTAACTTAGTAGGAGTTGATCTATGCCTCAATACTACTGACTCTAATGGGCCTTCCTTGGATTAGGCCCCTAATGATATTATGAAAGATCTGAGTGGAGGGATGGAATGAGAGCAAGAAAATTTGGGACATTTTCTAATGTATAGTTTTGCAAGAAGATGTCAACAATAGAGCAGTTTTTATAACATGGAGATCTGCAATAATTACTTAAAAGCACTTAATCAGAATGCTTTTGCACTATGCTTTAAAGCTGTCTAATGAAGCTCTTTTACAAGTACAGAAAAGATCATTTCAAAACAGACCCTTTGACAAGAAGGTAATTCCCTATATTTTAAATTCATCCTGAATTCAGCTGAAATGTCACATGAATTGTAAAAATCTTATTTTATTGAGATTTTTATACCATGCCCATCATAATGGTATTTGCTACCCAGAGGCATTCAATCTATGTTTTAAGTCTCAGGCCTTTTTTTCTTCTTGTGATAAGGTAAAATTAAGAGATTATTATATGTTAGTTGCTTTTCTTTGCAATAGCTCCTTCATACTAATACCTTTCCTACTAAACAGTTTCAGACTCCATTTGATATGTGCCAGCATCATTTCTGCTAAGGATCAGTGACCTAGCTTGATAAATATTAAAATTAAGCCATATAACTAAATATGTGACATTTATTAAAATTCATCCTTTGCCTGGAGCTGCTTTCTCTAAAAAATATTGAGAATAGTAAAAGATTGCGGGTGCAATTTGATTAAATCTGCAGTTGTTACCATTTGACTTCTGAAAATTGATTTTTGTTTTTTCCCAAAGCTTTGACATGCTTGCTGATTAAAAACTATGCACTGACTAAGCGAGGTTACATTTGTATGCTGTCCATGCAGGTTCTAACAGGTTTTGAAATGTAATATAAGCCTGTTATACTCATAACCTACTGGAATTGGTAAGTTTACTTAAAAAAATAGCTTTTGTTTTAAACTATATGATGACACATCTTTGAACTCCATTGTATAAAAGGAAAACACATTCTTACTGTAGAGAGATTTCCTGTTTATGTATATGTTTGCTGGAACCTTCCCCTCTGTGCTGACTGGTAAAGTTGCAATTTACCTAGTGAATTTAATTTTTTTTTGGACAGGATATAGTACCTTTTTTGCAGAATAGCAGTGTGTCTGGAGTCAACAGTGGAATTAGAAGCTTCTGAGTTATGCTCCTAATCAGCCGAAGTTTACTGAGATGGCCCAGTTAAAAATGAAGACAGATAAAAGTGATATATGTTTAACTTTTACTGGTAGTATAATATGTCATAGGTTCCTCACTTCCCACACATGTAGCTTTTGACTCTGTCAGATGCTAATGATCCCAAGTGTGTTCCTCTAGTGTTTTTCTGAAGATATGACACTTGCCAATTTTGTAGTCCATTTTAAAAATAGTTATAACCTTAACTGTGGCTTTGACCAAAGAGAGTTCTTTGAGGAAACATACAGAGACACCTTTCACTTCCATTCAGATGAAGTATATGTTATGAGGTAAATAATATGATTATTTATTCATTATATATTAAGGGCTTCTGACTTGCGTCACACTAGTTTCATTCTAAAAAACTGTCTCAGACAGCAGAAATACCCCAGAATGGGTTCTGTACTAATTATATATAGAGGCTGATTATTAAAGCTAATGGTGACACTCTCTAATGTGTGAGAGTTCAGTCTGTCACCTTAGCCTGTATTCTCCCCACCATAATTCCACCCTGCTGATATACTGGCACTGTTGAATCATAAGGGTCTAAATCTAAAATTTATTCCTGTTGATCATGCTTACTAGTAAATATTTAAAAGACTGGCTCCCTAAGTTCTGATCCTGTGCAGAGAACTGTTTAGGTGATCCCCAACATCATGCAGCCCCTTTGAATTCAGTGATCAGGACTTCTCTGGGTGAATACTATCTGGTTCTTTATTTTCCTCTCTATTACATGAGTGCATTAAATTGAGAAAATGTATGTATTTAAAGATATTTTAAACACATTTTTTCCAGTCAGCAATAGTCACTCTATATGGCACGTTAATTTTACAATGACTAAAATAATAAAAAAAATTGAAAAAGCAAATTGATCGATACAGTAAACCATATGAGAGATGGGAGGCCACTGTCCTCTCTGCTTTTATATCCTTCCTCAACACTGAGCTTCACCATGATGTCTATATATGAAATCACCTATGAGCAAAATTATTAAATTGCAGGGAGTTAACAGGTGGGCAGAGGCCTACTGTGAAATAGCTGATGTGCAGCAACTATCTGTCTGCTCTTCTTCCACAGCAAGTGGAAGCTAAATCAGGGCAATTTAATCTTGTTATATTTGAGCAGTGCATAATGGGGGATGGGAGTACCTGAATGTCTCCTTAGAGAGGGTGCAAGAATGGTAACTGCCTCCACTGCTGGCACAGCTGCTACAGCTGGCCCAATTCCTGTTGTCACGTAAGTTGAAGCCCCTGGTTGTTAAGCCTCTGCATTCAAACCTGTTACTAGCTGTGGAGAAAGAATGAGAAGGCAGTTACTGAGGGTCTTACCTAATAATAAGTCCCTGTCCCCTGTCAACTTACTAAAATGTGTTCCTTTACCCATATCCCTAATCATGTTGAAGTGGAGAACCAGGTAAGGATGTTTTACATTTTATTTATAATAAAAACTACATACAGTGCAAAGTGATTTACTTCCCTTTACAATCCTGCATGTCTATTAAAGTATCAGGCATAGCTTAGCCTTTAGGCTGTATCTTTTGCAGGGCTGAAACATGGGTCATAGCAAGTCCCTGGTGTTTGCAAGGAGAGCCTTTCCCAAGCACATCCCATCCAACTGTTCCTGCTTGAAAGCACCAACCCATGAAAATGCATCAGTGACCCTATTTTAAGGGGGTATTTTATAGCCATTTTCCAGACATCTCTTTCCAGCATGCTTAAATGGCCTTAGACTTGCGCATATGGTTCCACTACTTTAGAGCAGAGGTTCCCAACCCCTGGGCCATGGCCTGGTACCAGGCTGCAAAAGGTTGGCTGCTGGGCCACAGAAGAGTTGGCTGCCAGACTGGAAGTGTGGACATGACTGGCATCCTGCAGAACAGCAGAAAAGGGTTGGCTGCCTGCTCAGTATAAAAAAGGGTTGGCTACCAGTCTGCAGTATGTGGATCACTTCCAAACTGGAGTTTGTCAGTCCTCAATTTCCCAGTCCATGGTCACTTACAGTCCACGATCTAAAAGGTTGGGAACCCCTGCTTTAGAGCATCCCATTCTGGACACAACAAGAACAGAGTAGACATGCCCACTGAAAACAACATGAGTTTTGATATTGGCTTTATGCCACCCAAGGTTTCACTTGTATGTGTTTCCACCATACTCAACACAATGGGGCTCCAATCCTGCATTACATATGAAGGAGCTGGGTGAATATTTATATTTGATTCCTTATTCCCCAACAAGTTTTTGTTCAAAATGGAAACTAATACAAAAATTTCCTGACATCTTTTAATGAGGAGCCAATAATTATATAAGAATAATAACAGCCAGTTAGTAGGTAGGCAACCATCAATCCTCTGGATCATATTGTATACCTAAGAGCTCTAGTTAGGCGCCTGATTAATCAGTTTGTGGCTAACAAGTCCAACTCAAGAGCAACAAAGCTTGTTACAAGTTTCACAGATCCATATGTTGTCTGAGTTGTCCAAGTTTACAGCATGCTGCTTTCTTTCTCACTTTGCTTCCATCCTCTGGATCAAAACTGCTTCATGTTGAACTACACCCAGTGCCAGATGTTCCTACCAGATAGGACAGGATTCTGTGCGCTCCTTCCAGGTTTCAACATCAGTGTTGAACAACTTCGTATCATCTTTGCATACATTGTGGTACTGCCATAGAGGGCAACCCTGCTATCTAGTTTGCTATACAAAAATCTTGTAATGAAAAATATTCTTGGGGATACGTTTTCCTCCCATACCCCTGACATGGCCAATCCAGTGTAACCTCCTCTTCCTGATAGTGATTTCCAAGTGTGTCAGTCCTGTGTGCCCCAGTACCTCTGTGTTTGGTATTGTGTCTTCCCAGGATCTTATCCGGATCTTATCCAGATCTCTCATGTGGAAACTGTTCAGTCTCTTGATGTGCCTAGCATATGTAGTCCATGTTTCTGAACCATATAGCAGAGATGACAGCACACAAGTCTTGTAGATTCACATCTTCATCTTAGCTGTTAGTCTGCTGTTATTCCTTGCACGTTTCTGTAATAGCCCAAAATTCTTAGCTGCTTTTCCAGTTCCATTAGTCAGTTCAGTCTGAAGGTCAAGATTCCTGCTGATCATAGAACCCAGGTAGCAAAAGCTGTCAATGACACCAAGAGATTTATCCTCCAGACTGATGTCAGGTATTGGTTTGTCATCTTTTGGTACATGATTACAGTCTTATTGAGTTTAATTGCCATCCCCAATCTCTTGCATGATTCAGAAAATCTGAGTAAGAGATTTTGTAGGGAAGATTCACTGTGGGCAATGAAGGCTGTGTCATCTGCAAACAGGGAGTCTCCCAGGACCAGTTCTTTCACCTTGTTTTTTGCTTTAAATTTTACTATGTTAAACAAGCCTCCATCTAATGTTTCAAAGATAAATACCATCATTGCTGTCCTTGAATGCATGAAAAAGCAGGAATGAAAAATAGATGCTAAAAACATGGAGGCTAAGATGCATTCCTTGTTCATCCCATTGTTGATGTTAAAGGCATTTGATTCTTTGTTTTCATACACTTGCCTTCATACCTTGATGTAATGAGCAAATGGTGTTCAACAGTTTGGGGAGACAACCCAGTTTCTTCAGATCAGTAGAAAGGCCCTGTCTGTTGATGGTATCAAAGGCCTTCATCAGATCAGTGAAGGCTATGTACAGTGGTATTTGTTTTCCTTTACACTTCTCTTGCAGTTGCTTGACCAAAAATATTATATTAATGGTGGACAGTCCTGACTTTCAGGATAGATTCCTTCACCTAGAGATTTCAACCTAGGGAGCATAATACAAATGACAATTTTTCTGATGAGGTGCAGCAGGGAGATATGTCTATAGTTGTCACAGTCACTTCTGTCCCCTTTGTTTTTGTATAACTGTACAAACTTAGCATCTTTGATATCTTGTGATACCACGTCCTCTTTCCAACAGAGCAGTATAACTTCATGAAGCTTGCAAAGTAATTCATTGTTGGCACATTTGTAGATTTGAGCAGGTAAACAGTTGCTGCCAGATGCCTTGTTCCCAGGAATCAATTTAATGGCTTTCAGCAAATCTTCTAATGTTGGCTCACTGTCCAAATCCATCGTAACTTCAAACTGTGGTAATCCTTCAAATTCTTCATGTTTGATTTCAGTCTCACTGGAGTATAGAATTCCATAGTGTTCAATCCAGTGCTCAAGTTGTTTTTGTTTATCAGTAATGACATTTCTGTTTAAGACTTTCTGCTGAGCTGTTTTCTTTTTGACTGGACCTATTGCTCATTTGATGCCTCTGGAAGTGCTGGGGCTATTGTTTGCATCAGCTGCTTTCTGTGAACTTTGTATCACCACAGTTTTAGCTAAGCATCTTGGGTACACACACCTCTTTGCCTTTCTGTTTGAGCATTTCTCAGATTTTCCAGGGGTATGGTGTTGGGAGATTTCTTATAGTTGATGAGCTCTGTTTTTGTTTTCTAGCAGTGGTAGAAGGGTTTCAGAGTGGTCTTCAAACTAATCTGCATTTTTTGCCAAACACTCTTACAACAGTATTGTACATGTTGGTTTTTAAGCTTTCCCAAGCTTCAGTGACTGAGTTGTTAGCTTAACATGCTTTCACTTCTTCACTGAATAGTCTGCATTTTTCTATGCCTTTAGTTAGGCTAATACGTTTCTGAGGATAACTGGTGTTTTGCTATGGTGGATCTTTTTGACATTGATGCTGATTTTGCAGCAGGGTATGCCATTGTTAGTATTACGGTCAGCACTGTGATAAGACTTCATATGCAGGATTTATTTTGGGTGGTTATGCCTGGTCACTACTAGATCTAATTGGTGCCAATGATATGATATGGGATATTTCCATTATGTCTTTCTTGTGATTTTTCCAAAGAAGTAGGGGTTTGTAACGCACAGATTTTGACTTGCATAAAGTTTTAACACTCACTGGCCATTTTCATTCATATTACCAATTCTGTGTTTGCCCAGAATACCAAGTAAATGCTTAAAACTACATCCAACTCTTGCATTGAAGTCACCAGGTATTATAATGGTCTCATTTCTATGAGTTTTCTTAATTTCTTCTTCTAGTTGTTGGTAGAAAAGATTCTTGCTTTTGCCACTAGCTTGAAGGATAGGCACACAGATACTAAACAACATGATAAAGCTGTTCTGTTTATGCACTCTGAGCATCATGAGTCAAATAGATATAGCAATGGGGCATTCACAGAAAGATAGTACGCTGTTTTTAAATAGCAAAAACCTAACCTTTGCTCTCCTTTTTTCCTGCTGGCTTCCCATGCCAGAATATAGTGTAATCATTCTCTTGGATATAACCTGTAACTAAGCACCGAGTTTCTGGTAATTCAGTAATGTCAATTTTGAGTCTAGCCAATTCATAGTTTAGTAGTGCCGTTTTGCATAAATCAGAGTCCAAATCAAACCCAGGGGTCAGAGTCCAAGCATTGCAGCATGCGAGTCCCTTTATCATTTTGGTCACTACAGATCAAAACACTGAGTGAAAACAAAAATTGCCTGGCATCTCTTAATAAGGAGTCAATAATGATACAAGAATAATAACAGTCAGTTAATGACCAGAGATTTAACAAACAAGTCTCTAAGGTGCCACCCTATGCTACCCCCTGCTTGATTTCAGGCTAACGTAGCTTACTACCTCGGTGTCCAGTCACAATCAGAATTGCAGACTCCTGTCTGTTTTTTTCTTTTTTAAGTTTCTCATCACCCCACCTTCTGTTTTAACCAAAATGCTTTAGGAAAGTTTGCGTGGATTTTAGTGTGTGCTAACTTAATCTGTACAATTTATAATAATGTAACAGAAATCCATATTCATAGAGGTGCAAATTTTTGCTCTCTTTCACACTTGTGTAAATCTGAGAAAACTTCAGACTGCATTTTGCTCCAAATATATATTGGTATAGTAGTTAGCAGAGTTGCCCCTATATTTCTGCTTCGATATATATATAATCTGAAGCAGAATTAGAATCTCTGCTATAAAAAAAGCACAGTATTATTTCATAAGTATTTTCATGTAACTAGGACCTCCCCAACCAAAAAATCAGTTTTTATAAATTAATATTGAGGAAGTAGGATAAAATGAGAGAGAGTTTTATTAAACACAAAAAAAGTGGTAGTACTTGAATACGTGCCATAATTTGATTAATTATCTCTTCAGAATGTCATTGAAAATGTTAAATGAATTTTTGAACTAGTGTTCGGGTTCTCTGGCAATTTCTAAAGAATGGATTTTCATTTTAAATACTACACTAAAACCTGTGTTAACTGGCATGAGTGGGGTAAGGGGGTGCGAGGTATCTAAAAATTCTGGTTATGCGAGGCAGAGGTTTTCAACCTTTTTGAAAACCCCTGTGGAGCAGGGATGGGTGTGTGGCGGCAGCAGCAGGGGCAGTGGATGGTGGCCAGCGGCAACGTGCAAGTTTCCTTCCTGATGGACATTATGTTTATCCTGATTTAACATGGAACATCTTTGTGACTGGTTTGTCTCCTGCTTTTAAAATGGAATGGCTAACATATATACTGGATCCCAGAGCTGTCCCCTTCTCGAGCCCAACAATTAGCTGATTGTTGCAATCAGGCAGAGGGCAGCCCTGTGGTCTCCAACACAGCCATCCCATGCTCAGTCTCTGGGATCAGGAAGGAGGCTGCCCCAGGTCCCAATTCAGGCACCCAGTTCAAGCCCCAGATCATTGGGACTGGATGGGGGCAGCCCCAGGGTCTGGGATGCAACTACTATCTGCCCGATTCCCATGGATCAGCTGGGCAGGGACAGCCGTTGTCACAGGGTACCTAAAAAATCTGTTGATGTACTCGGCTCTATGGGCAATCTGCCAGCTCTTTTCTGCCATGCCTTGATGTTTAGTTGTTATTCAGTGAAGGAAGCTGTCCTGCTCTCATTACAATGACCACATAGATTATGGTCTTGGTCTTATAGGTCAGTTGCATGGGTCTGCACCTCTCCTCCACCATGCCCCATGCTTTGCAGATGGCATCCTTACAGTTCTACCACTTCCTGGTGAAGACTCTGTCTGGGGAGCAGAGAGAGGGGCGGAAAAAGTAGTGACATTGAATTTGATAAAAAATTGAATAAGAATAGTTCTTTCTCTGAAAAACTATAAACTTAAGAACTATAAATACATCATGGTCTGCATGTTTCTGCTGACCCCAAGGTCTCTGGGATTTGCAATCCAGAATAAGAGCAGCAGTATTGTCCAAGGTTGCGTGTCATTTCCCCTTTGTGCTTCCAGGTGCCTCTGAGATTTGTAGTCCACAGTCGCAGCCAGCATTAAGCCAGCAGGGCAGGGCAGCTCTGTACTTGGAAGAAGGTGAGTTTAATCCCCCTTCCTGGCCCCAGGCCCCAGTTGTGGTTTGCCTGGGGAGATTGTGGGGGAGAGGGAGAGGGGTACAATAAGCCAGCCACTGAGGCCAGTGACCCAGCTGCTAGGGAGCAGAGTCAGCCCTGCTCTCAGGAGCAGACAGCACAGCCCAGCCCAGGGCTGCAAAGCAGCTGAGATGCTGGAAGACTCTGATTTAACTTGAACTAGGAAAAGAGTCTGGGACAGAAGTTTCATAAATAGTTTGACCTAAATCAGTTAAATCTGATGCTACATCCAACCAGGTTTATCTTAAACCGGTTTCAGCTATTTTGAAACTGGTTTATGTGCACTGAGCTTCTGTTACAGTTTTCAACTAGTTTCTAATCACATAAACCAGTTTGTGTAACTGCTGTCCCTAGCCTGTGGGCCCACCCTCTCAGAGCCCTCTATAGATTGCTCCCTTTCTCTGGGTTCACCCAGAGCCCTGCATAGGTTTTTTCAAATGCAGCCTCTTCTCTGGGCTCATCTGAACCCCTCAACAGGCTCCAATACTCTGTCCTACTCACTGGGTTCACCCAGACCCTCCAGTAGGTCTCCCAAACACTTGACCCCTCTCTCCAGGTTCACTTGGCCCCTTAGACCCAGACCCCCTCAGGCCCACAGACTCTCAGCCCCTCTCCAAGGGCTTACCTATCCTATCACTAGGATCCTGTGCGCTCAGCCCCCTACTCAAGGTTCTGGACTCCAACACTGGGTCCCCCAGGAACCTCCTCTATCCCCTTAGATACTACCCAGATGTCCAGAATGACCCAGATGTCATTCGCTTTGCTGGCATTCAGGAGTGGCAGCCTCCCCGCTGGGTGATGTTTCTTCACCAGCTCCTAAGATGTTACTACCAGCCCTGGTCTCAGGATCTGAGCTTATACCCTGTCTAAACCCAGCCCTCCTCCAGTCAGGTGACTACCTTGATCAGGCCTAGCCTCACTTGCCAGCCCCCTGGGTCATCTGACTACACTTAGCCCCGACCCACACCTGCCGGTGGCTCAGCAGACTGCCAGTGCCTGAAAGTGGCAGGCGCATCAAGTGCCATGCCACCGCCCCCATGTCCAAGACACAGCTGCCCTCTACTCATTGAAAGATGCACCAATGCAGTACAGTGTTGGGGAATGGTTTCCTGATGAAAGGCATGCTGGTGCAGCCTGGCAACTTGCTAAAATGTGAGGAACCTAGCATCAGAGACAGGTGACCAGGTCCCAGGTCCTTGGCTCCCCATGCAACTTAAAAGAACACTGTGAGAAGTGCAGCACTGGGGATGGGTCCTTGTAGAATTGCATTCTTTGAAATCCAGTTGACCTCATATTAGCAGGTAACCAGTGCCACATTTCCTGTGGTGCCCTTTGAAGGTCCAGACATGGGGAGACTGGTACTGGGCACCCAGTCCCAAATGCTGGGCTCACCATGTACTGATATAAGAGACCTTTGCCATTCGCAGGGGATACGAGCTTGATATCCCTGCAAATGGTGAAATCTGCGAATAAGGCACTGCATTCATGAACACAGTGCCCCCAGCGACTGGGAGGGGGCAGGGGACATGACTGTGCTGGTGGCAGCAAGAGCACAGCAGTGGTGGTGGGACCATGGCAGCAGCAAGAGCAGGGCTCCCAAGGAGCTCCTGTATGTTTATTTAAGATGCGGGTTTGGCATTCATGACTATTTGAAACTGTGAATGCCAAACCTGAAAATTGTGAGGATTTCCTGTAATTGCATGATTGAAATCTGGGGAATTTTATCCCCAATTCTAAAAGTTGCACATCCTGCCATGCATGTCTGGTGTTACAGGACATGTGATTTTTGAGGGGAAGGAGGAGGAGAGAAGAGCAGAGATCAGGCAAAAAATTCCTCAGATCCCAATTATGTGATTATATTAACATCTGCCAGAAGCCTCATTTTATGCTTGGACGTGTGCTTAACTCCTGGTGAAATCACTGGGGGCTGTGAGAGTATATTAGGGGACAGAATTTGTCTTAGAGTGACTGATTGCAAAATTTATCTTGACTGTTGTTTTAACCCTTCTGATGAAAGCAGTCCTTTCTATGTATGCTGCCATTACCTACAGGTAAATGTTCAAGGACAGCATGTTGCATCAGAATGAGTTTTGTACTTGTTTGCGTAGCCCATATTCACATAGTCAGCTAATTGGCATACAGGCAGCTTCTGTCTGCTTTAGAATGAAATCTACTCACCAGTTAGAAGAAACTCCCACCAGTGTCAGTTTGGGTGATACAACTGTACTGAGAGCACTGTGATCTTGCTTGCCAGTTTTTCCCCTAATCCTTAATATTGGGGAATGCAAATACAGTTTTCCCATGCTTATTTTGTCTAGTGTTACTGTCATGTTTCATACACATAAGATAGGTAGGAAAACAGCCCAGTGGCTACATTATTTGGAACCTGGTTGTACTTATCATCTCTGAAAACAGTAAGCCTGAGGTTTAAGCAGCTTGTTGTTGGCAGTTACTGAGCTCTGCAGAATTTTCTCCCTTCTGATCCCACTGAAGTCCTTCTTCAAAGTCTCCAAGCATGTGTCCATTGTGAAAAAATTCTGCAACATTTAATACAATATGAAAAACTTCCTGTTCTGTGGAATCTAATAGGAGATTCTCGTCATGCTATGGAATTCAATAGATTTTTTTTTAAATTCTCACCATAGGATGGTTGATATATTCCATTTAATTCTATGGAACCCAAGGGGTCATGTCTTTTATCACAATCTAAGGCAGTAGTTTGCAACTTTTTAGACTTCAGGCACCCCACAGTAGACTCAAGGCAACCCTCAGTAGACTTGAGACGCATCTCAGAAAATACCAGGTCTTGTATTTCATTTGTATTTGACTACAGCAAAATAATAGAGCAATTCTTCTGTTGCAAAAAAATCAGAAGGACCACAATGTCAGAATGCTTTTAACACTATGGATTCAACACTATTTGAAATCTCTGGTTTTGTCTTGTGAATCATGTTTTAACACCTAACAGTCCTAGTATTGCATGACACCCCATGGCACCCTTGAAAGGATCTCTCAATACTCTGATTGAGAATCACTGGTCTAAGTCAGTAACCTTTCCAGGTTGTGGACTGGATTGACCCAGTTTGAACTGGAGGCAGGCTGGTGTTTGGCAGACGAGTGCTAGGACTCAGTTGCTTCTGGCATCACTTTTCCCCATGACAACATGGGAGAAAAGTGGAGAGGTCCATAACTCTGTTGATTTTCCACACAGTAGTGGGGGACTTCAGAAGCAGTTGCTTTCCTCTGCTGCCATGGGGATGAGCAGTGGCTGCAGACATTCCCCACGTAGATGCTAGAAAAAGCGGCTGAAGTGGCAACTGCATTCTAACACCTTCCCACCGCACACCCACCCACCCTGATCTGAATTGGGGCAGTCTGGCTGCTGAAGCCCCATGTCCACGGGCCAGATCAAATGTCTCTGCAAGCTGGATCCAGCCCATGGGCTGAAGGTTGCTGACCACTGGTCTGTGGGATTTTTCCATAAGGGTCAGGCTCTTATGTGTATGAAAGGCAAATTGCCACAAATGTGCTTGGGTAAGAAGAGGCATGATGTGGAAGCAGCCTCTTTCCCTCCTACCAACCCCTAGAACTTTATATATATATATATATATATATATAGCTCTATATGGATTTCAGCACAGGACCTGCTACTTTTTAGGGTTGAACCCCCCAGTTTTTTCTGTGAGATGGGAAGAAAAACTATAGTCATTATCAGAAGGATAAAGAAGGATTATTAACCATCTGTGAACCTGCCATTGTATTTTTTTTACTTTTTTGAGAACAAAGATAGAAAATTAATTAAATAATTTTTCATAGCACTTAAACTGCCATGATGAAATATGCTTGCAAATATTTCAGTGTCATGTTTGTTGCTTTCTGAAAGTAATTATTTTTTCTTTCAAATTGAAAGGTTTTGTATGAAATGCTTTGAGATTATCTATCTATCTATATAGGGCTAGGCATGTTTGGATAGCTAGATAGATATAGATTTCTATATAGATATGGTTTTACTTGCAAAAAATATATCGTTTTCTGCAAGTAATACCATACCCCTCTCCTAAACTAAACATAAATTGAACCAAACCACTTCAGATAAATACACATAACTTCCCAGCTTGCACTGGCTTTGGTGGGAGCTCTTTCTGCTTTCAGAAAATAGTATGTGGCTTCATGTTCCTTCTGGGCAGAAGAGACAGTAATACAACCACTGAATTGTCTCTACCATACACAACTTCTTTCAGGAAACAGCACTAAACAGTAAGAAATAACTGAAGAATAAGGACATACCAGTTTCTCTGCTAGATTACTATTATATCTTTTGAATTTTTAAAGGCCAGTCTCAACATAAGTTATTTACTAAAATATACATACATGTTATTAATGAGGCTAAAAAACAATCAAGTGTTTGAGCAGTCACTATATTTATAGGAATTCCAAAAATACCTAAAACAGTAATGCCTCTTGTCCATTAGTGAGTTACTTGGAAATCTAATGTGTTTTTCATTCATTCTTTGGAGAGTAATGATTTTCTTCATTAACAATATATAAGAATCTTAAAGATTTACTCTTCTTCATCTGTCTTCCTTGTGACTCACTCTCTGCACATTCCAATTATGTCTTGTTCATTCTAAATGATATAGTATTGAGATTCTGTCATCTTACTAGATCTCTTAGGCTGTTTTAAGAATCCATTTCTCCAGTCCTTATTTAGCTAAGCAATTATTAGTCAGAGGAACACTGTTTGTATAAGGACAGAAGTTGGGCCTTTAGTTACTCAGATAAGTTCACAATAAAAGAATATACTTGTCCAAATGGATGTGTGTTTTTAATCAGTTCCAAGAACAGGTCTTAGCGCACAAATCTAGGTGCATAATAACTTAGTTCCACTCCACCCCAACAGTTGTAGCCTGTGCCAGTCAAAGTCCCAGTACTGAACCCTTATCCAAATGAGTACCCCTTAGTTGCATAAGTTGCTCAATTTGTGATAAGGGTTTGGTACACACAAACACTGGCAAGAAATTGCAGTTTGATTTCCCAGCCTCTATCGCTCAACCCCATTACATGACCTGGGAAGTGATAGTGCCTCAGTTCTGGTTAGGCTTCATCTAGAGTTTTGGGCTCCACATTTTAAAAAGGATGTGGAGAAGTTAGAGTCCCAGAGATGAGTGGGTAAAATGATAAAGGGCTTGGAGCAAGTCGTATGAGGAGAGACTAAAGGGCTAGGCATGCTTGGCTTATGGAAGAGGTGTTTAAGAAGGAACATGATAGCAGTCTTCAAATAATAGAAGGGCTGCCATAAAGAAGAAGGAGGAAGAACACTTTTTCTTTGCTGCTGCAGAAAGCAGGATGTATACTAATGGCTTGGAGTTGCAGCAAAATAGGTTTAGATTGGATATCAGGATAAACTTTACTGTTAGAATAGTGAGACAGTGACATAAATGCCAAGGGAAGTTATGGAACCTCCATTACTGGGGGCTTTCAAGAAGAAGCTGAATAAGCATTCATAGATTGTAGAGTCAGAAGGGACCACAATGGATCATCGTGTCCTACCCCCTGCCCCTGGCAAGAAAGAGGACCGAGGTCAGATGACCCCAGCCAGGTGACTATCTAGCCTCCTCTTGAAGACCTCCAAGCTAGGTGACACCACCACCTCTCTTGGAAGCCGATTCCAGATCCTGGTCACCCATTGGTCAAGGATGGTCTAGGTCCTGGAGTAGCTCTGCCTGAAGTGCTGTATGAAGAGTAACAGAAATCTAGGAGCCGCTCTACCTATGGATTGCTGGGGGATCATGAAAATTTCTGTGCATCCCAGAGCAGAGATATTTGAGAGGACTAGGCTCAGTAGTAGAAAAATGAAGAACTCTGCAGTGAAAGAAAATTTCAAGAAATGGCATAAGTTTGTGGAAGGGATACAGAAAGAGTACTTCTGGCTCTCCAGCCTAGGGTGTGAGATATGTTATGCTTGCTGGCCCCAGGTTGTAGAGTGGAGAGTGTTTGGTCTTTCCAATGCTTCTGGGCGTTGCTGGTTGCCACATGAGACTGGGAAGAATTTTTTTCCCTGCCTACTGTGACAAGGATTAGGGATATTTCTACCTTCTTCAGAAGAATCAGGTGTTGGCTACAGCAAGGTCTGGGGCTGGGGGTGGGGAGGAGGGGCATTGCTTTCCTCTGTAGTTGGGAAGGGAGGGGGACAGATGGAATCATGCTGCTTTAGTTAGATCTCTTTGGTGTATTTTAATAAATCTTGCACTGGTGAGACACTGACAGCCCTTGATAGGTATCTGTGGAGGTTTAGGGTACTCTTGGCATTTTTGACAGGGTTGACTATAGTTTTAGAAATGGGTTAGACAAGTATGAGATGGTTTGGATAGTGTTGATCCTACCAGGGATTGGACAGGGTTTGAATTAGATGACCTTCTGATGTTCCTTCCAGGGCTACCTTTCTATGATTCTTGTGATAGAGTTCAGTAATTGAAGTAATGAATGCTGTGGTGTTAGTTTCGTGTTACTTATTTAAGCCAGACCAATCCAAAATTGTGAGCATTGCAAAAGTAGGTCTTAAATGAAGAGCAGAGACCAAATACAGATCTATCAGTTTCACATTTAGCATCTTATCTTGCCACTGGTCGCACCCCCTGTGCCAGTGAGCTCTGGTGCACCCCTCTTTTCAAAATCCTAGATCCAGTTCTGGGAGGAAGGACTAATAAAATCCATTATTCGGATTTTAGTTCCATTTTTTTGCAGACATACTGGGTGAACTTGAAACAATAATTCATCTCTGTCCTTGTTTTCTTGATATGAAAACTAATAATGGAAATTCCTAACTACCCCACAAGGGTATCAGTGATGTATTGTTTAAAATTTGTGGATAAAAGGCACTAGAGATAAAATATATAGATATATGGTTGTGTACTTCTGTCTAGAACAGAACCCAGTGCATGTATTCCAAACCATATTCTAAATGTCTTCTTAAATATACACCTTCTTTTCCTACATGTGATGTAGGGCAGTGGTTCTCAACCTTTTTAGACTCCTGGCACCCTGGTTGACTCAAGGCAGTCCTTGGAAAATGCCATGTCTTAATTTTCACTTTTTCACTACAAAAAAGAATAGAGCAATTCTTATATTGTAAAGAAATCAGAAAGACCACAGCAGGCCAGAATATTTTTAAGACTATGATTTCCTATTTGAAATCTTTGGGTTTATCTTGTTAATCATGTTTGTACACCTAACAGTGTTATCATTGTATTAGCTGCCTGGTTGAGAATCACTGGCCTAGACACACAAAGAGCAAATTTAGCACATGGACAAAGAGGCACAACAGTTTTCCCCTTATTTAAGAGGTATTCCTGCCAAACTATGCCCTTTGTATGGCTGAATTGAATAAATGTAAACATCTTGTGGTTGTCAGCACTAAATGGAGACACTATAATTTTCCTGGAACATTATTCCTTTTTTCCTGAAAATACAAGCTGGCAAGCCTGAATAATGCAGAGTTTAATCCACCTGTTTGACTATCCTGAATTCCTAGTTTTTACCTTCATTTGAGTTTATGCTGCATGCTCAGATCTTTATTAAAATACAGGCAAGGTATTGGAAATCTTTCCCTTTTTGTAGCAAAACTAACAACCTTACAAACTGGAATGGTAATATGACTGGAATGATTCATAAAATGAAAGAGAAGCAAAGGTTGATAACAATGAGTAACCAAGGGAGCATATAGATATGATCAAAATATTATAATAGCAATTATGATGCTGGTGCAAGGCATTCCTGGGGATTGCTGCTGTACTTAACTCTTTCTACCTGGTCATTAATTCAAAAAAATATCATGCACGTCAGTAATTGTTGCTTGCACAGTATGTTATCTGTATACAGAGCCCACATGGAGGATCAGATCAGCATACATTAAAGCTAGTTACTTGTCTACAAGTTCCTGTTTGTTTCATATGTAATATAATAATATCACAATGCTGAATTTCTCTGTCTGGCACAGCTGTGAAAGAAATGTAGTTATCTGCTTTCCCCTCCCCATCCCTTCAGAGGGTCCTTTGGGTAGTTTTGAACAGTTGTTTCTCTGTTGTAAGGGCTGACATGAAAGACCTACAGCCTCACCCATCTTAATCAATGGGTCTGTTGAACTATAAGGATTGTTAGTGAGGAGACACACAATGAAGGGATTTCTGTATGCTGATGACACCTTGCTTCATAACATCATCTCCTCTAATCCAGAGGCTACAGTTGAGTGACTTTCAGCATGTGAATGGTGTGCAGATTAAAAATAAACTGGTTAAGGCCTAGGCCACCTAAAATAGGCAGTGGATATGATTATGTCTATCATTATTTGTTTTGTGATGCGCATACATTTTTTGATTTCAAAGTAAAGAGCTTTAGGGTATGGTTAGATTCGCAGCAGCTTTTGATTGAGTATGGGGAAATGTCATGGGTGTTTGCTTTTCCCCACCTGTGTTTGGTTGAGATCATGACTTTTTCATACTGACCTTGGTTTCTCACAGCAAGATTAGATTATTACAGTCTACTCCACGTGAGCCATACCTTCACTCCATTTATAAACTGAGTTAGTGCAGACCTATTTGCTAGGATGATTATTTCACTATAAGCATTATCTTAGGTCTGGATTTTAACTAGTGGTGTATACAACATAAAACATGACATGACAGATGCCTGTTCCAGTCTTCAGGACCCAAGACCCAGTTTTCCACCCTTATGTTGAAATTACTTCCATATGCAAGTTGTTCTACTGAATTATTTACTACCAAGACAAATAATTTGCTATTAAGGCAGGTCTTGAGCCTCTAGTACAACTGGAATTATTTCAGCGTTGCTAATAGTAAAGAACCATAATAACACCACAGGTTTTCTTGTAATGAACCCAAGCAAATGCTGACTGGTATTCCAAATGAACAGAACAGATTCATAGTGTTACATTGTTCAAAGCTACCTTTATTGTCCTGCTTCTGCTAAGCCATAATACCTTTTTTAAAAAAAAAACTCCTTAGTCCCATGCATCTGGATGTGGACAACTACCAATACTATATTTACAAGTCTCAATCCATATGGAAATGTTAATGGTATCACATGTTAGAAATTAAGGCTATGTATTTTTATACATTTATTTCTTGGTTTGCAGTTATTCTTTCAATATTTATACTCTTCTTGTAGTCTCTTTTCATTATGAGTTTGGTTCACGTCCCTTACACTGAGTGGGACTTCCTCATGCGAGTAGTCCCATTGAACTTCAACAAGGGATGCTGTATCCCACCTTTTAAATTAGGCTTTTTAAACAATGAATCACTGTTGAGCTGTTCCATTCATTTGGAATGTACCAGTTAGCACTTGCTGTGGGGGAACAACTTGCATTATGGGGGAACCTATAGTGCCATTGTAACCCATCACTACCAGCAATTCAATAAATCCAGTTGTGCCAGAGTTGCAAGATCTACTATGGCTTTGGGATGTTAAGCACTCCAGTGGGCTTCAAAAGAAAATGCCATGACCTGTATTGTACTGTGGTATACTTTCAGGAAATTAATGTTAAATGAGTAAAAGACTAACATTTCCTCTCTAGTAAAGGATAAATTCATGATCTGTCATTTATAGTACCTGTTAAAAATAAACCTGGCAAAACCATGAATGTACTTTTACTGTAAGATATTCAGAATTATAATAATATATTGGACCTGTTAATTGACTAAAAATACTAGAGATTGTAAATATATCTGATTTCTACTGTACATTCTCTTGTATCTTACAAAGAGCCTCCAGATCAGCTCAACAAGCTAATGAATGCAGTCTCCCCAGTCACAAGAACTGACCAGTTCATTTAGTAGTGGATCTTTCAGCTTCTACCTAGTCCACCATTGCTCTTTTATCAGTTTTACTCTACTATGCACATAGCTTACTAGAGGGACTACCCCATGTACTGATATATCCCACTCCGGTTAGCCTTTGCTTTGTCAGTACATCGCACCAGTTCCATTAGAAACGGGTGCTCCATAGTGGTGGTGGGAGGTCATACATCTATATTGGGAACATATACCATGTCAAGGTGTGCTCTACTATGTAGAAAGCGGTGCCTTGTTAACCATAATTGGCTAACCCAAGCTAGCTAATTGAGATTAAAAGACAAGAGCAGACAAAGGAAACTGGTGTTTTAAATTGGATTGAGTTCAACCCTGGATTTCCCCATAGCTTAAGTGAAGCTGAGTTAAAATGCAAGTTCCCTGATGTTCATTGTGCTTTGAATTTGCTGTAATAAGTGTTTGCTAATTGGTGTTAGTCTACCCAAATTAAAAATAGCATTTTTTACAGTGTAGGCACAGTCTTAGAAACCATTTCTAATTGATTTCTAATAATTTCATTTCTAACACATATCTAAATATGTCTGTCCTTACTGATACTGTCAGTCAAGTCAACTTGAGATAAACAGTATAGTATAAACAAACCCAGTAAGAGCTTACTTGTATTCAGCCTTATCTTAATTTGCATATTATTCTAACATAAAGCACATTCTCCCAGTGAATAAACAGAATATAAAAATCTAAGAATACTGAACCTTGAGACATTATGTGTAAATTTATTTGTTAAAATCAGTTTTTCTATAGTAATGATATGCAGTTATGATAATACATTATAGCATTCTAGTAAATGCTCTGCATTTTATTTTGTAAAAGTAATGGTTTCTTAGTAACAGGAAGTCCTACACTTTTCTTAATAACTATTGTGTTTTACTTTTTTTTAGAAGTGAGAAGAGACTACCATTTTGTGCATTTGTGTGTGTACGTGCTGATCATAGGTTGTGCCTTTACTGCATCTAACTTGAAATGACCTAAAAATAAGTCATTATTTTTGGTGTCAACATGCCATTGTGCACCATTATACTTCCATATTTAATGCAGAAGTACTGTCATTTCCTTTTATATTATAAAGCAAGGAAAATTTAAATGTGCCAAATAACATGCAAAAATTTGACTGCAAATTCATTCTCTGTGTGTTTGGTTTCATGCAGCGCACTCAAACTAAAAAAGGAAAAGAGACCTTGTCAACACCAGTGGTGTGGGACAAGCACAACCAAGTTTCATGGCTTCTTCGGAGGCTGCAGCCTTGAAATGATCTAGCAACCAGTCCATGTCTGGAATATCAGTATAGTGCCAGGTAATATCCACCTGGCCATCAAGACAAGGTATTTGCACTTCAGTGCTTATGCAGTCCATCAGTTGAGATGAAATTTTTCAGTGGAAAAGTAAGCTGTCAACAAGCTGGTATTGATGGATGTTAGTCATCAGTACATAAGCTCCCAGTATCAAATAGTTTGGGGAAGCATCAACCACAACACTTAAGACTGCTAGTACTATTTGTATGACGCATCTTGTTGCTGGCCACTAGTAATGGTTGACCAAAAACCATTGTCTCGTGTGTGATATGAGTTAGTGTCAGTTGAAGCATGAAAAAGGGTGCAGCATGACACAAACTTTGAAAATACCCATTCACAAAAGAAAGAATCCAACCCCAGAAATAGCTCCAAAAGCAAAAACCATAGGCCAAAAATACTAAAAGACTTAGAAAAATAACAGAAATGGTACCAAGCAAGTCACAGGGAGGGTACAAAAACGCAAGCAGCATCCATCATCAAAATATCACTTAAAAACTGGCAGATTGTTTCATCTCAGCAACTGAAAAGTAATAACTAGTATTTTGTACCTGTACACAGAAGCAACAGCATATGAAACGTATTGAATGCATATTATGCCATTGTTTCCACAAAACCCTTAAATAAGTGCATAAGGCTCCCTGAAATCAAACTGAAGATATGTGCTTTGTTGATTAAGAGCCTGTGTTCTCAAACAGTTCCCACATCTGAGGAGACAAGTTACTGTATGTTTTACTAGATAAGGCCTTTAAGAAATTTTCAAGATTATCTCCAAATAAAACATTTTGCAGGGATATAACCCTGAATTTAGAAGGAGATGGCTTAAAATGCTGAAGTCTGAAGGAATGATGACAGTCTTCAGGCCAAATACAGATAAAAAAGTGCATTGAATGTTGCCAGTGTCTCCCTCTGGAAAAAGTGCTGTAATGGCCTAAAGAGTGTGAAATGCCAGATGCACACCTCCAATGCATTCTGACCCCCTCATCCATTCCTCTATTTGTACCCCTTAACATAACAGCATCACTTCTGTCCAACCAAGGGCAGGGCACATACCTTCTGTTCTTAGACGCATAAGGTCTATAGTGTTAGAAATTAAAAAGGATAAGTTTACTATAGGAAATTATCTCCCATAGTATCTGTACACACGCACTGAACTTGAGGATGAAAAGATGGACCTCTACAGAGGTCTGTATAGGAAAACTCCTGGCATGTGTTGCCCACACAGAGGAACAGATGGTGATAGGGCTTAGAGTCCATAGCCAGGGTGACATTTGCCCTGCAGCGATATTTTAGAAGGTTGGATGGAAAAGAGTTTTGTAAGTATTGTGGAATACATTAAAACAAGAATGTATTGGAGATTACACTTAGCAAGACATTTCCATAGCAGCCGAATAATGTTGTGACTCTATTCCTGTGCTTCTTGTCCATCTGTCCTGCTATTTCCCTCACTATTGTTTGTAAGTCTTAATCATTGTCATCTCCATCATTAGAGTAATCATACTAGGTCAAGGGATGTGTCTGTTTCTATGTTATGTTGATAGGAATGCTGATTGGGGCTTTTCCAGTGAAACAGGTGTTTATCAGAAAATGCCAATTTCCTGCAGTAATGTACTTGCCTGGTAAAAACAAGAGAAACAGAGAGGGAGGATGAGACAGAGAAAAAGAGTTTCTTCCCTGCTTCCCTCACCCCTTGAATAATTACCTGGAATCCAGTTTTTCCGTTCATGGAAAAATGTGGATTTTTCCCTCTAAATAATTTTCTCCTTTAAAGGAGAAAAACATGGGAAACAGAGGGTTTCCACTTCATGCTGACAGAGTACCAGCTTGCAAGAGGCTGGTTGGGGCTGGAGGGAGTGGGAGGAGGGCAATCAGGCAGGAGGTGCCACGTACATGTGCACGCGCACACATGCACGTGACAGTCAGGCAAGGTGGTGAGCAGCTCCTGCAGTTCCCTCCAGGTAAGTCTATGGTGGGGAGGACAGATTGAGGCCCTCACAATGAGGGGGAGAGGGAGGGAGTGGGGCAGAACTGGAGATGCTGTACAGCCAGGACACTGTACAGCAGTCTATGGTGTTGTTATGCCCCAGCCCAAGTCTGAGTTCATTCACCCAGTATGCAAGCCAATCTCAATACCAGGATGTGAAAGTTTGAAAGAAAAAGCATTTATTGCCAGCAATAAAGGTGCAAGGTAGCAAGCACACCAAAAACTATTTCTAAGCATCTTTTATACTAAAATCTACAAGCATACTATTCAGTGATTG
>JAGPOW010001296.1:97219078-97239785 GCA_030014935.1 Caiman crocodilus
AAAACAATCTTCCAGTCTCGCCTTGTATCCTGTCTCAGGAGGATGGCTCAAGGCCATTTATCATGCCTTTAGGAAAATGGCTCGAGGTTATTCACAACAGTGTGTGGAACCTGGAGCTGGGATGTGGGACAGAGACACAGCTGGTTTGTCCAGGGGGTGGTGGGTAAGCTGGCTCCCCACTGCTATGCACACTCCTGAGGAGGGCTGTGTGGTGGGGGGCACATGCCCTCTCCCCCCAATCTGTGCATGGGGTAGGGGTGGATGTGTGCTGCAGGCTCAGGGCTCCCCACCCTGCTGCCCTCTCATCAGGGCCTCTGTGGCCCAGCAGGCAAGAATTAGCATGGGAGAGCAGAGCAGGGCCATGAGATTTGGTGCTGCGACAGGGCGCCCTGCTCCAGCTCCTCTACGATGGCAAGGCACTCTCTGCTCACCTGGCAGCAGCAGGATTGGCAGTGCAGAGTTGTGCCCCCTGCTGCTACCAGGCTGGCACAGGGCTGCTGGCAGCAGTAGTGGCACCAACTTTTCTGGCCCCACTCTGCTGTCCCATGCTGGGTCCCACCAGCTGGGCTGCGGAGGCCCTGGGGCGAGGGCAGCAGGGCAGGGAGCCCTGAGCCCACAGTGGGGCAGCCCACCTCGGCCCTGCTCTCAACAACAGCTGCCAACTCCTACAGGCAGCAGCCAGGACTTGAGCACTGCTGAGGAAAGCAGTGGGCTGTGGGCCCTGGTCCTGGTCCCTAGTTCCATATCCCTGGTAGCTGGGGGGCAGGGGGCTGTGGGTTGCAAGTAAGGGGCACTAGCAGGGCTTGGAGCATGGGGGGCTGTGGGTTGGGAGTGAGAGGCACTGTCAGGGACTAGGGACTGCAGGTTGAGAGCAAGGGCACCAGTAGGGATGGAGGGATGGAGACTTGTGAGGTGGGAGTGAGGGACACTAGCAAGGCCAGGGGGCTGTGGGTTGGGAGTGAGAGGCAAATTCTAGGGTTTTTATTCAGAGAATTTAACAATTTTTATTACAAAATTTTATTATAAATAAATTTTTATTATAAAATTACTCACCAGGCACTATCCCTACTCTAAATCTTGATGAGCCAAGAGCTGAAGGTGGCTATGAGATTTCTCTCTTAGATTTTTCAACCCCTCAGAACCTTCAGAAGGTCTTTTTATCATCACAGAAAATGGGATGAAAACCCATTTTCTCTCTGTGCTACTTAAGAGCCAGCACCTGGTATACTGTGCAGATATGTATTGAATAATTCAAGTTATGGGTACTTTATAATTATTTCAACCCTAATTATTTTAATCAATCTATTCTTGCTCTCCACATTATTGTGCTGTCTCTAATTAAGAGTATAAAGTGCCAGTTGATTTTAAAAAGTATGTCCTTATTACTCCTCCTACTATATAAGTGGATGTTTTTTTTACTCAGTGATTCTCAACCAGGGTGCATCAAGATTCTTTCAAGGGCATCATGCAGTGTTATCACTGTTAGGCTTGCAAACATGATTCACAAGATAAACCCAGAGATTTCAAATAGCAATCTGTAGTTGTGGTCTTTCTGAGTTCTTTAAAAAAACTGCTCTACTATTTTTTCTGTAGTCAAAAGAAGGGTGAAAACTAAAAGCTGGCATTTCCCGAGGGGTGCTGTAAGTCTATCTAGAGGTGCCTTAAGTCTAAAAAGAATGAGAAAAAGACTTGTCTTTACTAGTATGTGTTGGAGACTACTCCTGAAAGCCTCTTGGTTCTCATATCTTTCCCACCCTTATTCACAATTCTTGCCATACAGTTTAGAAAGTTCTAACTAGACATCAGTTTTCTGATTAGGAAAAAAATTCTGTTTTTATAGCTCAACGATTTAAGCCAGAAATTTAAAGATCTAAGGAAAAATATGGATGATATAGACATATACATAAACAAATCTGATTGATAAGGGCTTATTTTAGCCAGAAATTTTCTTTAAAATGAAGTTGATGTACAGCCCATTATTTGTTTCTTTCAAGTCTTGCTTTAGGTCCCTAAAGATCCAACATGGTTGCTATCATTTGTCTATCAATAACAATTGTTGAACTACAGACAAACTGTATTTTCCCAAAATCCTCTAAATAGCATGTGGCTATAGTGTTTTTAGCTTTCTCCTTAAGAAAGCTAAATTTAGCTTAGAAACTGTGGCACAATATTAACAGAACCACGTCTGGTGTGACTTAGAGTAGAATGTCGACTCTGAACCAAAATACTCCAACCACAATTCATGTATTTGGTCTTGTGAGAAAGTTTAAATACCATGCTATTCATGGGCCTTTGATTTTTTTAAAACCACATGAAGCAATTGTGTGGAATAAAGTAAAAAAGAAATGTGCTACATTTCTTGATTTCATCATTCCATGGCTGTAATTCACTTGCTGTCTCTTTATTTACAATAGTCATTTGCCTGTATCTTCTAAAGGTTCCCCAGAGTGACCTATTACTGTGTTACAGGGCCTAAAATTAACTTGCAAACATCAAGTACCATGCAAATAAATAAAATGTTTTCATAACATATTAGAAAAGCGTGTCTAACTTGAGAAAAGGCCCTTTCTAAAAGAAACAGCTGTGCATTTTTGAGGGGTTTTTTTTCAAGTCAGAACCATTTTGGTTGACTTGGGCTTTTATTGAAGACTTATTTGTAGAGAAAAGAATGGTTCTGTTAGTGAAAAATGTCAATAGCCATTTCAATAAAAATGGAAGAATTAGCAAAGAAGAAGAAAAGTAGTCTATTTGTTTCATGATAGTATCTTCAGAAGGTTTCAGGGGTAATATTTTCATTTTGCGTTTCTTGAACAACTATTACAAAATGTTTTCCCCTTGGAAAACCTACAGAATGCCTTACTTCCACATGCTGAAGTGCGATAGCTGCTTGGCATGTATGCCAAGAACAGTGCTGAGATCAGCCTTGCTTTCAGCACATCTCAATGTGTAAACCATTTTAGTCATATTTGTTTTAGTGTATGTGTAGAAGTAGATCAGCTAAAATGGTAGTTTCTCCATTTCTTTAGTACAGTGCACTGGTGCTTAAACCCCTGCTTCTAGGAGCTGTGAGAGGTCCAGTGCAATAGGTATCCAGTAGGTAGTGGGGTCAAACTCACCTGGCTCCAAGGACCAAGTGAACAGCATGGGGTTGGCTTTTCAGCTGTAAGGATCCAGGGCTTAGGTGTTCTAGTCCAATGGTTAGACCACTGAGGAAAAGCAGGGGTCTGGAGCTAGGTCATAGTGTGGGAGCCGTATTACCAAACCCAGAGGGAAATCCAGACATCGAGTTCTCAACACAGTCCAGGGGCAGGATTTGCGTATCGGATGCCAATTACCAATCTGAAGGGCAATCTACAGGGCAAAGTATGAAAATAGAGCCAAACCAGGATCAGGAGTCAGGAAACAGATCCACAAGGACATCCAAACCTAAAGTCCAGAAGTAAGCCAAAAACCATGGTTAGAAACCAGGAGGTCAGAACTGTTGACTGGCCTGAAAACCCAGGGCCCCAGCTGGTGGGTAGGCAGCACTCCTATCAGCTAATCAGGATGCTCTTTGCTTCTAAACTGGGGCACAGTTCATTTGCTGAGGCTTGCTTCAGGTGTGGTTGCTGAGGTACTTGGTTCAGACTGGTCTTACCTGCTCAGGCTGAGGTATTTGCCTGCTCAGAGTCCCCAACAGTATTTGTCCCAGGCTGGTCTACTTGCTCAGAGTCCCTGACAGTAGGCTAAATCAAGCCCACAGAACCCTTCACCCTCGCATCCGATCCAGTACATGCAGTACCCATTCTGCCTGGTCCAGGGCACAAGCCACATGCAGAGCCTACTCTGACTGATCCAGGATGGGCACCACATGCAGCGCAGGTCCTGGACCAGCCAGAGCGGGTGCCAGATCTAGCATGCAGGAGACCTATGGCCCCTCTCCCACAACATGCTGGATCTGGCATCCATTCTGGCTGGTCTGGGACCTGCTCTATACATGGCTCACAGGCTAGACTGGCCAGAACACACAGTACATGTGGCTCATGTCCCAGTCCAGGCAGACCAGATGCCATGTGCAGCACAGATTCTGGGCCAGCTGGAATGGGGGCTACATGAGCTACGGGCCTGGACTGGCAAGGGTAGGCACTGTGTGCAGCACAGTCCTGGAACAGTAGAGCCAGATGCCACATGTGGCACTCATCTCAGACAGAATAGAGTGTGTCACATGCAGATTACTTCTTGGGCCAGCCGGAATAGGTGTTCATCCTGGGCCCTAATCTGGCATGCACCGCATGGGTCAGCTATAAGCTGCAGGAACAGCACTGTGGGCCAAATAAGGGGGGTCCATGGGCCATATGTTTTACACCCCTGCCATAAGACATTGTAACAACAAAACTGTAGAACAACACTATGAACACAGGGCAAAACTGTAACACTTAAATTAAAATGGGTGTGGTTAACAGATGTAGCATAGAAGCATATCTCTGGTATTAGATAAACTGAAGTTTCAATAAATGAATTGTAAACAGCCTTTAAATATATTTTACAGGTAAAAGCTACAGCAATGAAGTCTGTAACAGCATCTGCATCTGGGATAATTGTCTTCCTGTTTGCTTTGGTGCAGAGAAGCACTGAACAGTGTAAAGAAGCAGCTATAAAATCAGAGATGAATATGAGTGCCAAGTATCATCTCCCTAATTTCCTTGCAGAAACGCCAATCCAGAATATACTTTTATATGACCATCACATCTATATTGGAGCAGTCAACAAGATTTATGTCTTAAATGAAACCCTTCATAACATTTCTGTGTACAAGACTGGGCCTGTATTGGAAAACCCTGATTGTGCACCTTGTGAAGACTGCAAAGATAAAGCCAATTTATCCAGTAGCATTTGGAAAGATAATGTCAACATGGCTTTGCTCCTAGAAACATACTATGATGATCAGCTCATCAGCTGTGGTAGTGTAAATAGGGGTATATGTCACCGTCACATCATTCACCCTGACAACCCTGCGGACATAGAAAGTGAAGTGCATTGCATGTACTCAAAGCAGATGGATGGAGAGTCATATAACTGCCCTGACTGTGTTGTAAGCACTTTGGGAACCAAAGTTTTAGTGACAGAAAAGGACAGGTTTGTAAACTTCTTTGTTGGGAATACTATGAAGTCTTCATTTCAGCCACAGCATACACTACATTCAGTATCGGTTAGAAGGTTAAAAGAAACCCAGGATGGTTTTGAGTTTCTTACAGATCAATCTTATATAGATGTTCTCCCACAGTACAGGGATTCTTATCCCATCAAGTATGTCCATGCCTTTGAAAATGACCACTTTGTCTACTTTCTGACAGTCCAGCGAGAATCTCTCGACTCCCAAGCTTTTCACACAAGAATCATCCGGTTCTGCTCCTTGGATTCTGAGTTGCGTTCTTATGTGGAAATGCCCCTTGAGTGCATTTTCACTGAAAAACGGAGAAAGAGGTCAATTCGAAGGGAGATATTCAATATTTTGCAGGCTGCATATGTAAGCAATCCAGCAGCAGCTCTGGCCCATGAAATGGGTCTTGGAGTGAATGATGACATTCTGTACGGCGTCTTTGCACAAAGTAAACCAGACTCTTCGGAACCAACAAACAGATCAGCTGTCTGCGCAGTATCTGTAAAAACAATCAACGAATTCTTCAACAAAATTGTAGATAAGCAAAACATGAAATGTCTTCAGCATTTTTATGGGAAAGATAGCAAGTACTGCTTGAACAGGGTAAGTAAAGCTTACTTTATCATGTACAGTTTTGGTGCTGGGTTCTGTTAGTGCCCTTCCTCACACTGACAGTCCGTCTGTTTCAGGGGCAGATCCAGGAGGTGATTCAATTGGGTGCACACACCACCACACACCCCCGTTTAGCTGTGCACCACATGCATAATGAGCTCTCTCATTTCTGCCTGTGCTAGGGGCTCTATGTGTTCACCAGCTGGCCAGCACAGGGAAGCCTGGTGACTTTGCTTTCTGGCAGCTGCAGAGTCTGCTGCTGTTGGCTCTTCTCTTTCCTCTCCCTGCTGAATTCAGCAGAAAGGGGAAAGAGAGGACATGTAGTTATGGGTGGCTCCAGAGCCCTGTGAAAGGAGGGCCTGAGTATTGCTGCATCTGCTCCTCCTCCTTCCTCTCCTGTGCTGCTCACAGAGCTCCGAGCACATGTTGAGCTCCCAGCAGGATCTGTCCTGACACACCAGAGAGCTCTCAGAGCTCACTGACATCCAGGATCACAGGGAGGGGTCATGGCCATGCCCTCTTGAGCTGTGTGGTTATCCTCGCTGCCTGTGCACCCATCACTCTCTACTCTCTGGATCCATCCATGTCTATTGTGTGACTGTCCTGTTGATTTGAATAGGAAGAAACATGTCATTACAGGGTTAGGCTTCTCATCATTTCAGGGTATTTAAGCTGTCCCCTTCAATAAACTACACTTAGCAATAGCTATGCTTAGCTTTGATGATTCATCTTTGCAAGAAACAGTTACTGTAAATCAGCCATGGCAGTCACTGAAGTGCTTAAGGGGATAAAGATGAATATTAACGGGCTTGAAATAGCTATGTTTTTGTTAACAACTGCAGGTAAGATGCTATTCCACCTATTAGTAGGGGTCTACCTAACCTGAGGAGGCAGTTGGCCAATTTTGCACGCAGATCTTGGGGCTAGCCACCATTTTTGTGGGCTGAGGGCAACAGCTGCCCCCCCGACCCACACACCTCTGATTGCCTGAAGGTACTCAGTGGCCCCAGCCCTCAACACTGATTGGTTGTGATGGCTCTCTGTCATATCTAGGATGACAAGCAGCCCTCTCAGGCATTCAGTGCCGAGGGGTGAAGGCAGCCGATATCTTGTTGGCAGCCCTTCATGCCAAATGCCCCCTCCCCTCTTCCCACCAGCGGGCTGCGTGGCCAGGCCACAGCACCATGAAGACTGCTGGCTCCATTTGGGGAGCCAACAGTTTCTTTTCAGTAAGATTTTTTTTTTCTTTTTCTTTTGTAATGAGGCCACCATTTTTCACAGAGCCCACCTGATTCTGTGTTTTCCACAAAAATCGAATTCAGTAGGTCCCTACCTATTAGGTATGTAAGTGGACTTAGGCACCCTCTTCCATTCTCTGACACCTGTTAATGCATCTACAGTGAGCAGCAAGGAGAAGGACCTGCCATACACTGCTGCTTACTTGTGTTTAATAGTCCCACTGAAAGCAACGTGATTAAATGGTGGAGAAAGGTAATAAAGGGCTTAAACTCGGGGGGAGGGGGGGTTCTATATCTGTACATCTCGTCTTCTACAGATCTGCTACCTAGTATTTCACGTAGAGTATTTGGTGACATTCCAACAATAGGAACAGACCAAAGGAAATAAAAAGTGAAGACCTTCCTTGGTCTTAACAGTCAGGGGCAGCATCAGCCCCTGTTTAGTAAATATAGAACCCTAGAAGCAGAACTGGAAAAGCAAGTAGAATTTTCAGATTTTTAATGGCTTGAAAGTCCCTTCTGACCCTAGGCACTATGAAACTATGAGAGCTCAAATATGCTCTCTGTGATGCCCCCTGAACAGCACTGGGTGTTCAGGATTAGGATGAAGCTGCATGAGCCACAGCTTCCACAGCAGTTTTTCCCCCATGGCAAAGATGTTTGGCAAAGACCAACTTAACTGATAGGCTAGAATAACTTCCAGAATGGGGGTATCAAACTCACCTTGTGCCCTGCGGCTGGATCCAGACCACAAGGGTCCTTGCAGGCTGAATCTAGCCTGAAACATGTGGAAGTTGTAACAGCAACAGCTCTGGAGCAGAGTAACAGTAGTGGAAGCTCCAGTTCTGACCCAGGCGCACTACTGGCTTCAGCCGATGCAGTGTGCACCATGCCAGAGCTGGAACTGTTCTTGCCAATGACACTGCCACATGCCCTCACTGTCCAGGACAGTAGCTCCAGCTCCAGCACAGGACATGAAGTAGGGACTGGCAGGTGAGGAGATAGGGCCACAGCAGCGCCGACAGGTGAAGCAACTGGAGGGTAACTGGGGTGATACCAGCCCTTGATTGCCTTCCTGCTGCCAATTACCATGTTCACCAGAGCCCAAGGGTTCTGTGGCAAGCCTTGTCCTTTAGTTCATCAGACTGGATAGAGCAGATCTGGCAACGAGATCCAGCCTGCAAGCCTTATGTTCGACACCCCTGCTCTAGTCTAAAAGAACACAAGACTCTTCTGTGGAAATCAACTTGTGTTAAGAGGGCACTGCTGATGGAACATAAATATCTGACTTCATGTATATTTGACGGGAACTGATGTATCTTTAAATGTTAACATTTCTTATTTGGTAAGTGGGATTCATTAATAAATGAAGTTATTATAAAAGAATAAACTGTAGAGCAGACCTCACTTGTTCTGTAGTTTTCAGTGAAGGATAACTTACCATAAATCGCCAGCGCTCAGAGGAAACAGGAGTTGCTATGCAATGCTAGGAATGAGATTATGTCAAACCCTGTATTTTACTTTTCCCTCCCTAAATTTCAGGGGAGAACATACATTCACAATAGTAAATGTTTAAAATGTCTTTTTTTTCTTGAGCTTAATCCGCAGCCTTACTAGCCTCTCTTCATTTTCAATTGCTTTCTCCTCTGAATTTCCAGTTTTTATTCTGAAGTCTAATAACAGTTTCTTCCTTATTCCCTCAGTGTTTTATTTGCATTTTATTTAATTCTGATGGCCTTTAACTTATCTCATTTTTTTTTTTGCCTAGTCAGATGCCTTTCATAACATGATCTTTTCACAACAAAGTATCCCATTAATTTTGTGACATAAGCCTTTGTCAGCTTTCACATACTTAGGCATTCTTTCAAAACACTTTTCAGAATCTGCCACTGCTTTGAATATCAGAAGTGAATGCATTATGTAGCAGAGAGTTTATTCATAGTGTATTATAGTTGCATATTTCCAAAAAAAATCCAAAACCAGAATTCTGTTACATAACCTTTTTTCAACTATAGAAAGTTTGTCAAAATAGACAGTCCTATTTTTGCCAGAAGACAGCCTGGGGACAGCAGTTTAACCCCTCACCGGCATTCAGTTAGACTGCATTGCTTTCTGATGCAAGGCTGGCACAGATTGATGCTTTTTTTTTTTTTTTGGCTTGGATTTTTTTGTTTGTTTACTTTAAATTGAGGATGGCAAGCTTCATCTTCCCTGATTTTCCTGGACAACTGAGAGATTTCAGCAATGTTAATTGTGGGCTAGCACTTTAATATAAGAGTTTGGAGCTCGAAACTCAAGGTTTCCTTTATTCATGCTGTTACTTAACCATTGAAGTGAATAGGTGGTTAAAAACAATGACATATAAAATGCTTTTAAGCAGAGTACCTAAACATTCCCTCCCGTGTTGATTACCCAGCTTTCATTCTCTTGTAATGTCACCATTTCACTGGTTTACAAGGTATAATTGTCAAGCTTCCATAAGACCTGAACTTCCAATGTCAAAAATAAGTAAGGAAAACATTTCCTTTAAAAATGCTGATCAAACAAGTAGAAGCATTTTTCAGACTTGCTTTATTCATCATTAAAACATAAAAAGTGCACAACCTTTTTTCCTTTGTAAGTCACCCTTAAGTTGACACAACTTTCTGTTTGTGGTTATATAGTTTATTTTGGCAGAATCAGAAAGTCTATGTGATTTAGCCAAGATGAACTCTCCCTTTAATGTTATGAGAGATGCAAACCACAGGCCTCTGATGCAAGAGAAATGGACTGACTTCTGCAGAATTAAGTAATAAGAGTGCAAACTGTAGTGTGGCAGTGAAACTCAGCGGCATCAAAGTAAGAAACAAGACTTTGGCAATGTTTTCAAGAGAATACTCTGATATTTGATAATTTACAGTCAAAACCTGATAAGTGAAGGACAAATCCCATTAAGAGAAAGTTGCAAAGTCCAGTTCCTACATGACATTAAAACCAGTCATTCTGAGTCCCTATTCCTCACCGATACAGTGGTGGTTTGCTCTGAAGCAAAATCCTCTTGTGACCAACTTTTTTTCTTCTACTTCTCAAATTGGAGATTTTGAATGAAAATGCTTCCAATCACCTTGATTTACTTGACAGAACCTGTCAGTTATTACAAATCAGAAGAAACTATGTCCAGTTTTATATCTTGAAGTGGAGCTCATGAGGCCTGCACTTATTACCATCAACAAGGACAGATCCTCAAGTGCAAATTATCATAGCTCTGTTGACTTTGATCTGTCCTAGTTTTGATGTTCACTTGGTAGCAACAGGAGAGGAACCAGAGTCAGCTTCAAAACAGAAGTGAAAAACTAAAGTTAGACAAAAAAAAATGTACTGCCTAAGACAGGACAAAAAAAGATTAATGTGAGGTAGTTGCAGATCTGTTCATGAGGGTTTTGAATCATTATTCAGGAATCTCCTCCTCTACATTTACCATGGAAATTGGATATAGATTTTAGTAGATTAAACCTTAGTCACCCTTTCACAAATAATCATTTTCAGCCCATGGTACAGAAGTAAGTAAAGATTCAGATCAAGAACCAAATCCACAAGCCTCACTTACACACATTGTCCCCCTAGGATTTTCTAAGTAAGTGAGAGGAGCTGGATTTAGGCTTAACAGATGCAAGCAAAGATTGTAATACTTTTACTTGGGTTTAGATTTTTTTTAATTTGGCATTTTCCAGAAGCTATAAATTTTATCTAGTAAATGATTGTGGTCCAGGCCCCACTCTATTCCCTGGATACAATTTCACCTATGGGAATGTGATCAGAATTCAGCCCCATATGATTCCTTTTGGTTTGTTTCTCCTGTTAATTCAGGCTTGATGGTACATACTTAATCCTAAATAGTGTTTTTAGTTCAAAGCCACCTGCGCTTCTGTGGGATGCTTCTGTGGGACGCTTCATGTGCCCCAGCATCGCAGCATTCATGAGTCCCTGCTACCTAGAGGTATGTAGAAAAACCATGTAAAGCTGTCTCTGTGTCCGAATCTTTCCGAATCTCTCCAAATCAATTTGGAGGGTTCTGATTCAATTTGGAGAGATTAAAGGGTCCTCTGATTCAGTTTGGATTCAGAGATTTGGCCAATGAATCGGGCCAAATCTCCTCTGAGTCAGATCAGGAACCGAAGCTTTGCACAGCCCTACTGGATACCATTCTGTCAAATAAAGAGCATAAACAGATACATTTCACTTTGAAGGAAGGTAAAAATGAAAACAGGAGGCCACCAAAATGAGGGAGAAAGTGACAGTAAAATAAACACACAGTGATGTTTCTTTATTACTATTACAAAGATGATAGATGAGTAAAATTGGGTTATGCTTATATTGTAATGGAAGAAAATAATTGCAACTTTCCATCAGGAAACCACAAAGGCCTTTATTGATCTGTCATCCTCAGGGTAAGTCTAGGAATATTTAATAAAATAAACAGAGACAAGCCTTTTGAGGCCCTCGAACTATAATATCCCACACCATTTAGATTACAAAGTTTTGGCAGGACTAGAAATAACACCATATCTCTGTGATTATAAAGGCTTGATGTGGCTTATTTAAGCAGGCTCGTCCCATAAAAGAAATAGATTTTATATTACAATTTGGAATGTAATGGGCTGAAATATTTCTCCAAAGAGGGAGACACTGGAATCTATCTACTTCATTCAGTCATTTATGCTTCTTGAAATATATACATATAAAAAGGTGTAAATTGCTGTCAGATATTCTTCAGTTACAGTGCTGAAAAGAACTCTGCGTAGGCATACATACAGTGTCCTGTAAGACGGATATTCCATGGCATTCTAAATAAAAATCTGTAAAATTAGGGATATGGTTCTCCTTACTGCTCTCCATGTTCACCAGTGCCTTTTTGTAAGCACGGTGCCTGCATATGTTGCAGAATCCCTCACCTGCACCAAATTTGTAGAAGTTTCTCCATGGGTTCTGAGGCCTCTTTGGGATTAATAACCAAGCTGGCACTTGACAATGGGAGAGGTAGGTTATGCCCCAGAAAAACCTTCTGAAGTTGTGGCAGCAAATGACTGCAGCTTAGGGGCTGTATCATCTTTGTATCATTGCTAGGGGCACCATTGAAAGGAGATCACAGGGAAAGAGCCAAACACAGAAGCAATGGAGCCACTTTCGGATGCTCCAACTTTTTGAAGCCCCAAAGGCAGTGCTGAGGTAGTTCTTCTGCTATGTCCAAAACACTGTGAAGTCAATGGGCTGTTCCTGCCATTTACTCCCCTAAGGACATTTTACAGGAGGGACCTCATTGAGGAAATGACACTACCACTAAATTACCATCCTGGGCAGCATTGCACTGGAACTGGAAGCAGTATAGCCACATTAGTGTGGTAATGCAGGCGGTACTAGGTAGCTCTGCCAAAAGAGAAACTGAGTTGGGGCCAGTTCTTCACAAATATGACTGTACAACTTCTTGTTCAAGCAACAGTGCACAATGAGTGATACAGGATGTCTCAGCATAGTGGTATGTGACTCAATAAGTTAGTAACATGGATATTTTCTGAGTTTTCTTCCTCCTCAGCTCCCTGTTATGGATTTGTCTTTTCTTATCTCCCGGTGCTATAGTTCAGCATGATGAGGGTTTAAATTTTTTTTAAAATGTTTTGTCATATTCTTGATGAAAGTTAGGCATCTCTGTGAAACTGACATTTGCTATCCTATGATTTTATGGAAAGGACACCACCTTATCAGGCAGTCTGATTAATAAAATTCCTTTCCAGAATTTTTAATCAAATTCTACCCATGAGAAGGTTGCCTATTATTATTATTATTATACTTATTAGTGGGGTTAGAAACTTTGCTGCATATTCTGAATATTCATAGCTAGACTTGCAATCAGCATAATTATTTTTTAAATATTGTTGAGTGGTTTGCAAAGTTATTTTTGTTTTCCCACATTTGTGAAAAACCTCTTGAATATCTATACCATGACAGGAGACCTTAAAGAAACTACATACAGGTGCACGGCTCAGAGCTAACTCTTTTGAGGAACAATAACTTCTGCACCTTTCTTGTTAAGAACACTAGCTTGTAAAAAAAGTTAAAAAAAAATGTAGAGGGTGAGCAGAAGGAGCTGTTGTAGGGGGGAGCGGCAACTAATAGGAATAATCTGATATAAGAAGGACTCTGCTTTTGCCTACTCTGAATAGAAATTGTGGCAAATTTCAATTTACTTTGCCACTCATATCCTTTTTCTGTCCCTCTTTCATCCCAAATGCCTCTTATAACACTGTTAAAGGATATATATAAACCTGAAGTTGCCATTCTACAATAAGGGTGTTGTTCATATGTGGAATTATTCTGTAATAGTTTTTTCTGTTTTAAATGCATACCCCACTATTCCAGGATAGCTTTCATGTGTCTGAAGGTCTTAAATCGCAAATAAACATGTCTTTGGGGCTTCTGTATGGAATATGCACTTGCTTAGTGTCAGTCTGTATTTATCTTAATGAATCTAGGATATTTTATAAACACCTTGTGTATTTTACTTCTGATTCTTTGAGCTGAATAATCAATACATCTATCTCGACAATCTGCATATTAAATTAAATGTTATAAAATTAGTATAAAGGAAATGGGCAAAATACAAAGATTACATAGGTCTTTTACAAGTGACTGAATCAATAATATTTACTCAGTGCTAATGCAGTAACTACATTACAAGAGCTAATGGCCAGTGCTCAATGACAAAAGCAAGTAACTCCTTGAATGACCTTGGCAAAAGAATATGTAATATTTTAAATTTGTATGAACTAATTACATTAACACGTCTTAACTTAAATTAAGTGTCATCAGTTTATCCTTTTTTAACCTGTTAGTCACCAGTGAAATAAAACAAAGCTACAGGTTTTAAGAGATGATGCTTCATGACATTTACATTAATTGGTTATTTTCACAGAGTTGCCATTCATTTATGGTCCGATTCATTTAAGTAATTTTTCCATTTTCCAGCAAGTATGAGATCAGATCCCTTAGGTCTAAAGTGTGTGATAAAGGTTTTATGTTCTTCAAAGTTTTCTTTATTTTACTATGAAGTGCTATTTCTGAGGGAATGTTATGTGTCAAATAAAATAAATATGTATAGTTTGAAGTATGGCAACATACTTGGTAGTACCTGAAGCTTGGGTTGTCTGAGCATTTCCATTCTAAAGAATTTCTTTCAGTTGCCTGCTATTTTGTAGCTGAGAGTTGAGATGCTTGTTTTCAGAACAGGAAATGTATTTTTTACTCTAAATGTTCCATCAAACACATTGAGGTACTTTTAAGCATGAAAGCAGAAAAAGTTGCACTTTATTTTATTTTTTTAAAGTAAACTTTAGTGTCTCAGTGGAAGATTTTTGAAACATGGCGCATAGAAAGGACTAAGAGACTGATTCTGTGTCCCTCACAGTCTGTTTAGGGTTTTTTTTAGAGCTAAAGAGCCCTGTACAGTGCCTAGGATACAGATGTGCTTTGTATTGGTTCAGAGGAAATTGCATTTGACCAGTCCAAACACAATGAAAGACATATCTATCCACTTACAATGGGGATGAGCTCAGCCCGAAGGATCTGTACAGGTATAAATGAAGATGTATTTGGTCCCATTCAGCCTATTTTCACCCTTTTCTCCTCCTATTTGTCACCAGGACAGTATGACATAGGGGCCACAGCTGCTTTGTTGAATACAATGGAAAATCTCCCATGGCATTTGAGCCACATTTGGTCTATAAAGACACTTCTGTAGTAGTGAGAGTCTTTTGTGACTATTATTTTGTTAATTCTAGCAAACAAAGTCCATTAGTCTGGAATTTTCCCATGAAGAAAACACCGGGGTACATCCAGACAAGCATGCACATGTTTCCTCAGGGACAAATAGCGGTACGTTGTTGTGCTGCCGCTACTTGTCCCGAGGGAACACCCCTGCACATGTGCTCTGGCAAGGCTCAAGTTGCCCTGAGTGGGGTAGAGGAGGTTGGGGCCAGCACTGGGGCTGACCTCAGCAGCATTACCTGAAGTCCTGACGGCCTCCCAGGGCTCCAGAGTGGCAATCCAGATGTGCAAAGCCTAGCTGGCAGCTGGAGTGTGGCTCCGGCTGTCCAAGCTCCAGTTTTGGGCAGCCACATACACTGTGCTGCTTTTTTCTGCCATGTGTTTTTTTGACACCAGGAGTCTGCGGCACTGCTAACTGCTCATGTACATTCATCTGGACATGCCAAGAGTGACTTACACAGCTAGATCCTGGATTTGGTCCTTTAGGGTATGTCTGTGTCTTGCAGTTATGGGACCAAGCAGTTCTGTACAGAAATAAGCCATGCCTGCTCCGTAACTGCCATGGCAGTATAAATGTAAATAAGGGAATTATATAAAAACCAAATAAAACCAAAGAATTATTTGTGGCCATCTCCGTCTGTTTACATACAGTAGCTTTCTTGTGAACCCACAAAAACTTTCATGCAATGTTCTTTTCAGAGCGATATCCAGCTGTAGGGAGTTATTTTGCAGGAGTCCAGGTAAGCTACATTACTGGACTAATGAGGTTTGCCATGGTGTACGCTTCCCCTGCATAATACAGATCAAGAGTGTCAAACTCAGATTCACTCCTGGGCTGAATTTAGACTAGAACTCCTCAAGAGCCATATCTGGGCTGTAAAGAGCCTTATGGACCTAATCTGGACCTAGTGAGGCAGGTAGCAGTGTCCAGTGGGGTGAAAAGTGACAAGGGGGTTAATGCAGACATCTCTTGATGCCTCCCCACTCTCTCTACCACCAACACACATCCCCAACAGTAGCTGGGACTTTGGTAGCACACTCAACTCATTTCACCCCCAAATTCCCAGGCTGTCTGGAAGCCTTGTGCACTGAGTGACATGACTCCATAGGCTGGATCCAGCCCATGTGTCATATATTTGACACACGTGATACAAGGGATAAGTTGCCATGAGCTTTTAGCATGGAAGAATTGAAGGGGTGTAAAGAGCTACATAGATTTTACTGTCCCATAGTGGTTATATCTTCAACTGGGAACTTCAACTCCTATATGGTCTGGGTAAGTAAATTCCTTCCCTCGTTTCCCTATGCATTTTCCAAGCTACTCAGTCTGGGTGCTAGATCTGAATTTGTTTATCAGTAAAGATTCCCATACTAGACTTTGCAGTTACCCCTGCTGGCAAAAGACATCTTGCTTCTCTTACATCCAAGGAATTTTCATTTCCTATTTGTTTTATTTATATCTTGAATATCCTCAATAATCATGTCAGCAGCTTTAAGGAATTAATGCAGTAAGTACCAATTTATCTGTCCATAGACATACATACATAGTTTTGGAGTTTTTAAACTATGACATTTTGTCCAGTTTCACAAATGCTCTGGACCTGTAAATCATGCAGAAAAAAATCCACAAGAGGGTATTCCTTTGTGGGATCAAAGGAGAAAGCCACTTAGATGTTTGCTTCATCTTTTAACTTGTATTCTTCCTTTTGATCAGCTGTGGCATGAAGCCACTTTGGGAAATGGAAAAGAAGATACCCAAATAGTTCTTTGTTAAGGACATTGACAAAAAGAGGAAGAATATAGTGAATAGAACATGTAAATGTGCCAGGTGCGGGACAGTTTGTCCTAGTGATTTTTCTTTCTCCTTCTATTTTATCAAAAAGTTTAATTACAAGGACCTAGTAATTCTCTGTAGCAGAGCCCAGAATTAAAGTAGCAAGATATATGAATTATATGAAAACTCAAGTCTAACTCCTTTAAAAGACAGCAATAAAAGAAAATCAGGATCTTTAGGGATTTTTTAATGGCTTTTGCACAGGTTTCCAAAATAGCAGATTCAGATTCTGTTTCTGACCATCCCACAGATTTCTAATATGACATTCGTCAAATCACTGGGGTCAGGGTTTCACTCTTTGTTCATCAGTTTCATTATCATGAAACTCATAATAATAAGAGCAACAACAACAATGATCTCCCTCCCAGGAAACTCATAAAACTAAATTGATTAAATGATGGCAAGCCACTTTGAAATCTCAACAAAAAGGCATTATAAAAGTGTGAAGCAGTTTAAAGAGGGAAACTTATTGGGGCTGTCCCCCTTTCCTCTCTGTATATCTATCTATATATCTATGTCTATATCTGTATATCTAAAATCTCTGCTTTATACTTGCTTCTAGTAGGGCAAACACTCCTGAAGTACAGTACTGTTGTTTGGAAATACTTGGTTTTGTGATGAAAGGGGCAATACGTGTTTTTGGAGAGGTCTCGGGTATTCTCAGAATCCATGGCCTTCACTAGGGCAATTAATTAGGCCAGTGGTGCTCAACCTTTGGTCCCTGTGGGCTGGATAACTGGCACTGGCACAGGGTTGGTCTGTGGTCTTGAATAGGCCACATGCACCCAGCTTCAGCTCTGCACCCCCTCTTTTCATGCCCATGTGCCCAGATTGGGCCTCATGCTGCCCCTGCCTGCCCCATACCCTGCACTGCTATTCCATGCAGAGCCAATGTTACCCAGCCTTCAGGGCTCCCCACAAGTTCAGAAATTTGGCAGTAGGGGAGCCGTTACCACTCCCACACCACCAAATTTATGGATCTACAGGGAGCCTTGAGGATCAAGTGACATGGCTCTGCAGGCCAGATCTGGCCTGCAGGCCAAGGGTTGAGTGCCCCTGAACTAGGAAATAAGCCTTATATATAAGGATTTCTATTCCATTCACTTTACATCAAATGCATTTTTTTTTACTATAGATTCTGTTGTTAATAGATTTCAGGAATAATTCTATGTTGGTAGTCCCTTCTGCTCACTTTATACAGATAAGGACAGCTGATCATGGTGATATTTCCAGGATACTTATGTTTATATAAAATGAAACCTTTTCTTTGGTTTAAACTTTTTATTAAGCAAAAATCTAAATCAGCTAAGTATTTCAGTACATGCTAAAGTCCCTGGGAGTACTTAAGCATGGGCTTAGCATAGCAATATGTAAATGGGAGGAACCACCACTTTCCTTCTAATTTGTTTCCTCAGAAGCCAGAACAGTAGGTATTTTCACATAGCATCTGTAGGGGATGCCTGGTTAGGGAATCCCCTGCTGGGACTTGAATGGTTGCATATATGTCCTAGTTCAGAAATAAAAGCATGTAGGCCAACTTTATTTGTGCAAATTTAGGTACCTCAAAGGTTGTGACAGCTGGACAGCAGTTGTAAGAATCTAACTTTCAGACTTTGGATTGGAAAGTAGCAGTTAACCACCTACATCATTTTAAAACATAAGTGCCTGATTTTCTGCACTGGGGGCAAATAAGAAATTAACCAAGAATTTTCTCATTTAGAAATTCAGAGACTGAAGCCACCAGTTATGCATGAAGAAGCTAACTTGAAGTTTTATTTTATGGCTGCACAAATATACTATCTAGCTGCCTGATCTCATAATTTGAACTAATTCCAGTTAAATAGATGGAAATGGTACATCTTTTTTTTTTATCTGTCGCATTATTATTATGTTTTTGCTTCTTATTTTGAAACTTCAACCCATTTTTCTATCAAATTAAATGCCTGGAAATCCACTTACATTTAAAATCCTGATTTGTCAGTTATGTCAGTCGTAAAGTCATGTAAATACTTCTAGACTTTTTTTGTGGCAGTGTCACATTTACTTTGTGATCCATTATTGCTCCCAGATCCTTTGGCTGGCTATTATTACTGCCTAGGAATTCCCCATTTTTTGTTTGTCCACTTGATTTCACCTTCCTAAACTGAGAAGAGTGAATACCTGCAAGAAACTATACCTGGTAGAGGTCACCAGGTTGGCCATACCCCATGCCTGCATAGCTACTCCATAGAATAATGTGACAGGTTAGGCAACCCCGTACATGAGACTTCACCCTTATTAGTCTTTCCTCAAAGTCATCTACCAAAGTATGGAGTAGATTGCTGGCAAATGTCTACCCAATGTATTTCTGACCATGAAGGGCCTGCTAAGACCAAGCCTCACCTCTGGCTCCTGACTCCTGGTGGCGTTCTTTGCGTCTGAACCTCTGACTTGCCATTTGGACTTTGATTCTGGTCCTGCCCTTTGTTGGCAACACTGCTCTAGCCATTACTTTGGATTCACTATATCTCAACTGTGATACAAGCATAGTATTTTATACTTGGCTTAATTGAATTTCACTTTGTTCACTTCAGACCACTTCTCCACTTTTGAACTTTTGAATGCTAATCTTGCCCTTCAGGTTGCTTGCAGGATGGCATGAGGTGGGCTGTTATGAGTAAGTCATTAATTTCTAATTCATTCAAGACATTAAAGGTAATATCTTTTCCTAATGGAGAATCTTACTTAATTAAGAAGCAGCAGTTTTGACAGTTTTGGAGACAGGCTTGGAGGGATGCTTACTGAACTGTTCCTCCTTGCTGCCATTTCTGCAGATACCAAAAATGCTCTGTAAAAATTGATAGACAAAGTTTTTTATCTTTCCCAATTGCTTTTATAATGAATTTTTAAAAACTGGATACTTGTCTAATTGGGCATCTTTTATAAAAAAGGACTTTGAAAATTATTTTGATTTTTCATCCATTTTTTTAAAAATTGGATTTAAAAATAGTTTCACAGAAATGAATTTTCAATCAACATCAGCTTAATTTAATACACAGGTATGAGTTTTCTCAAATGGAAATAACTACTGTGGGTCCAGCTCAGAAATTATCTTGTCCAATTTGTATTTCATAGACTGCTGCATCCAGGATAAATTCCAAATCATCACAACTTCTCCTGTGAGCAAATAAGATAGGATGTATTACCTCCTACCCATTCTGGGCACAACCAGAATTCTGTACTTGCTTCTACCTCATCACATTCCAATGATACACCTACATCAAGTTAACAGCTTTCTTTATGAATCACACACGCAATTAGCACTCCTAGTCATGCATAAAAAACAACATGCCCAAGCTTAACCACATGCCAGTAGGGTCTCTGCTTATTTCAATATTTGTGAGATTTGTCACTGGAACTTGGCATAATATTGTGAATGCTTAACCCAGAAGTCAGTTATTTTTCCACAGTGCCAGCCAAATGAATACTTAGATAAGTATGTGTGCATGGGAGAGGACAGTTGGCAAGTCTTCTAAGGGTTAAATTACAGCATTTCCTTCACCCAGTAGTGTTTTACTTTATCAAGTTAATAATTATTTATTGTAGGTTACATGATGAGAAATAAACTGAAGAGGTAAGATCATATAACGCTTTAGATGCCTTACTACAAGTGTTTTGTGCATAGGATAGAATGTTTGTAGAGTAATTAACTGTATGTTATGGTTATCTCATGCAGCCAGGCTTTATTTGAAGGCCAGGTACAGATCCTCGGGTAAATATTCAAAACCAGAACATCTGCAATAAGTTCAGGCAGGTCACATTTAATTTCAGGAGGCCAGAGGAAGGTGCCATCACTTATGAACAGGGGGGAAAATCCCGGCCATTTGACTATTGATTAGAGGTCTAGGCAAGTCCAATCAAGAATGGCAAGGAGTTGAAACCATGTGAACTCAGGATTAGAGGCACATTTATTGTTCATTCTCCAGGAGGTAAATTTTCAAAGAGGGCCTGTGACTTCGGCCAGTCCCCCGATCGTAGATACCTCCTGCAGGTTGCCCCTTAACCCCTCGTCTCGCCCGCCACGACTTTGATGAATCCAGATATCTG
>JAGPOW010001296.1:97239885-97251092 GCA_030014935.1 Caiman crocodilus
CGTGCCGCGGCCAGCAGGACCTCTCCGGAGCTGCAGCGTCCTCCCGCTGCAACCCGCTCCTCTGCTCTCTCGCTCTCGCTCTCTCTCTCTCTCTCCTCCTCCGCACTCCGCCGTGCCGGGCTTTTTCAAGTTTCCCGCGGCGGCCATGTCGGCAGCTGCGATTGGATCCCTCCCCCGGCTCGTTAGCGTCAATCGCTTAAACGAGCAGCGGAGGCGCGGCTCGTGCGGCTGCGCTGGCGTCTGCTGCGGCTGATGCGGTTCTTCGTCCCCCTGCTCCCACTTCCCTGGTAAGTTTCTTTCGCCTCCTCTTGACCACAGATGGTCTTGTCCCTCTCGTGCCCCTAGTGACGGCCCGACGCCGTCACAGGGCCCTTAATGCAGATGCATCTGAACCAAAGTTCCTGTCTTGTGTTGCTGAGGGAACTCTATCAAAGGGAAGAGGTTTCTTGTTGAGAGAGGCAACAAGTAAAAGATCTACTTCATTTGAAAAAGCACAAGAGCTGTGGATGCTATTTTGCTGGAACTCTTGCTGTTCAGTGTATAAGCAACAACTGTATAGATGTTTTGCAGACACATCTAGACTAGCCAAAATCCAAGCACAGAATAATGCTACTGTGTTTACTCAAATACAAGGCAAGATTTTTTCCCAAATCAACAAGAGGTAAAAAGCACCTTGTCTTACCTTAGTATACAAGCAAACCTAATTAAATACATTATCTATCAATAAACTGCTGCCAAAAGCAGCATGTGCTTTGCAATGGCAATTGACTATGAAGTTGATTAAATGCAGCTAACACTGAGCATGACTATAAAAATACCCATGGCCCATCATGAGGGAATATGCTTATGGGAACCTACAACTAGGATAGATTAGTGCAGCCCATGGAAGTAAGATGCAGGATAGTGTCTATTGAGTACAGCCCCCCTTAGCCTTTTAAAGTCATTGTGAGCCACTATGCTGCATACCTTTCAACTTCCTCTTCACTCCCACAGCTGAGCTGTATCTTTCCTTCCCATTTCCAATTGTATCCGTTTCCTCACCAGCCTTAAATGGCTGGCAAACATAGTCAAATAGGGCCTCAAACAGTTCACCCAGAAAACCTATCAACCCCTCTCTCAGGCTGTCACATATAATTAGTGTGGCCCCACCGTTCATGTGGCAGAGCTGGCCCAGATTGCCTTGTTCCTCATCTGGTTATACATTTTTGGAAGATTCCAGGATTCATAACAAGAACACCTGATTCTACTCATGAGTGGAGGGCAAATTAGCACACAGATCTTTTTGGGGAGGCTTACACACTTACTGAGCAGTGCTGATCTGTGTGGTCACCATAGCTTGAACCAATGCTGACTCTGCTGGGGCCCAGCACAATGAACTACATGGTAAATCATAAGTCTTTTGGCTTTGGACTAATATCATGATAGTTTGTATTATATATAAGTAGGTACAAAACTGCTGCTTAAAAACATGTTTATGAAGTACCTGTGCTAAAACTTGTACCAGTTTCAGAAAAGGTAAAATGGATCAATCCTGGATGAACTAAGTCTGTGAGTACTACAGGTATGCTTATTTCAAGGTCAATGTTTTCAAATTTCTCCCTCACTACCATGTGCTCAGAGAGAACAGGGTCTGACAGAAGAGGGGGGAGAAAGGGCTGCAGGGGGAAGAAGTTGTGGGAGACAAAGGGCAAAAGGGCTATCTCAGCCTCCAGATTTATTTTCCCTGCTATAGCAATGGGAGGGGCACAAAATCAAGGCAAAGCTCCAAGTTTTGGAACTCCATGGTGAGATTCCACACCTAAAAAACAGTAACAATTTTATTTATTTTTCATATATTCAATGTAAGTATTGGGGGTTGTCTTATATTCAGATAAATATGGTAGTTTGCACCCATTTGGTGGACAGAAGTGAAGAACAGCTCAGTTCATTTCCTAATTACATTTTAATTACATGCTAAGAATTTTTTTTACAGAAAAAAGCAAAGTAATAGTTACATATAGACATTACCTTCTGATGATTGATTGGTGATCCATGTGAAATGAATCTTAATTGAGGTATCCACATCACAATAACAGTTAACACCAAAACTGATACAATAAACAACTTTGACACACATAATTTGAAATATGTAAAAAGTGTCTCTGTTTATGTGGCTCATCAGGGTGGTTCATGGACACTAAACTGCCCTCATTCACCATTGAACGTGATTGGTTTCACTTGTCACAGCTGCAGCACGTTTTAATCAAGTTGTAAGAGGAAAAAAATATATAATTAATTTTTTTTAAAAAAATAAACAAAAACTAAGTTAAAAAAGTGAAATATAGGCTGAATGTTTAGTTATAGAATATGTTACAATAGAAACATGCTAGATGCTTTCCAATTTTAAAACGGTTATGGACCCTTTAAGGGGTCCCTGTTTATTATCTGTATTATCTCATCAAAATGGAAGATGAAGCATCAATAGTAATGAAATTATCAGTTAATAGATTACTATTGAATTGTCAGGAAGCATGGTATTGTTCTTTTCTAAAGACTATTTTAAAGTATATTGTTCCAAAAATTGTTCCAGTGGAAGAGAAAAACCATCTTTTATAAATTCGTGATTCTGCAAATGTAGCATATATTATAACTACACTGATGAGAAATATAAAAAGGGATAAGAAAGAATAATGTATGATCAAACCCTAAGTAATTATATTGACATGGATATGCTATAGTTTGGATTTCTTAGACAGAATCAGAATATAGATTTTTTTTTTCCATTTTATCTTGTACATTTCCTGTACCTTTTTTTTCCCCCTCTTCTCGTTTTGTCACTGAAAAAGGGAAGGAAGAATAAAAGGAAGAGAGAAGATGAAAAAAATGTTTTTTCTTTTATTGTCAAAAATGAAAAAAAAAATAGATTGTGTGATAACAATTCCATATCTATGTATGTATATACATACACCCATATATAGATATATGCATTAGATATAGATGTGCGTGTGTGTATGGCAAAGACATTTCTAGCAACTCTAGATTTAAAGCATTTTGAGACCCTTGGATGAAAAGCATAATGATAATATATTATTATCATATCTTGGTATATGTGCTTGCATATTTCTACCATTTTAGAAAAACTCATTATGTTTTGGGTAGTTATACAAAATAAATTACATGGGAAATGATTCCATAAAGCTAAAAAATCACAGTCTTGCCCATGGAACATGATAACTGATGGAACAATTACAGTTTGAAACACTGTCAGTACTTTTGATCCTTTATATCCACTTGCCAAATGATTTCTCTTTAACAAAGAGCTTTTCTAAGCTGTCCTCTGCTTGCAGGAGCAGTACTCATCTGTACTTTATTTTTTGACAGATATTTTCAAGAAATGCCTCATACTGCAGAACACGAGATGATGAATACCGGGTAGAGGTTACGACTCCTTTGCAACGGGTCGACTTGTTCATGGGGCAGTTCAGCAATATCCTGTTAACTTCAATATCTGTCTTCACCAAAGGGAATCTTACTATTGCCAATCTGGGAACATCTGAGGGTCGCTTTATGCAGGTAAATGTTATTGTTAACATTCTTACAACTGATTGAACACACTACAACGTGACTGAAAAGAATAAGCAAACTAAATTAGAACAGTAAGAAATCAATTACAGATTAAAAAGGCTGGAAAAAACTGTGGACAATATAGTCACAAATTAATAAGGTAGCAGAAAATCAGGGGCACTGCAAAAAGTGGAGCCCTTGCCCAGTAAGGTAACTGAAAGGAGTCAACCGTGAGTTTGTAATAGTACTCAAGGGTATTGTAACTTTTTTAAATCCCATAACTGTTACAGTTTAAAACTGCAAAAAGTATGTATATTTTTCTATCCTACCTAACCTACTATTGTCCCCTAATAGACTTAGTTTCTTCAGACCCTACTGCCTCAGGTTCCTCTAAGTTTATTTCAGCATGATACAAAAAAGTACTCTTTGTTTGCCTGCCAGTGTTCTTTATTTGCCAGGATGCTCCTTTAAGTGTCATCAGTCTTCAGCCCTTTTTGATAAAGCCGATCCTGAAGGTTGCCCAAAGACTGAACTAGAATCATCAGAACTAATTATTCAAGTGTTGTCTTCTAATAGCCTTTAAATAGAAACCAATCAAGGGAACATCTTGAGGTATCTTTTCCCTCGAGTCTTGTCTGTTGGGAAGCATTTAATCAAGGTTATTTGTACAGAAAACACCATGCCCAAGCCAAGCCAAGCCTACGTTAACAAATTACCATAGAACATTTCCATATTTATCATACTAAGCTTCCCCTCCATGCCACACAAACACACCTTTTTTGTTACAAGAAACCCACTGATCCATTAGTCACTCCTGCAGGGATAAAAATGTGCTGTTTCTACAGGGGAGTACCATATTTACTCAAATATAAGTTGACCCTGAATTTAACACAACCACCCCATAATTAGATTATTTATATAGAAGATGTATACATTTGTTATAATTTTTCAGTTATAGAATCTACTTATCAGAGAGTTCTCTTAATTTCATCCCCCTCCCACTGCTACAATAGGGAAAGCAATGACGGGGTGGGGGTGGTAGGTGTTCCCCTTGTCTTCAGCCCTCCCCCATGTATTCACCCTGCAGGCTTCCTGCCCCACCCCCATTACCTGCACCCCTACCCCCAGCTCCCCATAGCCTCTGACCTTTCCCCAACTATGTCTTGCTCCCTCGCCTCACAGTCTCTGCCTCTTCCCTACAATGATCCCTGCAGTCTCTGCCTGTTCCCCTCTCCTCCACTGCACCCCTTACTGTCAGGCTGCTTTGACCCTGTTCCCTGCCAGAGCACAGCACATGGAAATGCAGCCCTTGCTGGGCTATGTGGCAGTGTCAGTGCTGCTGATTGGCTAGACAGGGGGCAGGGTTTCTCTATGTGCCTGGGAAGGGATGCAGCTCAAGCTGGAGCTGCACTGTGCCTGACGGTATTGGGGGAAAGTGGCAGGTGGAAGCAGAAGTCTGTCCCCTCCCCATCCCATTTGGTGCATGAATCTAACACGTGGGGCTTTTTTCTCCATGCTGACTGGGGGGATGGGGACTCATCTTAGATTCAAGTAAACACAGTAAATGCATGCAGATACCCCCTATGGAGAGGAAAGTCCAGAACATCTATCAGAGAGGAGACATAGGAACATTTGGTAATATCAAAGTGAATCCCAATTTTTTTTTAACCTATCTACCAGTAGTGACTATTCTGCAATGTTTACTGACTCCCACAACTACTCCCACCCCAATGAATTTATGAGTGAAGATTGCCTTCATATAAGGAGGACTGGCACTTGGCTCAAGAGCCCAGTGACCTGAATTCTCTTCCTCAATATAACCACTTCCTCACCGTGTAAACCTGAACAAGTGATTTAACTTCTTTGCCTTAGTCTTCCTATTTGTATAAAATATTGGCAGTAATTCTTACTACCCTTTCTGTAATATTCACTTTGGGACTGTAGTTGGTTTTGAATTCTTCCTTCTCATGTCCTTGTGACAGTGTATTTAGCAGAATTCACAGATTTGTTGGAATCTGATATGGCCACGCCATGAGCACTTCTGCTCAAACATGCAACCTTTGGGCTGTTGACTGCACCTTGGTGCCCACACCACCCCAACCCCTGTGGTTCTGAGTAAGATCTTTATAGATATATCTGGAGAAAAATGCAAAACATTATTTACTATATTTTTATTATTCATTCCTATCTTAAAACACATTTTTCATTAACAATTTTTTTCTATCTACTAGAATGATGTATTATAACAATTAACTTACTTCCAATCTGTTTTCTGTTTGTGTTAGAGTCAAAATAAAAGCTATTGAATAAGCAGCATATTGCCATTAATAGAAATATTCACATCAGTGAATTAGATTGGCTTGAGTTACAGAAGAAAATCATCAAATTCGCAGTATAGTAATATGCAAGCCATTCCTTATCCTGAACAACCCTAAAATATGATACATCCAACAACAAAATAAATACAGGCTTCCTTGAATGACTAGTAACATCATGGCATATAACAAAACTTCAAACTATTTTTTTACCTTGAAATGGCTCTGAAAAAAGTTACCTTGTCTCCAGGATACAAGAATCACAGCATTTTCCAGAATATAATATATATTATTTATATATTCTTAAATTAAGTATTTTTTGCTATACTAATAGTTGTCTGGGTAATGCTTTCAAACATGTCTCATTAATGAATTTTCTACTAAAGCAGATTTGCAATAGAGTTTCTATGGAAATATATCTAGTAATTGCAGTGAATGGAAATTCATAAAGACTGAACTATTTATTTTAATGTTGCTGAGATGTAATTGGTAAAAATCAGGACAACCTAAAAATGATGCAATTCAGCATATCAGTCAACCTCATGAACATTGAACCCAAATTATGTAGAAGTTCATAATGTTCCTTTTTTCTACTGATGACACTTTATGGGACAAATTTGCAATGGGACTTTAGATTGTCCTTTCTTTGTGCACATCTAATACATAGGACATATGGACTTACAGTTTTAATGGGTTCATTATAATTTGTGCATGAAAAGGATTGAACTTAAATGTTCAGAATATCCTTTGGTCCAGACTTTGATTCTGCAGCAGATGGTGGCCATTCCTATTGACTTCAGCTACAGGATTAGGGTCTAAAAGTCTACCTTTCATGTACACACAAATAAAGGCAGTGCTTTGGAAATATATTGCTATATAATATTTCAGTCAAAATATATTTTGAGTCATTCACAGAAGTATGAGAGCTGGAAAGGACCTCATGAGATCATCAGGTCCAGCCCCCCTGCTCTAGGCAGGAAAGATTGCTGGGGTCAAATAACCCCAGGAAGGTGAGTGTCCAGTGTTCTTTTGAAGCTCTCCAGAGTAGGTGCCTGCACCACCCCCATTAGAAGTCTATTCCAGACTTTCTGTGGTACTTTGGTGAATAGTTGTTCACCTAGCCCCCATGCTCTCCACCGATACATTTGTAAGCTGCCACTAAATCCCCTTGAAAGTCTTCTCTTTTCTGGGTGGAACAGTCCCATATCTGTCAGCCTTTCCTTGTATGGCTTGCTTTTCAGGCCTCTAATCATATGAGTGACTCTTCTCTGGACTCTCTCAAACTTCTCCACATCCTTCTTAGAATGTGGCACCCAGAACTGGATGCAGTACTCCAGCTGCAGCCTCATCAATTCTGAGTAGAGCAGGAGAATAACTTCCTTAGTTTTGCTTGCGATGCGTTGGTTGATGCATGCCAGGGTATTGTTTGCTCTGCTAACTGTAGCATCACATTGGTGACTCATATTCATTTTGTGGTCAATTATGACCCCTAGGTCCCTTCCGGATGTGGTGCTAGCATAGCATCACCAAGCCTATAAGTATGTTGCGGATTTTTCCTCCCCAGATGGAGCACTTTACACTTCTCAGTGTTGAACAGCATCTGGTTCTGGTCTGCCCATCTAACTAATCTGTGTAAGTCCACCTGGATTGTCAGCCTACCCTGATGTGTGGCCACACTTCCTCACAGCTTAGTGTCATCAGCAAACTTTGCCAGTGTGCTTTTCACCCCCACATCCAAATCATTGATGAAAGTGTTGAAAAGCACTGGTCTAGTGGGGGACCCCACTGCCTACCTTCCATCAGGTTGACACAGATCTGTCCATTAGTGCTCTCTGGGTCCAACCTTGCAGCCATCTGACCATTGAACTGTTGAGCCCATAGTCCCCTAGTCCCTTAGTTTTACCTTGAGACATGTCATTACTGCAAAATAAACATAATGCACAGCTTTTGTGACCAAAATTATCACCCCATAGAGTGGTGGGGTTGTTGCTTCTGTTATTTATACCAGACTTTCAAACCCTTACTCACAATGAGTGATATCTATAGCTGCGTCCACATGAGTGTGGATGTCTGTTTCCCCAGGAGCAAGAAGCACCAGCACCCCTTGTGCCACTGTACACTGTGCCATACACCCTCTGGTGCACTGCAGATTATCCCAGGTGGGGTAGGGGCAGCTGGAGCCAGCACAGTTGCTGGCCTCAGCGGCCTTACCTGGAGTCCTAGGGGCCTTCGGGAGCTGCAGTCACAGCAATCCTGCTGCCCAGAGCCTGGCCTGGTCTTCCAGGATAAAAAAAACCCTGAAGTGCTACCTTGCAGTGTGGGGAACACCTGAATGTACAGTGTTTTGCACCACAGATAGGTATGTGGCACTACTTACCACATGGCTGTGCTCATCTGGACATGGCCTACCTCTGCAAGTAGCACCATTGAAGTCAATAGGATTACTCCTGGAGAAAAGTGTTGTTAAACCAGAGTAAGGGTATCAGAATTATTTGTATATTGCTTACATAAATGAAGCACCTGAAGAAATGGTATTGTTTAAAATCTAAAATCATACACGTTTTTAAGCCAGTAAACAGTATCTTGCTCTTTCACTTATCTGCTTGTGTTTGAGGATAAATATAGTTATAGTTATTTTAACAACTATTTGGAAAAAAAAGATAGATTTTCCTGAAATGAATGCATTTTTACATGTTCAAACTAAGATTTAATTGATCTAGATGGTCTTTTAAAGCAAATAACTGGTCATAGTAAAATTAGAGCATTTCCCAACAGGGTCACTGAAGCTCATTGACACAGTGGTAATGTTTTGACTGCCTTAACAGTGTTAAATCTGTGTTGGGCCATGAGCAGCTTGGAGTTTGTAGAGTTTATGTTATAAAACAGCACAGTAATAATTTTTGTAAGACAGCTGCCATGCATGAGAAGGGAAAGAAAAACGGTTTTACTTCCTTCCTATGCTGGAGACTGACGATGGACGTTTTTTATGACAGGTTTTTTTTTGTAGCGTGCAGCTGTTTCTGCCTTTCTTATTGTGCTGATTTTCAGTGTATGGCTGGGAACACAGACTAAAAGTCCAGCTGTTGGGTGCAAAGTGAATCAGGTATTTCACAGTAGTTATTTGATTAGAAAGCAGTATACTGTCACACGAGAGATGCTATCACTGTGTAGTCCAATTCTCAGTTTTCACCACCTGAGGATCTGCCTCCTGAGGGAAGAGACATTTTCATTTATTATCCTCTTATTTTCAAGCAGCTAAAGCTTGACACACAAATTCCCATAACAAATTGAGCTAAAATTTCTTGAGCTTGTTCTCATCCCAAAGGTGATATGTTTTCCATTAGGCTGTTTTTTATTTATCTCAGTGTGAGCAGTGTTCATTTACAGATCACACATGTTTTTTAGAATGATGAGATTCAGATAGTTTTAAGATGACTCATTTTTAAAGTTTAGCTTTGACATATTTGAAGATAAATATTTTAAAAATGACAATATATATCAAAATGACATACTTTGCAGTCAACTGTCTGTGAAACAACTAAATTCTCAGTAAATAAGCTTCACAAAGGTGACCAATATGTGGAAGTAGAAAATGGGAATCTTCTTACAATTTGTACAACTCAGGGCAGCAATAATAGGTAGAGTTCACTATCTTTCTCTTAGATAGAATTTGGTAGTACCTCCAGTATTATATTGCAGATGAATCCTTGGGGCCATGTGGTACACCAGTAGTATAAAGTTCCCTGTTTAGCTTCCTTCTTCACACAGAAGAAGTATTGCAGGAGAGCAGTAGCATTGGCATTAGTGCACTGTAACCTCATGGGAGCAGGGAAAGCATCTTCCTATATGCTGAAAGTAGGGGTGTCCTGATAAAGACTTTGGGGGCCAGTACTTATATCTGATTTTTAAGGAGGCATATCAGCCAATATTGATCGAATTTCTGATGCACAGTGAAGAGCTGCCTCCAGCTGGTAAGTCCATTGTGGTGGAAGGGGAGTGGGGAGGGAAGAGGCTTTGGGGAGCAATGGTGCCCATGGTGAAGAAACTAGCAGGGGCAGGGGCAGGGGCAGCCCAGCTGGGGCAGGGTAGGGCGTGGGGCAGACCCAAGGCTCGTTGTGGTGGGGCAGCTACTGATGCTGCATACACCCTGGGAAGGCACATACCCCTGGGGAAGGGGAGGGCGCATACCTCTGGATCTGCATGGGCTGCAGCTGCAGGCTAGAGCCGGAGCTATGCCAGGTTCCACTTCCACTGGGGGCTGGGCTCAGGGCGGGGGCTTTGGAGGAGGCTGCAACCACCCCAAGTTTTACCATAGCACTGCTCCCAGCGCTGCCACCGCTGCACACCTGGCACAGCCCCAACTTTTCCCAGCATATGGGGAGAGGCTAGAGTTGAGTTAGGAAAAGCTGGGGCTGTGCCAGGTGTCATGGCAGCACTGGGAAGGAGCTATGAAAAAAATTGGCCCAACCTCTGGCAAGAAGAGCCTGGTGCAACCCCAGCTCCATCCCACAGCTGCAGGCCGCTCACCCTGCACAGATCTGGGGGCACGTGCCGTGTCCCACCCCCTCCGTTCCCTCCCAGGGTGCGTGCAGTGGCAGGAGCCACCTCCCCCAATGAGTCATGGCCCATCCCATGCTCTGCCCCACCCCAGCTCTGCAGAGCCTGCCCCTGCCCCCTCCCTCACTACGGGGGGCATTGATCTGCCCCCCTCATGGCTCTTCACCACAACAGACTTACCAGCTGGAGGCAGCTCTCCACACTGCCAGGCTCTGCTCCTTGCTGCCTGAGTGTTGCACTGAAGCTGCGTGCATGCATGGGCCATTTATCAGCCACACTATTGGCCCCATCAGGCCAATTTCCAATACAGCCAATTTTCTTTATATTGGTACCAATCTGATATCAGACTGATGTATCAATGCATCTCTAGTTTAGATGCATCTGGCACCCCTAATGGTCACTGACGTTTCTCTGCACCAATTCTATATTTAAGTTTAATAATTATGAATAACAATATTTATTCAGGGGCGTTCACTCTTTCTTTAAATGGTTTTTCTATCAAATTTTACAACCAAATTAGATGTGAAGGTTTTTCATGCTGCACCCAAGCCTTTTGGCTTTTGGATTGAAGTATGTGACATATTTGTAAGAAAAAAACATTCCCCCTTAACATGCCTAAGAGTAAAAGCAAACAAAGCAACCTAAAACACCCCCAAAACGTTCATAGTATCACAGTATCTAGGGTCAGAAGGCGCCTAGAGCAGGCCATCTAGTCTGACCCCCCGCCAAGGGCAGGAACGAGTGCCAGGGTCACAGGACCCCAGCCAAGTACCTATCTAATCTACTCTTAAA
>JAGPOW010001296.1:97251192-97262059 GCA_030014935.1 Caiman crocodilus
ATCCTGTTCTTGTCCGCCCACTCTTGCAGTTGGCCCAGATCCCGCTGCAGCCTCTCCCTCTCCTCTGGTGTCCCCACCTCAGCCCACAGTTTGGTGTCAATCATACAGTGTTCACTCCCCCATGCCTGTGGAACAGAGAAAAATCAGGGCTAACCAGCTGGGTGGCCAGCAAGCTGCATATCACCCAGGAGGGATTAAATTGCAGCCCTCAGGTTTCTGCCTGTCAGCAACTCCCCCTATTGCTCCCCCTCCCTCCTCTGGCTTTTGTGCTCTATGCCTGCCCCAGGAAGCAATACAGAGTTGTGGGGGGCACCTACATCGGGATACACTGCAGTCCGGGCCATCCCTCCAGGGGGTGAATCATGGCAATTGCCCTGGGACCCGCACTTTGTGAGGCCCTGCGGAACTGGGCAAAGCAGCCACAGTGACTCTGTGCCACCGCTGCTTGCTTCAAGTCCAGTCACTGGCTACCCACCCCCACCACCGCTGCTGTTGATGGCAGCGGCAGCTTCTTTGGGTCCAGGGCAGGTGGGATCAGAGCAGGGTCGGGGCCCCACATGGGATGATTTGCCTAAGGCTCCGCACCCTGCTCCAGTCAGCAGACTGCTGTGCTGAAACACCTGTACAAGGACACATGTGCAGGGTAATAATCAATGGCTCAATGTCTAGTTGGCAGCCGACATCAAGTGGAGAGCCCCAGGAGCTGGTTTTGTACAATGTCTTCATCAGCAACCTGGAAGATAGCTTAAATTGCACCCTCAGCAAGTTTGGAGATAACACCATGCTGTGGGGAGTAGTTGATTCTCTGGAGGGGAGGGCTAAGATTCAGAATGACATGGACAAATTGGAGGTTTGGGCCAAAAGGAATCTCATGAAGTTCAACAAGGACAAATGCAAAGTCCTGCATGTAGGACGTAGGATGGAAGAATGCACCAATACAAGCTGGGGGCTGACCACTTGGGCAGCAGCTCTGCAGAAACAGTTTGGGGTTACAATGGAGAATAATCTGAATATGAAACAGCAGTGTCCCCTTGTTGCCAAGAAAGCTAATGGCATGCTGGGCTGCATTGGTAGGTGTGTTGCCAGTAAATCAAGGAAAGTGATTACTCGCCTCTATTCAGCATTGGTGATACCACATCTGGAGTACTGTGTTCAGTTTTGGGCCCCGCCTCTACAGAAAGGATATGGACAAATTGGAGAGAGACCAGCAGAGGTCAACACAAATGGTGAGGGATCTGGGCCATATGCCTTGTGAGGAGTGGCTGAGAGAACTAGGCTTATTTAGTCTAGAGAAGCAAAGACTAAGAGGTGATCTAGTAGCAGCCTTTAACTAAGTGAAGCAGGGTTAAAAAGAGGATGGAGCTAAACAGTTCTCAGTGGTGACAGATGATAGAACAAGGAGCAACAGTCTCAAGTTGCAGCAAAGGAAGTTTAGGTTAGATATTAGGAAGTTTCTTACTAGGAGGGTGGTAAAACACAGGAACAGGTTATCCATATTGGTGGTGGAATCTCTATCTTTGAAGGTTTTTAAGACCCAGCTAGACAAAGCTTTGGTTGGGATGATCTAGATGAGGTTAGTTCTGTATTGAACAGGGGATTGGGCTAGATGACCTCCTGAGGTCCCTTCCAACCCTAATTTTCTATGATTCTATGACATAATGCAGCAGGGAGGAGGGGGGAAGTTCCATACAGGATTGTTGCAGCACCAAAGGGAACACCCACACAGGCATGCACTGCAGGAGGGAGGGGTGGAGGTACACAGTGCAAATAGAAGGAATGGCCCATAACCTCCAATGGTGCAGCCTATGGGGCAGGTGGCCCCCATCCACTTAGAAGTTGGACAGCCCTGGTTTAGATACCAGTGTGCATGATAAATACATAGGAAAAAAAGCTAGGTAAAAATAATCACAGCTGCATTTTATTTAGCAATAAATAAAGTCTTTTAGCAAAGACTAGGTTCAGTCTTTTGAACCTAGTAAAAACTGCTTCATAGTTTCATAGTTGGTAGGGTTGGAATATATATATATACACATATGTATATATGTATTTATGTGAATGTGTACTCAGTCACTGTTTTTTGCTTTTTCTGTTTTTAAACCACATCTCTAACAACATCTACGTTAGGACTGGGTTTTTGAAAATATTTTCAACTTATTTTTTAATGTTGAATAGATTTTATACTAGCACTTCTTGTTTCCATTATAGAAAGTATGCTCTGTTCATCCCAAAGTAAACTTTCAAACTGTAAAAGAAAGGCAGGGAAATCCTTATACGGAAGTTAAAATTAACACCTGGAGCCATATAAATGTTTGTCGGGAGCACATGTTTTAATGTTCAGTTCCAGTAAAAAAGCTTAGGCCCTTCAAAGCAGATGCATTATACTCAATGGATTAAAATGATATACAGCCTCCAGTGAGCTACATGTGTGCCGTTTACAAGGCTATGCTGCATAACCTGGGGCACTCGAGGCGTTATACAATAACGTTAACCCTAGACCTGTCTCTGCTGGATAATGGTGTACACCTGCCAGACATCTAGTGAAAATAATAATATGATACTTTGCCTAGATTGTTTTAAATAGGCCTCTTATTTTTGCAGAAGATAGTCTGACATGAATATAGTCACATTTGTAACTCAATCCTGCTGACTAGCATGACTGATCACCAGAACGATTTTTTAAAAAGTCCTCTGCAAGTGAAGTTGTTACAGTCTTAACATGCAAAGTTGTGTATAAATTAACCTAGGGTCAAGACTTGTGACTGAACACTCAGATAGGCTGGCAGCAGTGAAAAATTGTTTAAAATAATTTATTTTATATTCAAGGAATTAAAAAATGATCGCTCACTTCCAGTATAAAGGATATATTAATTAATCTATTGACCTCCTGTCTTCAAAACCCATCATCGTGGAAATACGCCGAGCTGCACAGGAAGGCTATGACATATAAGCTTTCAGTGCTCATTGTTTCTTTTTACGTGTCTCTTTTGAATGTCAGAAATAAGTGTATACCAGTTTCAAAGACTGCAGTGAAATCCACCATCCAGTCAGTGTATTGGTGAATTATCTATCTTCTTCAAGGATAGAGAGAATAAAATGTTGCATTTATCCTGGGAAGGCTGTCAAGAATTCTAGTACATCAGTACTAGAATTGTTTTTTTATTGTTTATGAAGACAAGAGGCACATTGAAGGACACTGGGCACATACATATCCATCTGCTTATTGCATGTCATCCCAAACATGCTCCAGAGCATAGTGTCCCTCTGTGTAGGATGATATAGTATAAGGTTTAAGCAAACTAAGGAGTTCCCTGGGAATGGCCAGTACATTCACAAATTACACGGATAAGTCAGCCAGAAAAATAACAATGTATTTGGACTCATAGAGCACATCCAGATGAGTGTGCATATGCATACATGGGACACCACACAAGGCACGCTGAGAATGAAAAAATGTTCCTCACTCTGCATATTTCCAGCATGGGCTCAAAATTTTCTATCTGGATTTCCAGGTATCGAGTAAAAATACCCTAGAGAAAAGCGGTGCAGGCAAGCCAGGGCTCGGACCTCCAGAGACACTGGCATCCAGCCAGGGCATCTGTATGGTGCCCTGTGCTGCCCTAGCACACTGCATTCATGTGCAGGTCAAGCAGTAGCAGTGCAAAGCTGTGACCCAGGCACTGTCTGTGTTAAGTAGGGGCTAGGGGTGCTGTAGAAATATGTGCATTGTGTGGGGGGGGGAGGGGCTAGTCAGGGGGTGTGGGTCTCCTGCAGGGCCCCAGCCCCTCCCCTCCCTGCCCCACCGGGCCTCAGACCCCCTACAAGGCCCATGGCTCACCCCCACAGCTGCAGCAGCCATGGGGCACTCAGGGCTCAGTGTGGCCAGAACCCCGCAGTGGCACAGCATGGCCCCTATTGTCTCAGAGCCTGTGCCATGTGTTACAGGGCTGGGACAGCTTGGCACAGCACAGCATGAGGCCTGGCAACGCCAGAGCCACTCAGGCTATCAACTAAGGCCCAGTCCCACTTGTGGGGACCACATATTGTGCTGTGCCAAGTCCTGCCTTCATGGAACCAGTCCAGCCCAACAGCATGTGGGGCCCATGCACGTAGGACCCAGCATGGCACCACATGTGGTCCCTGCAAATCTTGGTGCTTCCTGAAGCTGCACGGCCCTGCACCATGCCATGCTAAGCTGGCCCAGCCTGGTGATAGGTGGCACAGATGGCACCAGCTCCAAGGCCATTCGGTCTGTACCACACCACTGGGGGCTCTGACTGCAGCGGGCCTTGAGTGCCCCATGGCCACTGCTACTGCAGGAGTAAGCTGTGGGCCCTGTAGGGGGCTCCTGAGGGCCCTTCAGTGACATGGCCCTGTAGGGATGCATGAGGGCCCTATGGGGGTGCATGAGGACCCTGCAGAGGGGTATATGGGCCCTGTGGGGGGCATGTGTGCCATGCAGGTGGGGGCTCTGGCCCTGTGAAGGGAAGCTCCTATTTGAGCTGCTGCAAGCTCATGTGCTTCTGTGTGTGGACGTGCCCACGGGCTCCTAGTATGCCTGTTACTGTTGATTGTAGACTGCTTGTAGAGATCTACATAGCTTAACCGGGAGAGCTGATTATAACTCCCGCAAGCCTAATCCACATCACCATGTCATAACCCATTTACTGAGGCTGACAGCAGGTGATACAGATATTATTCTCACAAAATACAGATTGTTGAGTCTATTATGTTCCAAATAGTTATCTAGAATCAAAGAAATAGAATCTATATTTTTTGCATTGCCTAACAGATATAACCCTAAAGTATTTAAAGGGTTAACACTGTTGCTCAATCAGAAAGAATGTTTGGCAATAAGAGGAAGCCTGGATTAATGATAGAAAAGAATTCTTAGCATTTTATAGCAGTAGGCATTCAAGAGGAGACACAGCTAATGATCAACTAAAAAGGTATTTGCAGCTGTGGTGCTACCTCTCCTCATAAAGCAGCATTAATCAAGCTTGTCCACACAGTTTTGCAGTTCATTCTATTTTTTTCTTCATCTTGAATATAGAAATAGAGATAATCACCTAATATACTGTATCAAAGATCATCATTCTCTGTCACCAAAAAATGATCAAACCTTATTGATTTCTAAGAGCTGCATTTTTCTGTGCCATGAAGCAAACCAGGATAATAATGCATTACCAAAAAAAGATGTTTATCTTAAAGGAAACCTGCTTTTTTTTGTTGCAGCTCTGAAGCCTAGACATCCACAGAGTGCAAAGCACTTATCACCATGAGTTAGTTATCTGGGCATATACTTTATTTAAGTTTTGAATTACAGCAAATAGGCATTTCTAAGCCTGGTTTTAGGGCCAGCCATGTTACTGAAAGACATTGGCAGTGTGGAAAGCCAATGAAATTCTATAAACCAGTGTCCTGGTGCACTTAATATTAGTTTAGCAATTAAAAAAACTTTATTGCAGGCAAAAAGTAAATGTGTTGTACATTAGCTGTTTCCATGATTGTTTTAAACAAAGACATTTTAAATTATTTTTAATTAACTGTTTTAAACAATGAAATCCAATGAATCTTACTTTCTCTCTGATATTCTGAATCTCTTAACTAAAACACAGTATATAACTTTTTGGAAAATGAGCAACTTCCTAGTTTTTCTTTGGGTAAACAATTCTCAGCCCTCATAGCATCATGTCATTACATTTTAATTCAACTCCTATTTAATTATAGTTTTGAAGTTTGCTACTATGACTTGTCCCATCAAAATCAATGGGGTTACTCATTGCAATGAAGTAACTAACAGTATACCTGTATGGTACAATCCATTGAGTGTAGAGCTATCTGAGTGCTCTTAGCAAACTATTTCAGGCACTGGAAGCAATATGCCATGTTTAATTGTCCAGAGCAGAGTTTGTATTGATTCATATAGCTAGCACCGTGCATTGAGGATATAACTGTTCACAGGATGGGGGCAGAGGTTCGTAATAGAACATTCAGAGGCACTCAATAGCTTAATTCCATTGAATCAGTAGGAATTAGATACTTAAGTTCTTATGAAGACCTTACTATCCACATCTTTAGCCACCTACATACCTTGGAAATTACAGTAGTTAATTACTACCCTGTAATTAACACCGTACCTGTAGCTGCCTGGCACCAGATCAGAAATAAAGACAAATGGGCATGAGTCTGGTGGAGGGAGTCAAACCTCAAATCTACACGTAGTCTTATTCTGGGAAGATCTTACCTACCTCTGCGATGTACTCAGAGAGCCTGCCTCCTTTCTAAACTTTGGAAATTCTTTCTTAGCTTCCTATGCAAATATATCCTCATTGGACTGATTAATCCCTTATACCACTAAATTTGCAAACTTTCTGGATCACTGTCAACACAAACTTTCTCACAGACCACGATGTAACCCCATCATGAAACTTGTCTGAAACCACTATGAAAATGCACAGGACCCTGTGTTATCCACAGGTAAATTGTGGACTATTTACAATGGGCTCAGAGACCACTATGGACTATTTGCTTGGGAATTATGGCTATAAACAATAAGATCCTCATATCTCAAATCAGTGACTGTTTCTTATTCTTTCTGTAAAATGATGTCACACCTGAAACAGTAGAGAAATGGTGATGACAATGAAATCCTTGCTTTTTTCTTTTCTGTTCCGTACATAATATTTTCACATTTGTTTTAATGGCATTGTTTCTATGCAGCAAAACATTTAACAATATGTTGAAGTTTAACAGTCATACAAAATTGATTCCAAATGTGTAAATAAATAATATATAGAACAAATCATTTTTAAAGAAAGAAACCCTCTGGTTTAACATTCTTTTAAATCCACATTGCTAATGAAATGACATTTCTTTTAAATGCAGTGAGATTGATGCATTAAATACTGGATTTTTACATGTGATTTATAAACACCAGAAATTCAAGGATTGTAAAGCAAGGATGGTTCCTACGTAATGTAATACATGAAATATACTTCAGATGTCTTTCAGAAACTCATTTTACTATGTTTAAGCAATTTGTATAAGGGTTTAATCAGTTCACAATGGGTTTTAAAGTAATTAGTGCAGTAGTATGGGTTAGCCCTTTTACTACAACATGGAGAAATAGTGGTATGGTGGAAGCACTGGGCAGTACATAGACAAGTCACATACAGCCTGTTGATTTAAATAATTTATGTCTTTTTCAGATAGTGATTTCCCGTTCAGAACCTACAGCACCATATGTGAGTTTTCGCCTAGACTCCCACCCAGTCTCTCCACAAGTTATTATTGAACATTCATTAGTAGCAGATGGTTATACCCTGGTAGTAACTGGAAGGAAGGTAAGTGGTTCCTAACCTAAGCACTCATTGAGCTATGTAAATCTGCATACATAACAACAGCCTTACAAAAGTAGTTAGTCAGAACAATATTTTAAATTTTCATGCTTTACATCCTTTGCAGCCTGTCTAATCATTTGGGTATTTTATGTTTCCTCAAGTGTATTTTTTAAATATTTTTTTAAAAAACAAATGACTATTAAAACAGTAAAATAATGTGAGAATCATGATACAAACTGACAAAAGCCAGGAAATTTGCAAATTTAAAGTTGACACCCTGTCCTTAATTCAAGCTGTTGTAAAGAAAAACACACAATGGCTTAAAGAAAGAATGGTGTTTAGAACTTCCTGGCTTTTTTTGACTTGTATCGGAATATATTTAAATGGGCTGTGTATAGGTATGTGCATGTGTGCATGTGTTTGTGCATGAATGCATTTGCGTGTGTGTGTGTGTGTGTGTGTGTGTGTGTGTGTTAATGTCTGTTTAAAATCAGGTCCACAGTTAATACTAATGTTACATTTATAAATAGTTCATAAGCGGTTAATAGATTATCTATAGATGCTATAATATTTTACTCTTGTGAGTAGTATGTGTTATTGATGGTTCTAAGCACAAGGAAAGTTTTTAGATGATCATTAGCTACAGTTATAAATAGTCCCTTAACCTTTTGAATTGTATTACAGTCCATAAAAATGTAATAAAGCGCTAATTAAAACTTCTAATCATTTACTGATTTTTTTAAGAACTAGTTATAAATGTACTCTTAAAATAAAATACAACCAAAAAGAAGTTTAAATGTATAATGTAACAACTATGTATTTATGACAGGTGTAAACAGCTGGCATTTATGGAGCATTTCTGCTTAACGTGTGTTACAGATTTAAGTCTGACATTCTTACATGTGAAGTAAGAATTGCCTGCGTTTTACCGTTGAGTAAACTGAGGGTCATTGAAGTTCAATGACTTTTCCAGTAAGTTAGGCCTGAATCCAATAAAGCCTTAGGTGACTAGAAGTCAGGCACTGCAGTGCCTAACTGTAACTTATCTGGCCCTAGAGGCAGGCTTCCTATAGCAGTGTTTACCAACTAGTGTGCTGCAGCACAAAAGTGTGCCATCAGAAATGAACAGGTGTGCCGCAGAATTTTGCCATAGCAATGAGCTACAACAGGTATGAGGTGGGGGAATGGTTTAACAGGTGTGTTGTGGAAAAATTTTATTAATGTAAGTGTGCCTTGGGCTGAAAAAGGTTGGGAAACACTGCCCTATAGAGTATGTGGAAAGAGTTAAGTACTTCAGACAAAAATACATTAATCCAGATGCTGAGTAGAGAAACACCAAGACTTAGCCAGTAGAAAACACTAAGCACTGGAATGAGTGTAAACTTGCATTTCCTCTTCAGAGAAACACCCAAGTCTGGGCTGCAGTCAGGCATTTCCATCCACAGAGGATCCAGAGTCTTCCTCTGAGCTACCATTTTTCTTTCAAACAACAGAGCAGGAGTCATTGTTTTCTTTTCAAATATTGAGTGGTAATTGGAGTGGCCACCTGTCTTTTACATAACAGCCTGGTGCTTACAGTACTTTTGCAGGAGGTGAGAGATCTGGAGGGAATTCAAAGCATCCTCTCAAAAAGCTACCCAAATGCTATTGCCGAGGTTAGAGGAGGCAGTCTCCACAGTTTTGGTTGAAACTGTGTCACTGTGCAAAAAAGAATGCAAGATTTAGGAGGCCAGGAAATGAGCAAGCAAGGTGGGTGTCATGAACCTGCAGCCCAGTGGTCAAGACACTTAACTTGGAATGGGGAGTCATAAGTTCTGGTCTGTGCTTCCATCACTTTTCCTGTATTTTATGTTATACAGCTTTAGAGCAAAAACCCATAATAATCCTGGGAATCAGGACTGGAATCCAGGACTCCCCTGTCTTAACTGGAGTTTTGGTTTCTCTAATTTTGCTGTCTTTGTGGCCTTATGAATTGTGACTTGTGAGGTTTAGGCAACTCTAAGGCTAGGTAGCCACAGAGGAGGTGTTCTTTAGAGCACAATTTTGGATAAATATATGCATAACATCTGCCAAAATCATATTGTATATGCCTAAATCTTTTTTGTTTTAATATGGCACTTCATACAGAGTTTAGAGTAGAAAACAAGTGTTTTGCTGAAGTTCTGTCCAGGTCAGTCAGCCCAGAAGGTAGGGCATGGTGGCAGGCGTGAACACACAATTTGGAACCCTTTCAGACAGAGAATATTTCAAAAAGGCAGCAGCTGACAGGTTCTGATTATTATGTGCTTCGTCCAGGGTTAAATCTGGAGCGGTTCTATTTCTGAATCGTTCTCAGCTTGTTCATACATAGTAATTAGAACACTGCCCTTTTGAAAGGTTCCCATTTTGAAAGGGTTGCAAATGCATGCATGTCCACATTAGAAACTAACTGCTTCAGAGAGGCATGGGCTTTTGTAGCAACAACCTTCTTTGCCAGTTCCAATCCCATAAATAACAGTGTTTGGAGTGATTATTATCAGCATGCCTCTGACGTTTTTTACCAGTAAGTTTAGGAATGTGCCAGTTAAATTACTTATCAGATCTCCTAATTACTAAACTAAGCTACACTAGGACAGTAATATACCCATTTAAAAGCTGGGTAATAGCACAATATTTTGCATACATATGGAGATCTCTTTGCAACATACTTACAAAAATCTATGTATCATTTTCTTATCAACAGATAACCAAGATTCCACTCAATGGACCAGGCTGTGATCACTTTAAATCCTGCAGTCAGTGTCTCTCTGCACCTACTTTCATGCAATGTGGATGGTGCGGTGATCAGTGTGTGAGGCCCCAGGAGTGTGTGAAAGGGGTGTGGACCCAGGAGACATGTTTGCCTAGAGTTTATGAGGTAACTGTCTGTTTCGCAAGTACATATCTGAAATAAGAATACTAGCACTATTTCAAATGTTACTAACCATTAGAATATACTTCAGCCCTTGTGAAGTCTCTAAGTTCTGAAAATCTGAAGATATTAACTTAGTGGCCTGCCTCCCTCCTGCTACAGATCCCTCCCAGCTTTTCAAGCTGAGAAGTTGGAAAGCCAGCATGTAAGAGAAAGGACTCATTGCTATTGTTTACTTGCTGCTGCTGTTTTATAGTTATGTTGTAATATAACAGTACTAGAAAGGGTGACACTGTATTGTTTGGAGCTATATGAGGCTAACCTGGAGCTCACAGGCTTATGAGCACAAATGACACATAAGACAGTTGAGGGAGAGGAACAGAACCAACTAGAAAAGTGTCTACTTTCCTTCATTCTAATAAATAAAGCATTCACTATCCCCTTCTCCCCCCTCAGGGGACTTTTGAAGGCCCCTCTTCATTTTACAGGTATCAAAGACAGGGAAAGACAGGGTGGGGAAGAGAGGCGGTGGGGTTGTGCTCTATGTCAAAGAGCGCTTCTCTGCAGTGAGCATTAACTTGGGGGCGACTGAGGACCAGGCGGAAGCGATTTGGGTCAGGCTGCAAGGAGGACGAGG
>JAGPOW010001296.1:97262159-97287039 GCA_030014935.1 Caiman crocodilus
CTAGGGAAGTTGTTCTTGCTCCTACCTTGGGTGTCTTTAGGAGTAGATTAGATAGGTACTTGGCTGGGGTCCTGTGACCCTGGCACTCGTTTCCTGCCACTAGCAGGGGGTCAGACTAGATGGCCTGCTCTAGGCCCCTTCTGACCCTAGGTACTATGATACTATGATATGCAATTAACTGGTTAATTGCACAGTTACCTTGAGACCAGCTACATGTGCAAAGTAGCTATTGCTCCATAAAAACCTCCAACCAGCTATAAAATTAGATTTCAGAAATGCGTACTGGCTTCATAGCTGGTTGCTATTGAGCTTTATCTTGCATGTGTAGCAGGGTCTCCCCTATGGCTGGGAATCCTGTCAGGTGTGGGGCTCCCAGCCACAGCGATGCATCATGCCCAGCTGGGGCTAGGACTCCAGCAACTAAGGAGGCTCTCAGCACCAACAGCCAAATCTGGGTCCCAGCAACACAGGGACCAGAGTTCTGCAGCTGCAGATGCTGGGTACCAGACCCAGCTAGATCCTGGCAGCTGGGTGGCACAGCTGCCCCAAGGGTGTGTGAAACCCTGGGGACTTGGAGCTCCTGAGCTGAGGGGGCTTCCAAAGTTTGCTTCTTGCTGGTATGGAGGGAGTCTGTCAATAAGGCACAATGGGATCTTCTAATGTGCAATCCTACAATCATGACTCCTGCCAGGCATGTGTGGCATGGCAGGTGGCACGATTGTGTGGATCACACATTAGAGCCCATTGCACTTTACCTGCACATGTAGAGGGGCCCTGCAATAACCCTGGATCTTCAAAAAACAGAAGGTGGAGTTGGACAAGTTTCAGCTAATCTGTTTGTAGCTAAAAAAATATATATCACCTTCACCTGATGAGGGGGAGGGAAATAACATCTCAAAGCTTCCCTGAGGGGAAACGGGAAGGATGCAGGTTTCTACCTGCATCAGCTGAAGCTACCTCTCTCTTGTGATTATTTCATGGTTTGACTCCCTCTTTCCTTCCCTCCCCTATCCCCAGTCATTGCTGGTTTGTGGCACTGATAGGAAAGAAAAGGATCACCTTTGGTTTGATGAGGTGGCCTCTTTCCCTTAACTAAGTTCTCTGTAATAGAGCTGTCAGCCTAGACAGTATCTTTGGGTGCATTTTTACGTGTCTCTTGTACCTTGATTGCTTTCTGAGCATCATTCCCAAAGGGCTGATTACCTCATTCATGTTGTTTGGGCAGGACAGCGTCTATGTATCTGCCCCTGCAAAAAATGACAGTTGAAGGCTGCTCTCAGCTGCAGAAGGCCCATAAATGATAAAAAGTGTGGAAGAGGAAAATTACACAGATAAGCAATAAGCCCACTAGCTCATTGCTGTTTTCATTTAGCTATGGCTAATGCAAGATTTGTACTGGCTGACTATGCATTTAACCAAATCATTTTGTTTTAAGTGTGACATAATTATGAAGGTCTAGTTTTATGGAACAGTTAATGTAGTAGTAAATGGATGTAGGGGAGAACAATTGTAATACTTACTTGTAGCACTTATATCCTTTTTCTTACAGCTATCTAGATTCTACTATGTGGTATTCAAATTCAGATGTCCACAAAGGAATAAGAACTTATAAATAGGGATGAAACTTTGAAAGGCTCAGCTTGGAGAGGGAGAGAGACTTTCTCAATTAGATAATATTTTCCTTAAACCAGGTAGATGGTTTCATTTGCTGCAACCCTGAAAACAATATCCAAGCAAAACTGCTGAGATCTGAACTTGGAGTTGTGTTAATAACTTGTAAAAACCTTTCAGAAGGCTTTTTTTTTTTTTATATTTTTACTAGAGTTGCAGATACCAAAATTATTGACATTGATTTACCACATTCACATTGCCTTGTTTAGGCATTGACACCTGTGCAAAATAGGTATAAGATTTTACTAAATCAGAATGTGACTGTTTCACATTCACTTTGTGAATACATGACCAAGTGGTCCCTCCTGGCTTAAAATCTATATGAAGCAATGGAAAATGATGCTTTTTTTAAAAAATGTGATGTTATAAGGCCAAACTGTTAAAAGCTATACTGCGCAGCTTGCTTTGTTCTCCCCAGTACTCAGATGTAAGCAGCAAATATTAAAGTCCTTCACATACAGTAACAGCAATAAAAATTATGTATAATTGCAAGCATTGCAGAAGGTTTTTAAAGCTCCATATTGCATAGGTCCTGATTTTCAGTGTGCTGAGCAATGTGCTGAGCTCTCTCTGATTGCACTCAGAATTGCGTGTGCACCGCAGTTTTTAAAGCCAGTCCTTTAGAGCCCAGCTCTTCAGTCCTTACATTAAGAAGTACTTACTCATGAGAGGAATCCTTCAGAAGTCAGTAGAGCTACTCTGCTGAGGAAGTATTTCTCAGTGTGAGGGAGGACTGCAGGAGTGGACCCTTAGAAATTTAAAGACAATAAAAAGCATCAGGCCCCTCAAAATTTTTCTTATTTATAAGTTAGTGCTTTGTGGCCAGATAGGTATATATTATTTTCAAGAACTGTGATATTCATGGATCTGTGGCAATACTGGAATTTAAACTGAATCTCTTCACGTTTTGAATTACAGCATGCATAAGTTTGTGAGGCTTGTTTCTAGATGGTTGCAAGGAAAATAATGCAGCTGAGAACTTAAATCCCTTCTGGTTGCTAGCTGTTAAGGCAGATTTCATGCTCTACTAGACCATGACATTTAGCATGATTACTGAAAAATATATAAAACAGATTATTCATCATGTTCTGATATATCTTTAAACCTGTGTGTATAAACTACAGGAGACAAACATGTTTTGTTCCTAACAAATGGAGTAAAACCTGTTTTGCACAATATCTGAAATTCAATCCTAAAATCCCTCAAAATATTTGAAAGATTTCAGAGGGACTGATTGTTTAAAATTTGTTATATGATAAATTTAACCTGTAGTAGATGCAAGAGATGCTGATCAAAAGCCCATTGAAGTCAGGGAGCTTTGGAGCTCCCTTTTTGTTGACTTCAGGGAGCTTGGAGCAGGCCCTGAAGCAAAATTTTCCCAGCATATTTGTAGTGCATTTTTCAGTGAAAAAAATGACCGAGGAATTTTCTCCATGTGGAGAAAGGTAAAGAAGTCCAACATTATTCTGGAGTGTGGTTGATGTTCCAGTTGTTTCTTTTGCTTTAAATATTTCACCCCTGTCACTAAAGCTTTGGGTCACAGTGACCATTTTCACAGCTGGAGAAGTCTCTCCAGGACTCTTGCACTTAACGCTGCTTCTTTCTAGATATTTCTCTGTATATTAAAAACAGAAGGAATCCCTCCACCACGAGACACAGAAACATACGATACTTCCAGCATTTTAGAACAAAATTGGTAGGACAAAACAAGTCCAATTCTCATAGACGAGTTTCTTTTAATTCTCAACTCTGTCAGTTTGGCACAGTTTCCCTATTGAAATACTTTGCAATTATTGCTTATGCCAGCAAAGAAGTGCACTTTTGTTAGCCTGAACAGACAGAACTAAAGTAAAGCTGGGAGACTTGGATGGATCTCATCAGATATAACTTGGTAATGAAACAAATTGCAGTACTGCTTCTGTGGAATTCAGGTCACTTTAAAAGGAGAACTGCAAAGGAGAAAATACAGACTTGTATCATTTTTTTTTCTTTAGTAGGTTTGAAGAAAGCCTGATTTTTTTTTTTGCTGTCATTGTTTTTAAAATGGTTTTGAGGTGCCTCCTCTTAGGAATGTTGGGCTTTTGTTCCCTGTTTAAATTAGAGGAGTTACTGGAGATTTCAAAAGTATATTGTGAGTTTTCTTGTCCCTTCATTAAAGGATTAAGGCTGCTGAATCTTAATAAACAGATATTTTCTTCCAATAATTAATGGGGCATTTAACTCAAATATGGTGTGCTTAACAGTAGCAAATAAAATAGAAAAGAAAAGAGAAATGAAATTTTAAGCCCTGTGAATAAATATCACTTTATCACAGTAGCATATTTAGGAGCTGAGAGGGGCATCAACCTCCGGTGTTGCCTAACAGCATGTACAGACGTTCGCTTTCCCAGGCCATAGGAGCTGGGTGCAGGGACACAGCAAGAGAAGGTGAGCAGGAGTAGACATGCGCTCTCGGGTCATAGGAGCCAGGTACAGGGGCATGCCAGGAGCAATAGGGGTCTTTGAATTCTCAAGGCAGGTGAGGCCCTCATATGCCTGAGCAGCATGGGACTGCTCCAGCTCATCTTCTAGGGCCAGGGGATGCAGGGCTGTTCCTTCTGTGTTCCAGCATCCAACTCCTGCAGCTAGGCAGTGTGGGCTTCTCTGTGGCTGAAGGGACACAGAGATGCTGTAGATGTGACAAAGGAGCATTTGCCCCCACGTCCATCCCTTCTTTCCCACTAAAGCTTTTTCCAGGGCAGTAAATTTACACCTCTGCTTCATTACTCATTTAATGTCTAAACAAAAGCCCAGGAAAGGCAATGGAAGACAAAGACCTTCTGAGAACAACAGAAGGCCATCCATCAAGCTTGCTGAAATAGTCTCTTCGTATTCCTACTAGGTTTCCAGGCATTCCATAGTGGCTTTTAAGAAACTAAATTAGAGAAGTCAGAGATTTCATATTCTTCAGAAGTACTTGTTTTCCTGTTTGATTGTTGTTAATACCTGTTTCATATAAATTCTATGAAGAGTTTGTGAAAAAGAAGTTTGTTAAATGTGTGTTAATTCAGACTGCAGAAGGCTTACAGTTCACCTGAAGAGAGTCTTCCAGGAAAAAGCCTGGAAAGCCAGGCTTGATCCTCCAGATGTTTTAAATACACAGAACAGAGAAGAAATAACCAAGCGCATAAAATCATTTTTCAGGCCCTTTCTATGCAACATGAAGAAGCATAAAAGAGCAGGAACTTTATGTATCCTTTACTACCCACTGCTAAGCCTTACCTTTTAAACTTGTTTTGTAGGATCTAATGACTAGATTTTTTATCCCTTGATTAATGTACTTCTCTAACATGAACTATATAGCTGATGTCATACCCTTCCTTTGGGGATTAAGGCCATTCAAGAGGGGTCAGGTAAATCCTACAGATTACAATATTACATGATTTTGTAAACTTTGCTTTTAAATGTCCTTATTTGATAGCTGACTGAATACAAATAAGGATATTAAAATACTACAGATCTGTGCATTGTTGTTTAAAAAAAAAGGATATACCTGACCCCAACAGTACAACTTGAGTCTTCATTAGGACTTCTGTAATCTCTAAAGCATGAGGTGTTACCTGGAGTTACCTAAGGTCATTCTGGACTTTGAAAAGCTAGAAGCAAAGAAGAAATAAAGGCGTGTTTTAATTTTCAGAACTCCTGACCTTTAGGGGTATGTAGTACATGATGGCCCCCTAAAGTAGCAGGCAAAGACTGACTGCAACATAATGTGCTGAGTGGCTGCATGGGTCTCTCTTGTTTTGTCTAGGATTTGATAAAAAGATTCTATTCCCCTACCAAGTCCCCTGTGCTTTGCTCATTTACAACCTGATACAAAGCTCATTGAAGTAGAAAAGACTCTGAGAGACTTCAGTGTGCTTTAGATCAGACCCGTTGTCTGGTTTCCAATGGGGGTAGTAAATTTCACTATATAGTGTACATGGCATAATCCTAATTCTTTTGAAGTAATTCTCAACAGCCTTTCACCTACAGTAGTTCATTTGTGAAATTCTTCAAATATAGCTAGAAGGAGAGTTTAAAGGAAATGTTGCCTGTCTTACTGAATTTCCAGATGAAATAATAACCAAGTATTTCTCAGGAAGCCTTTTTTTCAGGCTGAGCGTGAAGACGTACTGCTTATGAAAGGCACAATTGTATTAGATTTTAGGGGCAAAATTGCTGTCACTAGAGCATTAAGCTTAGGACATTCAAGTAGTAGGATCAGAAGTATAAGCTAAATCTTTTATTCCCTGTTGATTATCTGGTAGTGACTGGTAAGTTTGCAAACTTGGCCAGTATTGTTAAAAAAACAGTGTCTTTTAGACTTTTATTGGCAGTGTTTTGCAGAACACGTTTACTGGGTTTTGTGCATTTTCTATAGTGTTTCTACATTTTTCCCACCATTGTTACTTTTTACAACACAATTTACAATATACAGAAAAAAAGCATTTCCTTTTTAGATTGTCACTGTTGCTGAGAGGTAGTTTATTTTTAACTTAGAATTAGATATAACAAAACATAACATATTTAGTCAAAGAATAATAGAAGTCATATTAACTTTATGACTGCCAAGATAATATCTGATTTAGGTGTCTTTCAAGCTGCATCAGCACGGGTACCTGTCTTTTATCAAGCTAACAAAGAACATAGATGGTCATTTTTAGCTCCTAGTCTATGCGGTATTCAGCTTTTAACAAAGTAAGTACATTGTATGTTGAACATATCTGGATTAGGGTGTAAAAGACAAAATCAGGAAGATTAAAAATACTGTTACAATGCTAGGTTTGTTCAGTGCCCCTAAACTTTATCCCTCAAAGCTTTCTTGTAGAGGTTTTGTTACTTATTGCTACTTATTATTGCTACTGTCAGAAGAAGCTAATAATGTGATGAATGTAAGGTGAAGAACAATTAAGATGGATGATATACTACACTCTACCAGAAGAAATGATTTTGTAAAACTTTTCTTTTCCTTCACACATTTAAAAAAAAAAGAAAAAGCTATCTAATATTCTGGCAAAGCAAAGACAAAGGCGGGGGGTGAGACCATTCCCTCTAAGCTGCATGGCCACGCAGGCACGCCTGGCAGTGTGGCATGAGCATGCCTGTGTGGCTGTACAGCTTAGAGGGAATGCTGGTGGGTGTGTGGGGGGGGTGTGTTTGTGTCTGGGTGGTATGCGAAGTGGGCCCTATTCAATTTGGATTCAGCCTGAATTGGGGACAGTGATTCGATTAGTTGATTCAGATTACTGTCCCTGATTTGATTTGGCCAAATTCAAATGTGAAGATTCAATGCTGATTTGGAGAATCAGCAATTCAGACATAGACACAGCTTAGAATGTTTTTTCTACATACCTTGAAGTACAAGCGTAGCTCATGAACACTGTGATGTGGGGGTAGATGGAGCATCACACAGGAACATGGGAGGGCCCCCCACGTGCTTGGCCACAAACCCAAAAGTGGACTGGAAGTACTTCTGGTCCTCTTCTGGGTTTGCCAGAGAGCATGCAGGGGGGCCCCCTACACCCCTTAAGCTTGGCAATCAGCCATGGGGGGACCCTGGCTGCTGCACCAGTCACTGAGCCGGGGGGCTGTAGGGGGGTCCCCCTTCACACTCCCCAGTGGACCCGGAAGTGGACCAGAAGTGCTGCTGGTCCACTTCCAGGTCTGCTGCCGAGCACACTGGGGAGCCCCCTGCACTCCTGTAGGATGTTCCATCTGCCCCACCATTGCAGCATTCATGAACTGCTTGCTACCTTGAGGTATGCAGAAAAAACATTTAAGGCTCTGTCTGTGTCCTAATCGCCAAATCTCTCTGAATCGATTTGGAGGGTTCTCATTTGATTAGGTGAGATTAAAGGGTCCTCTGATTTGATTGGGATTTGGAGATTCAGCAGCTGAATCAGGCCGAATCTATGCTGAATTGAATCAGAGACCAAAGCATCTCACAGCCTGTGTGTGTGTGTGCACGCGCGCACATGCGTGCACTAGAATCGCGGAAAATTAGGGTTGGAAGGAACACCAGGAGGTCATCTAGTCCAACCCCCTGCTCAAAGCAGGCCCAGTCCCAACAAGATCATCCCAGCCAAAACTTTGTTTAGCCAGGTCTTAAAAACCTCCAAGGATGGACATACCACCACCTCTCTGGGTAACCTGTTCCAGTGTTTTAGAACTCTCCTGCTGTGAAAATTCTTCCTAATAGCTAACATAAACTTCCCTTAATGCAACTTGAGACCGTTGCTCCTTGTTCTGTCATCTGCCCCCACTGAGAACCTAGAGTCATAGATGCTAGGGTCGGAAGGGACCTCAACAGATCATCAAGTCTGACCCCCTGCCTAGGGGAAAAGAGTGCTGGGGTCATATGACCCCAGCCAGATGCCTATCCAGCCTTCTCTTAAAGATTCCCATGGTTTGGGAGAGCACCAGCTCCTTTAGAAGCCCATTCCAAATTTTGGCCACCCTTACTGTGAAAGAGCTTGCCCCTAAATCTGCTCTGTCAGTTTGTGACCATTGTTCCTTATTACCCCAAGAGGCGCCCTGGTGAACACAGCATCTCCGATGCCTTGCTGCATCCCCCTAAGGAATTTGTAGGCAGCCACAAGATCACCTCTCAGCCTTCATTTGCGGAGGCTGAAGAGGTCCAGGTCCCTCACAGGGCCTGTCCTGTAAGCCCCTAACTATACGAGTGGCCCTCCTCTGGACCCTCTTGAGTCTAGTTTAGCTCTATCCTCTTGAAACACCATTCAGGTAGTTGAAGGCGCCTATCAGATCGCCTCTCAGTTGTCTCTTCTCTAAACTAAATAAGCCCCATTCCCTCAGTCTTTCCTCACAAGTCATATTTTCCAGACGCCTCACCATTTTTGTTGCCCTCAACTGGACTCGTTCCAATTTGTCCAAATCTTTTCTGTAGTGGAGGGCCCAAAACTGAACTCTAGATATGGACTCACCAGTGCTGATTAGAGGGAAAGAATCGCATCCCTTGAATTACTACCAACACACCTACCTATGCAGTCCAGTATGCCGTTAGCCTTCTTGGCAACAAGGGCACACTGCTGACTCATATTTATCTTATTGTCTGTTGTAACCCCCAGATGATTTTCTGCAGAGCTGTTGCCCAGTCAGTCAGCTCCCAACCTGTACTGGTGCATGGGATTGTTCCTACTTGCAGGACTTTGCACTTGTCCTTGTTGAACCTCACGAGATTCCTTTTGGCCCAATCCTCCAATTTGTCTAGGCCACTCTGAATCCTAGCCCTACCCTCCAGCATATCTACTACTCCCCCCAGCTTGGTGTCATCTGCGGTCTTGCTGAGGATGCACTCTATGACATCTTCCAGGTTGTTGATGAAGATATTGAACAAAATCGGCCCCAGGACTGACCCCTGGGGCTCTTCACTTGATACCAGCTGTGAACTAGACAATGAGCTATTAATTATTACCCTCTGAGTCTAATGTTCCAGACAGTTTTCTATCCACCTTATAGTTCATTCATCCAACCCACACTTCCTTAGCTTTTCTGCGAGAATGATGTATGAGACTATCAAAAGCCTTGATAAAATCAAAGTATACCTCATCCACTGGTCTCCCCACGTCCACAGAGCCAGTCATTTCATCATAGAAGACAATCACGTTGGTCAGGCATGACTTGCTCTTTGTGAATCCATGCTGACTGTTCCTAGTCACCTTCTTCTCCTCCAAGTGCATTGAAGTGGATTCCTTGAGGATCTGCTTCATGATGTTTCCAGGGACCAAGGTGAGGCTGACTGGTCTGTAATTCCCTGGATCCCCTTTTTCCCTTTCTTAAATATTGGCACTATGTTTGCCCTTTTCCAGTCATCCAGGACCTCTCCTGAACACCATGGGTTTTCAAAGATGATGACCAGTGGCTCTGTAATCACATCAACCAAATCCCTTGGCACCCTCCAGTGCATCACATCCAGCCCCATAGACTTGTATATATCCAGCTTTTCTAAATACAGGTTTTCCCCTTTCTATGTGGGTTCTGTATGTGCAAATTTGCTCTTATGCGATGACCCTTTTTATACCAAAAATTGGTTATATGCAAGGTAAATTCACTTTTATGTGATTGGTGTAGTGGAAGCCTGCAGTCAGCTGCTTTGTGTGGTCCATTGTGGGAGTGCCCACACCAAAATACAGTCTCCTGTGTGGATCTGTGCTCCTTGCTTGTTGTCTATGACGTGTTTCTGTAGTTGCCATCCCCATTCTGATAGTACCCTGTTCTTGTGTGTCTGTTGTTGATGAGTACCAAAATTGTCTTGTAAAACTGGTAGAAATGGGCCTGGGGGTCAGTACAGTCAACATTTTGGAACATAGCCCTGTTTGTTACATTGTAAAGTGGGTTTCCTCTATGCAAATTTGAGTTGTGTCATTTTCCAGGAATGCATATACAGCATGAAGGAAGGGAAACCTGTAGTCTCTAATCTGTTCTTTTACCACTGCTTGCTGCTCACTTCCTCCTCAGACTGCTGCCTAGTGCAGAAATCTGGGATCTGACCTTACCTGTTAACACTGAGGCAAAAAAAGTCAATAAACACTTTAGCCTTTTCTGCATCCTTTATTACATGGTGCCTCCCCTATTCATTAAAGGACCCACACTTTCCCTTATCCTCCTCTTGCTGCTGACATACTCGTAGAAACCCTGCTTGTTACCCTTCATATCCCTTGCCAGCTGCAATTCCAATTGTGCTTTGGCCTTCCTGACTTAACCCCTGCTCATCACGTCTCAGTGCTCTTATATTCTTCCCTAGTTATTTGTTCAGGTTTCCGCTTCTTATAAGATTTCTTTTTGTGATTTAGTTTACTGGAGAATTCTGTGCTAAGCCAAGCTTGTCTTCTGTCATACTTACTAGTCTTCCTGCTCATCAGGATGGTTTGTTCCAGCACTCTTAATCAGGCTTCTTTGAAATACAACCAGCTTTCCTGGACTCCTCTTTCCCTCAGACTGGCTTCCCAGGGGATCCTGTCCATGAGTTCCCTGAGCGAGTCAAAGTCTGCTTTTCTGTAGTCCAGGGTCCTTACTCTGTTGCTCTCCATCCTTCCTTTCCTCAGGATCCTGAACTTGTGGTCACGGATACCCAATTTGCCATCCACTACTACATTCCACACCTGTTCCCTATTTGTGAGCAATAGGTCCAGAAGAGCATGGCCCCCAGTTGGCTGCTCCAGCACTTGCACCAGAAGTTGTCCCCAACACATTCCAAAACCTTCCCGGATTGCCTGTGCACTGCTGTATTGCCCTCCCAGCCACAGGCATCATGTAGACGGGTATGGGGGTCACGTGCCCCCCCCATGAGAGTGCTGGTGCCCCCCCGAGAGTGAGTGCTCCAGCTGGTAGGGAGGCATGGAAAGTACTCGTGTCCCCCCTGAAATTGGCTCTGTTGGAAGGACATCAGCAGCGCAAGTGGCACTTCTGTCACTGCTGTGCCACTGATGTACCCAGCAACCAACTGCTAGGGGATCCCCCCCACCCCCTGGTCATACCCTGCTGATGCCCCCCAGATTTGGAAGGCACCAATTGCCCATGATCCTAGCAGACATCAGAGTGGTTGAAGTCCCTCATGAGAACCAGGGCTTGTGATTGGGAAATTTCTGCTAGCTGTTTGAAGAAAGCCTTGTCCACCACTTCCTCCTGGTCTGTTGGTCTGTAGCAAACACCCACCATGATATCACCCTTGTTGCTCTCCCCTCTGGCCCTAACCCAGAGACTTTCAACAGACCAATCACCAGTTTCATACAGGAGCTCTGAGCAATCATATGGCTCTTTTACGCAAAGTGCAACTCCTCCTCTTCTCCACTGCCTGCCCTTCCTGAACAGTTTGTACTTATCCATAACAGTGCTTCAGTCATGGAAGCTATCCCACCAAGTCTCTATTATTCCAAATATATATATATATATATATATATATATATATATATATAGTATGTGTGTATGTATTTATGTATATATTTATTTTCTTATAGATATTTCCAAGCAGTGCTCCATTAGAAGGTGGGACAAGGCTAACATTATGTGGATGGGACTTTGGATTCAGCAGAAATAATAGACTTAACTTAAAACATACAGAAATTCTTATTGGAGGGAAGCTTTGTACTTTGGAAGAAAAAGCTAGCAGCAAAAACAAGTAAGAGCACCTAAAATGTTTTGTAATCCTATAAATTGTCAATCTCTCTTGTAATCTTTACTTGTTAAGTGAAGCATCTGACATTCCTTAATTCTCAGGTTTTATACCGGAAAACAATACAGTAACAATAAATATCAGTATTCCTATTTGACAAGCTTCTCATGTAGTATAATCTGTTTGGGAACATGCTGGAAGTTCAGTGTTCTAGTAAATGCGGAGCTTTCCTTCAGTAGTCTTTATTATGATTGTCCATTAGCTTTTGGTCCTCATTTGTGTTACTTGACAGGAGTAAAAGGATTCTTGGATAGTTCGGCTTGTCCCAGTTAGTGAAATCCCAGAAAATGATACATTCCCTTGGTCGGGATCCCTCAGGCTCAGTGTTGTCATCTCTCTCTCTCAAATTTGTGAAGCTTCTGGGAAATAGCAAGGGGATACACACATAGCTGTCATCAATTGGCTGGAGACTCACAGTTGTATCTTTCCTGTTCCTAAGATGCTAACAATGGCATGAGGATGGAAGGCTTAAACTCTGTAGAAACGAGATAGATGTGATGCCATTTGGCACTTTGAGGACCTCACAAATGCTATGAACATTCTTTCTCAACTGAGAGTCATTGTCCACAAGGGTCTTAATTAATACATTTATTCTCTGTTCCCAGAGAGCAACAGAAGCTAGAAATGCAAGGCAAGAAATTACCCTCTTTCTTTTAAGACAAGGATGGCACTATCATGACACTGATAGTCTTCTTAAAAGTTTATTATGGCAGCCAAAGAATTTAAGGAGAAAGAATAGACTACCTGTGAGGCCATATATATGTATAATTCATTCCTGGGTAATATGTTCATTCATTTTCTCAGTAATATGCAACTTTTCATGATTCTGTGGTCTGAGAAAATTAAGCACTAAAGAAATTTTTAAAAACAAAAGGATTTTTATATGAATAGAGACATTTGTATTTTCACTCACATACTCAGTGTTTTCAGTGTATGTTTCATATATCAAGCATTTCTTTTTCTGGCTAAATGCAAACATTACAGTGGTATGAAATTTGGAATGATGATAAAGAATCACAGGTCATTCAACTAGTTATTTTTAAAGCATTTGTGACTTGGGAAGATTTATTATTTTGAGTTAATATGGATGCCTTTCTTTAATCAAGCCAGAAAAAAATTAATGTTATCTTGATTTTCATTTTTAAAGGCTAGAGTGCAGTGTTGCTGCTGCAAATAGCACAAGTTTGAATATATCCAGCAGTGTTTCAAGTGGACATGGCACATCACTATTCAATACATTTTCCTATGTGGTAAGCATTATGATTACAATTTTAGCACCAGAATTAACCTCGTTATTCATTAAGAAAGGAGGCAGGTTACTGGAGTAGACAAGCCATATGCGCAATCCTGTATGCCAATTTCTGTGCTCTTTTTATCTGTATTTTTTGCCTCAGAATGTGAAATGTGTTAGGATTTTTTAAATATGTTTTTAAGATCTTGAAATTTAACAAGCTAAATTTTTATTTTTACCCCTCAGAATCCAGTCATAGTACATATCTCTCCTACCTATGGTCCCAAGTCTGGTGGAACATTATTAACTGTAGCTGGGAAATACTTAAACACTGGAAAAAACAGGAGGATTCTTATTGGTGGGAAACAATGCACCTTAAAAAGGTAGTGTACTCACAAGAGAGTATTTGCTTTTGATAAAGAATTGGTTTGATTAAATACTTGTGGCATGGAAAGTTAAGGAGCCCTAATACTGGCATGGTATGTGTTCTTGCCCTTGCTGCCAGCAGTATTGACATATTTTTATTTTTGCCAATCTTTGGTTTAAAAAACAGAAATAATGCCAGCAATAGGGCTAGAATTCAGTCCTATTTTCTTCTCATAGAGTGCCCTAACTACTTGGCCAAAGTAAGTTCTTTTCTTGCTCTTCTGGCCCCAGGAATCTTGTAATCTTGGTTGCCCATTGGCTAGCTTCAGCCGAAAAGTGGGAGGCCTTCCCAAACTGATCTGAATTGTAACAGAACTAATTCAGAAAAGAAGTACTGAAATGACTGGCCTGAATTGCTTCTGAGTGGACACAGACCCATGTCAAGGCACTTACTAAATCTAGGTGCTTAAGTGGTTTTGTTAAAGAGCTCATTTTGTATTTTTTTTTGTAATACAGATGCCAAAATTCTATGCAAGTCTTGTTTAGGTGCCATAGAAGGTGATTAGGCAGGTTTCCCAATGTCCTGCATTTGGTCTACATTTTGAGTCTCTTCATGGTTCTACAGAGTCCTACAGGCAACATTTCACACTTGTGGAGAGCATGAAGGAACAAAGACAGCTAGTTAAAGTACAGAACTCAGAATCAGAATGTGAATTTTGCCCCTGGGCTCTCTGAGTTCTTGTCTTTTAGACAAGTCATTTAAGATCTCTATAGCTGCAAGACTGAGGTGCCTAATTCTAAACTTTAGGCACCACTGTGATACTCAAAAACTCAGTTCAGGAGCCATCTAACACCAGAGATATCTTAAGTTCCTAGGTGTCCACATGTCTCCTGGGGGACATGTACATAACCACAGTGCTCAAAGCCTGGCCTCACACCTAAACTATGGCACCTTCTTACCACAGGTGTTCCTTGCCTATGTTTACCATGGAGCCTAATTCAGTAGATGATCTCCAAGAACATATACTGGATTAGGGAAAAGACAGACTTTTTGGAGCTGGCTGGTATTTGTAAATCATTTTGCCCAATAGCTCATTGTTAGGGGTACTTAGCTGGGAAGTGGGGAAATTTTTTGCAAATCCTCACTCTGCCTCCTTTGAAAAACAACATAAACCTAGGTCTCCTACCTTTCTAGAGAAGAGGCAGTAGTGTAAAGATGACAGTGCAACTGAAGCAGCAGCCTCAGGCATCAATTTTGGAGGGCAAGGAAGGGCAGGAAATAGTTGCTGCCTCTGCAACTACACACAGCTGTAGACAGAAGTCACTGTTGGCTCTGTGTATTGCAGCTGCCCCAAACACCCAGGCAACTTGTTATGCCTCTGCTATGGAGTGTAGTAGTATGGCCTGTTTCTTCAATTTTCTACTTGCAATTGTTCTACTAAATTATATTTATTTATTTATTAGATGGGGGATGGTTAAGGCACACACTGATTCTAAATTTGTTACCTGCAAGAGTCAGTTTCACCTCCCTGATGATATTTTCTGAAACCAAAATTCCAGCTGTGCTTCATATAGCCCAGTGGTTCTCAACTATTTGCCATAGTGGGCCATACTTTCAGCTCGCAATGTGGACCACACCCACACAACTTACTTTCCGTGTATCCATTTAACAGAATGTCACATGGACCACAGCAGTGTGATGATTGGGTCACTTGTAGCCCTCCAGCCACAATTTGAGAACCACTGATATAGTCAGTCTGCAAGACTGATATTTCAGTCTCTTCTCACCAGAGCAGGGCTGGAAAGACAAGGATAACTACAATGTAAAGAATATTTAACATAAATGACATTTCTTCATCCTTGTCACAGAGCACTGAGGTGCCCTGCTCCTAGAGAGGGGAAACTGCCAGGGAAAAGAGCACTAGCAGGGAATAAGAGCCCACCTGTGGGTTGCCAGGGCAACTGGAGGCAGCAAATGACCCACACCTGACAGCGGTCAGCCGGCTGTAAGGGGCAAGGTCTGGCTTTTATAAAGCCCAGAGCTGAGGCTAAGCTGGCAGTTCCCTGCCAGCAGCTAGAGAGGCAGGAGCTCCCTCAGCCAGGGTGTGGGAAGAAGCCTGATTGCAAGTACAGCTCGTGATAGCTCTGGAGGCTTGGGCAATGAGGTTAAGTTATAGCCAGGTGGTTTATGTTTCAGTTGTAGCCAAGAAGCTTGAGTTTGTGTTGATGTTACACCGGTGGTTTGGGTGAGGCTATAAGGGGTTGGAGGAGGCCTCAGAGGGAACCCACAGTGGCGTGGGGACCCCAGTGCCAGTGAGGGCACAGACTCCGCTGTGAGGCCCCTCTGAGGATAATGAGGACCCCAGTGCCCACAAGGGGGGGTCGCATGACTGAAAAGCCCAAGTTGGGCATGGCAAGCCCCAGACAGGGGGCAGCACTGTTGAGAAGCCCAAGTTGAGCACTGTGAGCCCCAGAGAGGGGAGCCCTATTGAGAAGCCCTAGTGTGGGCGTGGCGAGCCCCAGAGAGGGGGGCAGCACATTTGGAAGCCCAGGCATGGGCACGGAGAGCCCCAGAAAGGGGGCAACATTATTGGAAAGCCCAAGTTGGACACAGCGAGCCCCAGAGAGGGTAGCGCCTTATTTAAAAGCCTAGCACGGGTGTGGCAAGCTCCAGAGAAGGAGTGTTATCGAGAAGCCCAGTGCGGGTGTGGCGAGCCCCAGGAGGGGGCACTATGGAGAAGCCCCAGTACAGGTGTGTTGAGGCCTCGAGAGAGGGTGACGGTGCAGAGAAGGCCCCAAGAGAGGGTGAGGAGAGCCCCAGAAGTGGGTGGCAGTGTATGTAGAGAGAGAGATAGTGATAGTCCAACATCCATTCCAACTGCGAGGCTTGGGGCGTGGTATAAGGGATGATTGGAGCCACACATAGCCCATAAGGCTAGGGTGCCCCAAAGCACCCATTTGCAGGACAAGACCGACAAGGGGTCCAGGAGTCTACAGGACCAGAGGTTACAACGGACCGTGTCCAAGAAGACGCGAGGCAGCCTTCCTAATCTATATTAGCACATCAAAGATGTGACGAGCGAGAATCAAAGGGTGCCCTTGGGCCGACTTGGCACGGAGGAAGGGGTCTTAAGGAGATCGGCCCTCCTGTAGGACCCCTCCATGACAATCTTCTAATATTTAGTTGTCCAGGCCCCTACCCTGCAGTGTGCTCATGTCACATCACAAGTTCCTTGACTTTCTTCTGTACTTCCCTTTCAGGGTATCTGATAGCATCGTAGAATGTTATACTCCTGCACAAAAAATTCCATCAGAATATCCTGTTAAAATGGAAATTGACTTAGCTAGTCGAAAAACTAAAGATCATTTTACATACAGAGAAGACCCCATTGTTTTAAAAATCCATCCAACCAAATCTTTTCTTAGGTAAGTAAAAGTTTCTCATATAAATGGGACAGAAGAATGACACTGTTGTACAGTAATCTATCAAAAGAAATTGCATTTTTATCTCTATCTGCCATGCCAATTGCTTCTATTATGGTCCAGTTGCAGAGGGCAGATCATTTCCTTTCAAAGGTGAATGGGAGAATTTTTTGTCAATTTTTAATGTGATTTGACTCCTCACTGTCACTGAGTGTACCTATAACGTCCAGATGAGATGCATCCGTTGTAATTTCAAAATGCACCTTGCATGCTATATCTAGACATTCCAGTGATTAATGTACATGTCATCTTGACATGCAAATCCAATAGAACAGCAGATTAATTTTAAAAGAACACAGCAACTTGTATATGTACCATATTGTTCTGATTATAAGTTGTTCCTACATTTAAGATGATGCCACATTTTCAGATTTAATGTCCAAAAACCAGCTTTAAATATAAGGCAATAACTACAGATGAAGAACTTGAACAGTAGTTGCTTACAAAATCCTACAGGATATTAAATAACCAAAGGGACGGCTACGAGGGTAAAATGCTATGTATAGAAATGTGTGTGTGTGTGTGTGTGTGTGTGTGTGTGTGTGTGTGTGTGTGTGTGTGTGTGTGTGTGTGGAGAGAGAGAGAGAGAGAGAGAGAGAGAGAGCATTATCTGTCCTTGCAAAGAAGTCAAAAATGAAAAGGAAATGTTTTTTGATAACTTTTGAAAGCAGTGTTTTAAATAGGTTAGAAATAGTTGGGATTCATTTGTATCCTCCTTCAGTTGCACAGCTCCTTTTTATTTTCTGCTATCTCAGTAAAATATATATTTATTGTATGTTTCTTTCTGTCTCTTTCATTTTTACATCCAAGGCAAAGAGAACTTAATTCTCAGAATAATACTTTAAGATACGCCACAGCTTTTATTTGAAACTCATCCTTCATGTTTTTAAATGTAATTTTAGACTGTTGTTTAATCTAAAATGTATTTGATTATATGGCTCTTTATAGAAAATACAATTATTGAAATAATTATTTTTAATTTTCTCCAGCGGTGGAAGTACAATCACAGCTCATGGAATCAACCTGAATTCCGTGTGTTTTCCTCAGATGGTAATCACTATACCTAAGCTAGGGAAGAACTTCACTGTGGTAAGTCAGTCTCTGGGATGGTAAACTTAATCTCATTATTCTGAATATCTCTGTTCTCTTTGGTCAAAAGTGCTTGTTTTCAACTTGTACCTTGAGGTCCTGAGTAGAAGTTTTTCTGTTGACTTCACTAAGAACCAGATAAGACAGGATGAAAATGTCATTATGAAGGTTCCCCTGCATGCAGCAAAGATCAGTGATACTTTGAAAATTTAAAAAAAAAATCAGTTAGCCATAACAATGAAGATAACATAATTATGATAAAGGTTATAAGGAATTCTTGCAAGGAGAAATAATATTGGGCAAAGTCATTTTATTTAAGAAATTTTAAGGCAAGTTTGTGCTACTGTCAAAGTCAACTGCAAGCCTCCACTTGACTTTATTGTCAAGGACTGTACACTTGAATGTTGATACGATGCAATGTAAATTGCAGAGCAGTTTAATAAAAAAAAAAGAACATCATAATAAGTATGAATAAAAAATAACATCACAGATTTGTATAATTTTAAAATAAAACGTGAAAATTAAAATGTATAAAACAGTACAAATTTTAAAAAGTCAGTTACAGTATGAAAACAATGTTTTTAAGTAGTTCAATTGTTAACAAGTAATATACAGCCTCAGGTTCATAGTGTTCGTTGTGCTTGAACTAATGCTAAAAAATATCATGTTATTTTGGAGTGTTTATTTTAGCCAGCCCTAACCTGAGACTTAATTTTGTGTGTACAGTTTTGACCTGCAAACAAATGCACTACAGTGAATTTGGGGTCTGACTGGTAACATTAAGGCAGTGCTTCCAGCTGCACTCATCATTCAATATGAATGTAGAACTCCAGGTATAAGTATTTAAGGGGAAAAAGTTGAACCTGTAAAGTAGGAGCTCATTGCTGAAATCAATTGCTGTGTTACGTGTTGAGTCTGAGTGCTGGGGTTCCTTCCTTTCAAAATGAAGTAAGATTGTTCACATTCTTGCTTGTTCACATTCTTGCTTTTTACTTGTGAGCACATGTAAAATCACTTCAGGGCTTATCTTGAATCCCTTGTTTATCAAAATTCTCACTGATTTCAGAAAGAATCTGGGGTGTGTTAGGAATTCAGTTTTTTACCTGGTTCAGATTTTCTTAAAAGTATAAAGAATACATTGAGTAAAATCCATTTTTTTTTTTTTCAAAATCAGATAAACAGATAAATAAGATACCTGTATTTGGCAGCTGTCTCGTACAGATCTCAGGGGGGCTTCTGTTCTTTGCATTTAGTAACACCTAAGAGAATGAGCAGATAGAACTGTAGGGTATGTGTAGATGAAACAGGAGCCCTAAATTGAAGCAGTGAGTTTTTAAAAACGCCACTTCAATTTAGAGTCCTTTAAACCCCCTTGTCATGCACACACCCAAACTTACCTGCCTCTCTGGCAGTGGGGAGGGGAGTGTGAGATGCTGGTGGGCAGAGTGGTTCCTGGGCTGCAGGCAGGGGCTGATGCTTCCCTTCATGGCAGCCGCAGCCCCGCCCCCCTCCCTGGCAGCACCCAACCACAGGCACTCAGCTCAGGTGGTTGGATAGGCAGCCTGCACAGCTCAGGCAGGCAGGCAGGCTCCAAGGGGGGTGGAGATCAGGCTCACTACTTTTCTTGGGCAGAGCCTACTTTCCCAGCCTGCTGCCAGGCTGCTTGCATGGGCTTCCAGCAGACCCATGGAGCTGCATGGAGCCCAGTGCTTCACTCCATGGCTGTAGGGCAGCAAACAGAAACTCCTCAGAAGAGTTTTAGTTTGCTGCACTCCAAGTAATTTAAGGTGCATTACATCACTGAATTTGCAACATCAGCTGAAATTAGTGTGCGGTACATTGCCAATGTGCACAAACATAAACTCCATTAAAGTGGTGTAAAAGCATTTAACCTACTTTAAAGTGTTGTGTGCACACACGCCCTTCATTTTGTCTACACATGGCCATAGAGTCCTCTCCTTCACAAGATTCTTTGAATACTAGGGAACAATCTGTCTGGTTAAACAGTAGCTTACTCCCCTCTTCTTCTGTCTGTGAAGAATTACCTCTCTTCCCTTGATCTGCCTCTAAAAAAAATAATGAGGGCAAGGATAATCAAAATTATCTTTGATGCTGTTCAGCATTTCTGGCATCAAAAGTGTATGTGGTACAAGGATATGTAGGATCAGGTCTGCCCATAAATCAGTTTGTCTGCTAAAAAAGTGGGTCTCTTTAAGAGATAAACTGGAGCCTAAAAGTATCCAGGCAGAAGTTCTATTCCTCTGCACTGTCTCTGGAGACCCCTGATTTCCTGTGTTTCTGTGGCAACCAGATGGAGTGTTGCTGCTATTTGCTTCCCCACAAGCCTCTGTCCCCAAATAACTCCTAAAAGTAGACTCCACACCGTGATGAGAAAAGGAATTACAGTAAAAGCTGTGGTATCTGGCACCTTACTAGCTGGCATGCTCTATTAATCAGCATGCTGGCTTGTAAGGTAAAAGTGAAACCAGAAGTGCCTGCCATGGTACTTTCAGTTTCACCAAGCCCCCATGGCCCAGGGCAAAGTAGCCTGCACTGCCAAGCCCCCATGGCTCGGGGCATAGCAGCCTGCAGGAAGGGGGGTAAAGTGGCAGGAGAGGCAGCAGTGCAAACAGGGAAAGATGCCTGTTTGGGCCTCTCAAGTAACTGCCATATTTTGTTACCCAGCACCCCCCTCATTCCCTATGGGTGCTGGATAACAAAGTTTTTGCTGTAATATGGGAAAGACAAAATTATATGGAAGATCCTATATGCATGCCACTAGAGAATGCACTTGGATGCACCCTACCTCATTCTATGGTGTGGATCCTGAGCCCCAGACCATACATAACTCCCACAGAGAACTTCTAGGCTAAGTACAAACAATCAAAAAGCCTAAGGCTGAGTTAATTCAATCTTTGCAGGTTAATCTAAACTGCATAGATTGAACCAATAAGCAAGTAAGCAGACATTCACTTTTGATTCCAGAAATGCAGACACGTGCCTGCAGTGGCCCAGGCCAGAAGCTAGGAGGTGCTAGAGCATGCCTCCCTGCTCAGCTGGAGCAGACTGGTCTGGCCAAGGGTAGCCTGCCCACCCTGCAAAGGGGACGGGGGGAGTGGGGCTTGCAAGGGAGGCGCAATCTGGAGGGAATCTGGGACATACAGATTATGTGTAATCTGGGACACAAATTATGTGTAATTTCTGCCCCTAGCCCTATGATGCTAAAACTAGGGGCAATGGTGTTGAGGAGATGTGTCCTTTTTCTCCTTCCCTCACTTGGAGCCAAAACAACATAGCAACATAGCTCCCTGTTTCATATTACCAAAGGGGATAATACGATATGACCCTAAATACATAAAACCCAGACAGCAGAGTGGGAAGCAGCACAACATAAAGCAAATTGACTGAGAGGTTTGGGCAAAGTTAATGGACTCATTTATTATTTTCTTTTCAGTTTTTAAATAGCAAGTTTACATCCTCTCTCCTATACTTTGGTATACTTGGGGCAGAGAAGCTGTCCTCATCATTATCCAATATTATTCAAAAGTACAGAGAAAACTAAAGTCAAGGCAGAACTAAATTTTATAGAATCATAGAAAGGTAGAGTTGAAGGGACCTCAATAGATTGTCTAACCCCCATCACCCTGTGCAGCAGAGAAAAGGTATTTAGGCCATCTCTGGCATATTTGTCTAACCTGTCCTTAAAAACTTCTTGCAGAGCAGAACTCACAGCCTCCCAAATTTCCTCCTTTAGAAAGACATACATTCCTTGTATTACATCTAAATTTTCTTTCAGCAAATGAAGCCAATTTATTCTTCTCCTTCCCTCAGGGATCACAAAGAACAATTGATCACCATCTTTGTTGTTACCTCTCACATGCTGAAAGGCTGTTACCATGTTCTTCTCTTCTTTTTTCTAGACTAAACAAAACCAGTTCCTTCAGCCTTTCTACATAGGTCATGTTTTCCAAACCCCTTATTCTTTTTACTCTCCTATGGATTTGCTCCAATTTGTCTGTGTGTCTCTTAAAGCATGCTTCTTAAAGGGCTGTTCTTCACAATCCTTTGAAGAGGTTAGTATTAGACCTGGTCACAAAATGTTCCCTGGAACAGTTTTCCATTAGAGAATGTAGTTTCATGGGAGTGTGTCAACTTCAACATTTTTTTTTCTATGTGTTTAAATAAATTACTTTGACTTTCTTGGTTCAGTTCAATAATATTGAAACATTCCTTTATGATTAAATGTCTAGTTTCAACTTCTGCATTATGATTCATTTAATTTCAGATTAAACCATATTAAAATATTAATTTTGATAGTGTGCTTGTATATATATTTAATATTCTATAATATACATTTTATCTTCTTGAAATTAACTTTTCAGCATTATTAAAAATATGATTCAACATTATTGATTTACAGTGTTTTAATGTTTTCAAACCAAAGATTTTGGAAATATCTGTTCAAAGGATGTTTCTTATTCCATTCCAATAAGGAACAAAACCCATTCTGAAATGGTAGAATTTCCTGCAAAATATAAATATACCCTTTTGCTGTCTTATGACCACTTGGTGGGGCAAGTCACTGCATCTTCTCTCTTCCTACTCCACCCTTGCAATAGCTTTATACAATCTAACCTTTGGCATCTCCAAAGGAATTTTGAATTTTTGTTCAAAAAACAAAATCCCTATAGCCTCTGCTCTAGGTCTTGCTAGTGTATATATTCTATTCCCTAAGCATATGAGGTCAACATTTACTCTTTGAAAGCCTGTACTTTGCATTGATTTCCTAATAGCAAGCAAGTGGTCATTTGGGAATCCTTTACTATAGATGGACCGATGCATCCATTAATTTGGATTTCTATTCCCACTACTTAAACTTTTCTATTTAAGAAAGTTCTAAGATGTCTATGGATATAAAATTAGGAAATACTTTTTTTATGCAAGGAGTCCCATACCTCTACAGCCTTTAAGATACAAGACCAGATCCTGCTCCACCTTTAAGATGTCAAAGGGCTTCTCTACACTGTGGCAGCAGCAAGTCTCAGCACCAAGGAACTTGGGCACATTACACCCACTCAACCTGCAGGCATGCTCCAGATGTCAAAAGTAAGGCAGTGCATCTGTTTTGGTCATCTCTCTGCACCCACTTGTGAGCCCTTGGTGTCTGGCATGCCTGAAAATGTTCACTGAAGATATATCCAGAGGAATCTCACTGGCTTGCTTACAGGTTTGGAGTGTGCCTGAGCTTGTACATATATGTGGTTTGGAGTGTGCCTATGCATGTGAAAGGAGGAAACAGAGATAACCTAGTCTATGTTATGGTCCATATATCTGGCCGACTGGAAATATGTGCCATGTCAAATGGCCACGTTTCATCTCTATTTTATCCAAAAGATTAATAGAACAGGAAGAGGGGCAGAGGTCACTGAATTATTAATATTGACTAGTGCATGGGCCTGAACTGTAGCACTGGCGTTCTGTGACAAATCTTTGGGATCCACAGGCTAAGTAAAGTAACCTTCATCTTCTTTTCAGCTAGTATGAACAGTCTGGAATGGGAGGCTGCACTTCCCCAAATCAGGCACTGCATTCTTATCCCTACTTATCTTTTCCCTCTTCAACGAGTCATTGAGAAATCACTCTAGTCTCTGAGATGCACAGCAGAGATAGTTTAGAAGACTTCCAATTTGCCCTACATTTCATCTATCTTTCACTCTTTGGAAAATGCCAACATTTAAAACTTTGTATCTGAGGTAAATTTATCCCCTCTATCACTTCGGACTGCCTCAGATCCTGTAACATAAGCCATATTTGCCCCATCTTATCTGGATCAGCTGTTGGGTGACCCCTTAAAGTTCGAAGATCTTCCTCCACATTTTTTCTGCTGTTGTGTCAAGTGAAAAAATCAAATTAGGAATAAGGTTCTGTAGGTCAGGTTTGAATTAATTGCCTCAGGGGTCATATTTTATGAATGAAGCAAGAATACATACCTTTAAGTGGTGAGTCACATGCATTGTATGAAGGGTTATTATTCCCTGCTGAGTGTATTATTTACTTATTCTTGTGAAACACTCCACATTTTTGGCATCATTTTTTTTTTCCATATATTTTTCAGCTGAGAATTGCAGTCAGAAAAAGATACAGCTTTAGCTTTTAAAGTAAATGTATTTTAAAGCCTAATTAAATAAGAGTTAAAGGTGCTGCCTGATAGGCAGTATCTTAATTGAGTAGGCAATAAATTGAATTACAGGTTTTTCCTTATAGATTCTCAATCCAATATTTCTTGAAAACTAAACCATCATATTCTTCAATTGCTAAAACCAATTTCAAGGTAAAAATGTCATGTCAAATCATGTAACAATAAGGGCATCGCAAATAAGATTTTTCTTGACCTTACCAATCAGTCACATTGCATCACCTCTAAAGAGCATTATTAGATTTTTATCATTCTCTGAGAGCGTCCCTTTCACAGACTAGCCTGATGAAGTAAAGTATCTGATTCCAGCAGATAGCCACAAATAAAGTTATGAATACCACTGCTATTAATTTAAAAGACATCACTACTCTACAGTAGATAAAATGTGTAATGAATTCACATTAATCAAATATAACTACAGCGATTACCTAAAAAGTATTTGGTTTTATAAGAGAGAGAGAGAGAGAGTGTGTGTGTGTGTGTGTGTGTGTACACTGTTACACACACACACACACACACACACACACTTATACATAGTTATGTGCCATATATTCTATATCAAGTTTTTTCTGTATTTCATAAACCTAGATAATTATTTGAGTCATAGTCATTCATTTCAAAAAAAAAAAAA
>JAGPOW010001296.1:97287139-97299874 GCA_030014935.1 Caiman crocodilus
AAAAAAAAAAAAATACTGGATCACTTTATTTGCCATGATGTAATGTCTCTAGATAGGCATAAATGAGAAGGTTCAATAGTGCTGCCGTCAGTGTTTCCTGCTGCTGTGTAGTTTCCCACTGATTACACGCAAAATTATTTTATTTTGAAATTATGTTAATTTCTGAAATACTCATGTGTATATATATATAGTTTGACCAATAACACATTATTGGCATATTTAATGACTTTAGTAAATTATAGCAATTAAAATGATAAAGTATTACTTTCATGATAAATTCTATCACCAATATACTTACTCAAATAATTATCTCTAGGTTCATGCAATGAAGAAAAAAGTGTTATAGAGCACAGGTTACATTATTTTCAAAAGAACAAAGCAGTAGTAGGTGTAAACACTAGAAATATAGCAGTAAATGCTACTTTTTGTTGAAATTATATGTTAAAAGGGTTGCGTAGGTATGAGCAGGTGTGCACTTCCACCCCATTGTCATTCTGGAATTCCACTGAGCTTTACCTCACCTCCCCACTTTCCTGCCACACCCTGATGGTAAAATTATATTCAGGAGAATGGATGACTCTCTGGGTGGATATCAGTCTGCCAGGATCACTGTTCTTCCACAGGGCTCCACCTCCCCTATACCCTGCCCCTTTCGTCTCAGGCTGATGATAGATATTCCCTGTTGGTCTTGAGGCAGGGAATGCCTAGTAAAGTCTGTTCTTGGGTTTGGTCAGGTTCTTTAATCTGCAGTTCCTTGATACTTGCTTCGTCTGGCTGACTTTCTGCACTTAGTTAATAGGCTTATCCTGTGTCTGCCTTCTTTCTTCTCTCTCTTTCAGTTGTTGTCTCTGTTTCCCTTTGTGCAACTCAAAATTCCTGAAGTTATCTCTGGATTCATATATTTAACTCTTTCTCACCTCTTCCTAGCCTTACTTCAGGCTGCACAGCCTTAGTTGCTCAGGTGCAGGACCTAGCCCTATTTAACCATAAATCAAGCGCTCTGGAGATCCTTCTCCCCAGTGGCCCTTCCTTGACACAGAGAAAGTAAATCAAGGAGGAATTTCCTAGTCTGTCTCAAGTGTTTCTAATTTTTCTTAAAAAAAAAAAATCACTCTTGCTTCTTCTCAGGCTTGATGGCTCAGGTAGATTCTCACCAGCTGGCTAAGGCCCTGCTTTTCTTCTCCTTGGTGTGCCATGCAAATTTTTTCTTTGCTCTGGCCACCTCAGTTTCCCTCTAAGCTCCACTCCTCTTAACGGGTTTTTTCCCCATCCCATTCCCCATATTCTTCCTTTCCCCACCCTGTTCCTACCAGCCATCCTGCTTGGCCCCAGCTCTAGGGGTTGGCTGGGATGACCCACATCACCCTACTGTCTGCTGTCATTTATCACTCTCTGGGAGGGCACAGTTGATGTTCATTCATGGCTTATCCAAGTCTTGACAACTCATGAAGTTTTGGCCAATGGAGATCCCCTTTCCCTGGGTCCTCATAGCTCCTGATCTCACAGGGTTGTCAACACTTCAGGGGATGCTGAACCTTTCTTTGGCATCCTCCCTTAAACTCTGTGCTCTTCTTTCTGCGGCAATCAGTGCAGGCTCCCTGGGGCACATGTTCTCATGCCCCAGGTACCTACCTGTTTCATCAGGTTTCCCCAGATCCCCCTTCCCAGTGCACTGGGGATGCACCACTCATCTGGACCTGTCCAGGTAAGTTTCCCAGCAGCACAGCTGGCTCTGTGCAGGTATAGCAGAGGCTTGGCCTCAGCCTCTGCTACAACAGGTATATCTAATGACAGAATTTGGTCTATAAAACCAAATACTCCTCAGTATTACCTTCAATCAGAGCTGCACCCATTTAATAAAGACCAAATTTGGCCAACAGTTAATTGCTATGTAATACAGATTGAAAACTCTAACCATCCTTTCCAAAGCCTTGAAAATGCTTTTCTTGCCAAATTTAAAATTTTGCTATATTATATATGGAAACATGAATAATAATTGTGAGATAAGTAAAAGTGCTGATTTGTAGACAGAGGTTTAAGCCCATGTTTCAAGCTAATGTAAGTAAATAGCCATAAACATTATGATCCTAATTTGATATACAGCTAAATTGTATTGCATTAACTTAGCATAAAAGAGGCAAATGCAAATTAATTTCAAGACAACCTTCAGGCTTGATGTTATAATGAGAACCAATATAACCCTTCCACCTCCCGCCCTCTCCTTCCTCCCCACCCCAAAAAAAAATGAAAGAGAGATTTTGGCTCTATTTAAATGTACATAGTTATTCAACAGTAATATATTTTCCTAAGGAAATGTCTTGGAGAAGAACACAGAATACCAGAAATGGCTGGCCTGTAGGTGCAGAAGGTCCTATGATTCATCATTAATATTGTTTACGTCAGTCACACTACTGGAAAGGGGTAGGGCCAAATTATGTTACTCTTTATACACTCAAAGCAAATTTCCAGCTGCATAAGTGGCATTTTGGCTCTTGCACATAGTTTATGATTCTATTACAGTTGTAGTATGGGCACATGCATCCACATGACTACTGAATATACATAATAGGGTACACACACTAGTCAGGCAGGTATTTGGTTACATAGCCTTGCACCAGAGGAAAAGGCACAAAGTAGGAATATAAATCTCCATGGATATAATCTACACCTGAGCCCCCAAAACAGTTAATACAGTTCTCTATGCATGCAGACAAAATCCTCCTCTGCTTCACCTTCCCTTGTCTTGACCAAACAAAAATGGTGCTACATGGAAGAGGAAGGTTTGGGGTTTTTTTGGTTTGGGGGGGTTTTTTTGTATATGAAGGAAGATGAAGGAAGATTTCTGGATCCTTGTCACATGAGTGAGGCTTGCCAAGTCTGAGAATTTGCACACTCTGGTTGGGGACATGAGCCAAGACAAGGGTTATAGGGACACAATCTTGTAATGAGGAGGAGGTTGTGCTGCTGGACTGGAGGAGGAGGAGGTTTGGCAGAGCTGGATATGAGAGAGTGGGAGTGGAAATGGAAGGAGCTGATGAAGAAGGATCTTTGATTGGGAGTTGAGGAGGGAAAAGACAAGATTGCACTGTGTGACCAGGAGAAAGTAAGAGAGCAGTCGTTTTCTGCCTACCTGGCCTCTGCAATACCAATATTTTATTTTGAATAAATAAAGAGAGATATTGAGTTGGAAAGAAGAGTGACTCTCTCCCTACTATTTTCTGACTGAACATCCTCATCTTCCCCATATGTTCTTGTGACACCCCTGTCTGTCCCCATTTGAAAATCTGGTTACCACACAGGAGGAGGCTGGTATATGTGAGGAGTTCCCACAGCCCCAACACTTTACTAAGTGTTGTGGTTTCAGTATTTCTGTGATGAAGCCTTCTTTTCCTGTTCCTGGCCACGGCAATCCTCCAATCGGGTTAGGGAGCAGAAGAATGAGAATGAAGAATGTGAGCGATATGGTCATATTCTCTGTTTCTCTGTGAAAATGCACATTCCCTCATCCTGGTATACACTACTGTGTACAAAGGAGTCAGTCAGGCAGTGCCCAGCAATAAGCCATTTTGAACTTTTCTACATTTTCTTTGGTAGTATTCATGCGGCAGTAGACATTTATTTCCCTTGCTACAGACTCTTCTGGTTGGTACTACCTTTGCCATCATTGCTAATCATTTAAACTCAGAGCCATGGACCTTCAACAGGTGAAATGTGTGTTCACTCTGCCCCAGCTGCAGCCAGGATGTATAGTTTTATCCCCTGTAATGAGTACTACAAGGGCAGGCTACAGTCAGTCGGCTTGTGAATGGTATAATGCAGAACTGGAGCTTTAAATATATAATTGTATAAGTAAATGTATTTATGATTTTGTGGCACAGAAACACATGGCTTTTTGGCACTGGGTAGGAGTATTTTTCCTATATTATCTTAATATAATTTCTGTTACATCCTGGGTTGTCTAAATTTATTTCTTTTTCTAGGTGGATACATTGGCCTGCAATTCTCAGTTATTTTTCATGTTACTGTTGTCTAGTTTTCCAAATCTTTATCACTCAGTATTACCCATTGAAGAAAAACATAGGTATGATATTTAAATAATAATGCTCTTTGTTTTATTACAGGCATGTAACCATCGCTCTAACTCAGAGATAATCTGCTGCACAACTCCTTCACTTAAATCCTTCAATCTGCAACTACCTATTGTAACAAAAGTGTTTTTTATTTTTGATGGAGTCACCCCTTTATACTTTGATTTTGATTATGTGAATAACCCTGTATTTAAACATTTTGAAAAGCCAGTGGTTCTCTCAAGAGGCAGCCAAAATGTAATAGAAATTAAGGTAAGATGTGCTAAAATGGTTTTGTAAATCTAATTTTGATCTAATTGGCTTTTTAGCAGTTAAACCTAAATGGAAGTATTTTATTATGATATTGCTGACTATACAAGCAAATAAGCTCTAAAACACAAGTCATAACACTGAAGTGTAATAGGGAACCGTTTCAGTTTTTTTAATGAAAGATTGGAGAAAAGATCTAAAAGAAATTGCATAAAAATGGAGCAGTAAATAGCATGAGAACATTGTATTCTGCATATAGTATGCTTTTTTGAGGTCACAGTTGCCATGAATTAAAGAAAAAGAGCTGAACTTACAGATATACACTTGGCATATAGTGTGGAAGTGCAAAAGTTGTTTTCCTGGTCGTTGGGACTTCCAGAGGCTAGTCTGGCATCCATGCAGGCTAAAGCAGCCTCAGGGTGGTACTAAGTTGTACCAGCTTTTAGCAGCCTTTTACAAGCTGTTGGACAGCAATGAAGCAATGTATACTCCAACATGGAAAACTTGGGGTGTTTTTAGCTGTCCAATTGCAATGTACCAAAGCTAAGAATCTGGCCCCAAATTTGAAATGCCTGCTCTGTAACATTCAATCATTTCTACTTCATGGTCCTGCATCCTTTCTATTGAAAGGAAAATTAAATTTGTAGTGACATGCTAATCCTGCTGCCCTGACATTATATTATGTATTATACAGGAAGTCAGACTAGGTAATCACCAGGGATCCTGGTTTTCTCTGATTGAAAAAACCCCTCAGTATTTGGTTTAAAAAAAATAATTCCATATCTGTATTTTCCCAGGATTTAAATGAATCACTAGTATATAGATATATAGAGAGAGAGATTTTTTTTTCATTTTAATCATGGAAAATGTGTATTTGGGGTTACTTTTTTTAACTGAAAATTAGGGATTTTTTTAAATCAGAGAAAACCAGTGTCCCTGGTAATCACGGTGGTCCATTCTGCTCATAATATTTATGAATCTTTGAAGGTTTCAGACCTGGTAATGAGTGCCTGTTTGGAGTAACCAGCCTGGATGCTGAGGTAAGCCAGACAGTGCTAAGAAACACAATCAAAGTGCCAAAGCACAACCAGTTCCCAGGTATTGTACTGGTCATAGAAGTACAAGCAGACAATCTATGTCCATGCTGTGTGTATAGGACTGCCTAGAGATATGCAAGTGTGCTGAGCAGAAGATTTGGAAATTTTGGTTTTATTCTGAATTCGAATGAAACTAAAATGTGGAATTCTGTGTGGAACAAAATATGGGCCTGGCTCTGTGGCAGTCTCCCCTTGGGGGTTGCTCCAGAGCTGTATGTCCTTGACGTCCTTAGGTTCCTAACACCCACATAACCTGCATTGCACAGATACCTGGGAGCAATGACTGTAGAAGGCCTTCAGTCTGATAGACAAGATGCTAAAGAGCCAGGTAGGTGAGTTAGTAGAAAAATCAGGCAGATGTCTGATTAAAATGAGCTAGAATGTAATGAAAATATTTTGTAGAGAGAGTTCTTTTTTATTTCATCCAAAGGACAAATTCTGGCCACACATTCTATAGCTTTTTTTTTTTAATCATTTATATGTAGAAGCCTTAACTACACAATTGTCTCTTCCCCAGCCTGCCCACAAACATCCTCTGTGATACTGTGGAGAGAATTTTCAAAATTTAGCTATGCAGGCCTAAGGCAGGAATAAAGCCCACCACCCAGCATCTCCATGACTCAGTGTCTTCAGACAGTAACACCAGAACATTTCTGCTGTATGCTAGGTCTTGCACACTCGTGTGAGGTAGATATTTATAGTAGGAAAAATTTCACATTTGCTCCCTATTTTTTTTTTAACCCCTTTATCTACCAAAGCACTTTATTTACTATATTTTCTTTTAAGTTTTGACCTTCTTTCTACTTAGCTGTCAAGGAGGTAGGTGAAAAACTTTCAGATAGTGAAGACTGCCTTTTTGGAAAGTAACACAATGATAATTTAGCTGTGCTGGCATCCCTTGTAGCCATGGTGCCTAGCCAGCTGCCTACCTAAGCCTGATGCCCCTGATTTATTTCCTGGCAACCAGCTTGAGAATGACATTAATGAAAATTGGTCTCCTAGAATAAAGCATGAGCATGCAGTAATTCAACATCCTCCTCCAAACAAAATTAGTTATAGTGGGATGCTTCCATCTACACACTGAAGCAACTTTTAGAACTTATGTTCGGGAGCCAAAAGGTCACTGTAAGCCATAATGGCAACACTCTTCCCTTGCCCCCTACCCACGTACAAAAATGCATACACAAGTTGACATGCCTCATGGTCATATTTTGTGCAATAATTAAGCAAGTGCACCATGAAATTAAATGGCAACTTGCTTCAGTGAACAAACTGTTCTACCAAACCAAAGTTCTTTTATCTTTTTCTTAATTAGTTTCAGAGGAGTAGGGGGAAGCTTTTATCATGGGTTTTTCAATCAAACTAATCTAGTGTGACATATTTGGCTTTCAACAAATGACTAGGGATATTGATGGGAAGGTTCTATTTGGTTTCCCTTGATGAACATAAGATGTTTTATAAGGAAATGTTACTAAGAGAAAAACTGCATTTAGTCATTTGCACTATCTAGGACCCTGTCAGGCCATTGCATCCCAGCCTTTCTCTTCAGTGAAAGCCTTCCAGAATTCCATGTTACACTCTGTCTCTCAGGGTCTCACCTCCCAGCCATCTTTTCTTGCCAAGTATGTGATTTTCTTTGAAGTCTATCAATGTCATTCATACCCCGGTCAGAGGGGTCATGGCAGAGTGACACGGGGCAATCTCCTGCTCCACTGCCACTCAAATGGCTTTTGAAATGCTCCCGTCTCCTGCCAACTTGGAGAGCATACAGGCTATAGAACAAGTCCTATTGTCTGCCAGTCTAGGACAACCAAAAAACTCAAGTCTAGGCAAGAGAATGTAATTATTGCCTGCCAAATACTCAGTGACCTGTACTCCTAAACTCTGAGTATGCTAACTGCTTGGTGCATCCTATGAAATGAAAATGAAAAATGACATCTTGTCTCAGCGCACTTATAAACACTACCAAACTGCAGAAGAAATGGGTGATTTACCCACGTGGCCTGCTCTTTTGTTGAATTCCTTCTATGGTTCTGCTTAACTGATCACCACCCATATTGCATGCATGTTTTCTTCTTCCAAGCTCCCATATAATACATACCCATCACATACTATTGTAGTACCTACATCTAGCCTAGTGTCAGCTCAGCAATAAGGAAATCTCAGTGCTAAGACAGTATTCATTTTAAGCCACAGTTTGTATATGCCTAGCAAACAGATATTTTAAGTGCAGATCAGATGAGGTCAGCAGCTTGCCCTTAACTGTGGCAAGAGACATACCTAGGAATAGAAGAAAGATCAACACCCCCTACAAGGGCAGCTCTAGGCACTCCATGTAATGCATCTTGACTCCACACATGACCATTCTTAAGTCCCTTTTGAAAAGTTCTCAGTGCTGTTTTTAATCAGGGTATGTCTATGCTGCAGAGTTGTATAAAGGTACCTGACTCTCAGTACCATAGAGCTCACAAGTGTGCTATATACCATTAGGAGTCCAGGAGCAGCCGTTCCGTAGGGGGCCTTCAGCTTCAAGAATTAAACCAATAAATTAAGAATGCAAGCAGGATAGAGAATGGAAAGAAAGTCAATTAGTTTATCCTAATTTATGTTGTTTTGGGAAAGGGCAGAGCCCCAGACTTTAGAGTCTTTTCTGCTTTCACTGTCCTCTCCATCAACACAGAAACCTTACCCAGTAACATAACATGGGGTGAGCAAGCAGGACACATGCCCTGAGCACTACCTAAAGGGATCAGTACCAGAAAGGTAACCACACTCATGCCTCATTCTCCTGTCCGCGTCTCTGCCTGCACTTTCCAGCTGCAGGAAGCAGCGGTGCAGGCAGTTTGTGTCACAAAGCACAAGGCTTCCCGGAAATTTCTGTTTTATCGAATAGCAGTAGATTTCACAGCTACTTAGGAGTGAGGGGGTGAGAACGGAGAATTTAATCCGTGTTTTACCACTGAAATCAGCATTTTATCTCATTGACGTGGGCTTCAACAGCAACAAAATGTGGTGGACGTTCCCCTCCGCAGCAGCAGCAGCAACCTAAACTACTTTGTACTCCATGATACACACTGCCCATGCTGCTGCTTGATACCGCTTCTCTGAGACAGCCAGAACTTGGCGGGGGGGCGGTAGGGAAGGCTTCCTTTTTCTCACATTATACCTAAGAGGTCCCTACCTGCGATGTTGGTATTGACCTTGGTTCTCCTTCCTGTTCCTATCTGAGCAGAGGCTTTAATGAACAATACAGCCTGTGGTTTTACAGATTAGAAATCATATGCACACACTGAGACAAATACAGACTACCCAAACATTTGGTTTGTAAACCACATGACTTAATTTTTAAGCATAACTCATTCTGGCAATAGAAATAATTTGCAAAATGATGATTTCATGTAAAAATTAATATCCAGACAATCCTTAGATAAATCTGCTTTAGAATTAAAAGATGGAAAAAACCTGCTGCTCCAATCTCAGAGTGCTCTATGTGGTCGCCTATCGAAGCATTAAGAAACATAGCCAGTCCATATATAAATGACTTAATTGATTAATTTTTCTCCACTTCTGTTGGGAGATTACCTTAGTTTTAGAGCTCTCAGTTAACAATATTGCTGATATTAAGCCTAAATTTTTCATTTATTTAATTGCATTTCATTGCTCCTAGTTATAACCCCTGAGCCTGATGCAAAGCATTTTAGTCTTTCTGTATTGCTCAAATACTCATAACTGTGGAGCCATATGGTATGTGGAATGGGTCTGTGACGGCTGTTCACCGTAGTACCTAACTGCCATATATGGCTTATGGAAGCACCAACTATTTAGAACACAGCAGGGGTGAGGAGCAGACTTTTTTTTTAAGGCAAAAAGAGTAACATGAAAGACCAGTAACATGCTCTCATTTGTTTGCTCGATTAGTAATTAATAGGTGCTTCCCTCCATCCCCAATATTTTTGTGCTAAACTCTGGAGTGTTTAACTAAGCAGAATTCCAACTAAAAGAGGTCAGAAAATCAGCCATATATTTACGGCAATAACTAAAACCTAAGGGCCTAACCAGAACTGGTCAGGAATTTCTTAATGAAGTACCTACATTCAATTTTTTCTTGAGAAATAAACTTCTATTTTCATGGAAGTGTATTGTTTTGAATGAAAATCATCAGGGAGATTCATCAGGTCCAGGATGAAAGAGGGAGACACAGCTAAAATAGCCAGTAGCCCACGGAACCTACTTGGGATGTGAAAACCAGATTGGTCTTTGCTCTGCTTGATTCAGAGGGAGACTTGAATGTGGGTGTTTCCCATCCTGGCAGAGAGTCAGTCTTTCTCTGTCAGACAATTAATATTTAAATATTTATCAAAGTGATAAGAGACAGAGAGAGCGCACATAGTATGTTTCATGAAACCCAGGACATCTGGGGAAGCCAGTTGCTATTTAGCAAGACCCAAGAATTGGTTAGAGCACTCCCACTCTACCTGAGCTGGGTCAGGGGCTCCTAGGTGGTTCTATTACCTTCTCTCCCCCACTTTCTTACTCATACCCCCAAAAACCTGCATAAAGTAGTTTTTCTATTGGGATTGAAAAAAAATTTTCAATTTGATTTTAGAATTGAAAAAAAAAATCACAAAATAGAGTTCTTGTTTTCTATGCATCCTGCATGGAGCTTACTGCAAGCTATGCTTTTCAACACTCCCTTGGTTAGCCCATCTAGAGTATCTTCTACTGCTGTCTTCATCCTCTCTACTTCCCTCCCTTCCTTCTGATTGTTACACTAGGGCTTGTGTACACGTGCAGGCTATTATAAGGTAAACAAGAGTGGGAACTGAAGGCACAACAGCTACTCCATGATAATTGCCTGGGTGCAAGATCCTCTTCCATTGGTGCCTGGGTTTTTTTGGATGGTGGACTGGATGAGTCGTGCAGGTTTGGACTAGCTGGGGCCTGATGAAGCTAAGTGGGAATGACACAACTGGTGCCCAGTGTAGCCGTGTGCAAAGAGCTCACCAAGATTTGATCCCCACACCTGCATTGGACTGCAGCCAGACAGTTCCAACATGATTGCTTCCAGCCTGGCTCCCCAAAGCTGCATCTGTCCCTGGACAAGCCATTTCCACACAGCTGGATTGGGCTATGGCTTGATCCAGCCACTCAGGAACCAGGCCCAGTTCTTGTGCATGGGGCCAGCCTGGCTGAGGCCCATCCATCCACGTTGTACTGGGGAATATGGAGGCAGGGAAGCAGTGGCAGTGTTAATTGCCATTGCTCTTCCACCACCAAATTTATGGACCCATGAGGAGACCCACCAGCTAGATTACATGGCTTTGCAGGCTGGAACTGGCTATGGATCTGACCCTTGGGCCAGAGGTTGGTTGAGTACCTCTGTCCTATTCTGGTATGAATGTTAAGCTGAGGTAGTTCACCTGTCAGTAAAAAATGGGCTAGCTTACCATGCCTTAGTTGTTATTTACCCTGGGAGAAGAATGTGAATGCAAGTAATTTTCACAGAATAGCTACTGCACGGTACACTAACACCCTGTTTATCATGCCTGTACTTGTCTTAAATTAGTTTGTGAGCTCCTCAGAACAGGAATCTTATCCTCTTAAATATTTGGACAGCACAAAAGGGGGCCTCACCTTGACCAGGGCCTTCACATGCTAATACCTTACAAGTACTAATAATTATTCAGCTGAGTCTGGGATGTGACTACCAAAGGAGTTTTGCTGGGTCAAAAATATTGAATATGGCTTTAGAATGAATAAGCATGATACCAGAGCATGCTTATGTTTAATTTTACCAATATACTTAACCAACGTTTATGAGACCAATTTACTTCTTTGCTTTGCAAGTTTCATCTCCCCTTTATAATGTACCTCCCTTCTCCACTTGCAAAACAAAATATTTGAGATGCCTGTAATTTGTGGCTAACAGAATGCCAGTTTTATATAAACAACAAAGTAATATACTGCTTCCTTTCTCATGTGCATCATGCAAAAATCTAGGATACATGGTGAACAAAACAGCCAAATATATTCTTGCATGTTTACATGACAATGTAACAGGAGAAGCTGTCTCTCCTGGTGGCTGTAGAAGACCCAGATTTGGTTGGGTTCACAGAAACCTGGTGGGACCTGACCCATGACTGGGCAGTAGGCATCAATGGGTATGCCCTTTTCAGGAAGGACAGGATGGGGAGAAGAGGTGGAGGGGTTGCGCTCTATGTCAAAGAGCTCTGCATCGAGCGTCAACTTGGGGGCGACTGAGGACCAGGCAGAAGCAATTTGGGTCAGGCTGCAAGGAGGACGAGGAACGAGGAAAGGACTTAATGGTGAGTGTCTGCTACAGACCACCCAACCAGAGGGAAGAGTTGGACCTCCAAATTGCTGGTCAGCTCAAGGAGGCGGCTAGAACGAGGGATGTCATTGTCATGGGTGATTTCAATTACCCGGACATCTGCTGGGGGGAGCAGTCGGCCAAGTCCGAGAGATCCCGGAGGTTCCTGGCGGAGCTGCAGGACCTCCACTTGGTCCAGGAGGTGCATGGCCCCACCAGGGGGGATTCACTGCTGGATCTGGTCCTGGCCTCGGGGGACGATCTGGTTAGAGGTCTCCAGGTTCGTGACTCCCTGGGAGATAGTAAATTCTATCAGGTGATGATTGCTATCTGGTGCAGTGTAGCTAGAGCCCACACTAGGACTAGGATCCCAGACTTCAAAAGGGCCAATTTCAGAGAAATCAGGAGGCTAGTTGAAAAGGAACTGAGGGCCTGTAGGGTTGAGGACATGGGCGTCCACAAAGGGTGGATGTTCCTCAAGAAGATCCTCCGAGCCCAAGGGGTGCCCGTTCCTGCCCGATGCAAGATGGGCAAAAGTGCCCGGAAGCCCTCATGGCTTAATAGGGATATTTGGGGGACCCTGAGGGCTAAGCGGGAGGCATACAACCTATGGAAGAGAGGAGCTGTCTCCAAAAAGGAGTGCTCCTCTTGTGCTCAGGAGTGCAGGAGGGCTATTAGGAAGGCCAAGGCAGGAGTAGAGCTTTGCCTGACAACTAGGATCAAGGACAACAGGAAGTCCTTTTTCAAATATGTGGGGAGCAAAAAGAGAGCCCTGGGCAACGTTGGCGGGTCCGGATGACCTGCGCCCAAGGGTGTTGAGGGAGCTGGTGGGGGTGATTGCTGGGCCCTTGGCTTGGTTATACGAGCACTTTTGGAGCTCTGGACAAGTGCCGGAGGACTGGAAGGTGGCCAATGTGGTTCCCATCTTTAAGAAGGAGAGGAAAGAGGACCCGGAGAACTACAGGCCTGT
>JAGPOW010001296.1:97299974-97422414 GCA_030014935.1 Caiman crocodilus
GCTGGGGTCCTGTGACCCTGGCACTCGTTCCTGCCATTGGCGGGGGGTCAGACTAGATGGCCTGCTCTAGGCCCCTTCTGACCCTTGATACTATGATACATTTTTAGAAATCTTTGTGGGCTGCGTAAGTGTAACTTAAAGTAGGTTTTAGCCTTAAACATTTTATTTCCCCTTTATCTGTCTGCCAAACTGCTGTTTTCATTAACAGAACTTATATATGTGTATTGACTGGACAATACAAACCTAATTTTGTTTTATTTCTTAATTGTCTCTTATTTATAATGTTTTTCTGAACCAATCAAGTGTCCTTAGGTTTTATGAAGTACTTATGTAAAATAATAATTGATTTTTCCCCCCTGTAGGGAAGTTATATCGACTCAGAAGCTGTGAACGGCGAGGTGCTAAAAGTTGGCAATAAGAGTTGTGAAAATATCTTCTCACAGTCAGAATCAGTTTTCTGTACAGTTCCCAGTGAGCTGCTGAAAACCAACAGTGAACTAAATATAGAGGTGGGATATCTACCCTGCATATGTGATAACAATGCCAGTGTAATTATGGAACCTACAAACTTAAAATACAACTTGAACCTAGGATTCACAGTGAATCCAGTTTATACACTTCATTTAGTGTTAGTCATAGTAGTTTTAAATTTAATCTTACTTAGAACTGTTAATTCTTTTAAATTAAACATTATTTTTATTAGGGCAGCAAATAAGCACCCCCATCGTGGACTGGGACCCTGTTGTGGTAGGTGTTATATAAACACAGAAAAAAATGACAGTCCCTACTCAAAAAAGCTTCTAGTGTAAGCATAGGAAGAAACTAGAGACGGGAAGGACGTGTTCACAATAGAGCAGTCGTCTTAATCCTGGTTCTGCAAGCCTTTTTTGGGAAAAGTCTCATTAGAATCCATGGGATCAGGCCCCTGCTATGGCAAATACATGAAATTATCTTTTCTCCACCTTCTCCAATTTCATTTTATTAATTCTGGTAAATTGATGACATTCAGGTCAAATATTGAGTCCATTATTTCACTCTGTATGAGCCAAAACTCAATCCCACTAGAGTTATTGGGAATGTAGCCACTAAGATATACTGGACCAGGATATGACCCTTTGTTGATTCATAAGACACCACAAGAATGTTTTAGGGTTTTTTGATGAAAGATGAATGAAGGAAGATAAGAAATGATGTTCCTATTTATAATTAAACCATTATGTATCCTGTCCTGCTACAGTGAAAATGGTGGGCTTATGAGTAAGTAGGATAGAAAGCTACATGATCTCTTTCTTTCAGACTGTAAGCTGTCTGGGGCAGGGACTATCATTTTTTTCTGTTTATACAGCACCTGTCACTATGGGATCCTTATCTGTAACTAGGGCTCCTAGGTGCCATCATGATACTACTATTACTACATTACTAGTAACAATAAGATAGTTTGCAAAAAAACGATAAGTACAACTTTTTTGGGAATGTAGCCTGACCCAAGTATAAAAACATTTGGACTCCTTTTGCCTTATGGACTCCTTATACGTTTTTTCAACACCTGAAAATTCCTTCTTATCTCATATGCCTATGTGATATGCATACATATACATATTTATACATATGTAGCTGCTAAGGTAAATTCATTTGATTGGCTCTGTTATGCCATATTTCCTAAGTTCTTTAGCTTGTAAGAACCAAACATGTCCAGCACCTTCTACATGTGGAAGTAAAGAGTTTGGCATAAGGATGATACACGCTTTTTCCCTTTTTCTTGGCAGGTAGCCTTAGAAATTGCTGCCTGCTCAGCAAAGAGGAAATTTTGCTTTTCTGACAAGCAGATCTACCATTACAGTGCCCAAAAGACTGAATTGCACAGAAGGAAGAAAAAGGATTGCCAAATGCATTGCAACAGACTAAGATAGTGCCATGTGACCTGTGATAGTTTTGTTCTGCTGGCTGTCCAGTTTAGTTTGGCTTTTTTTTCCTAAACTGTTGACTTGCTAGGGACTGAATCACATGAGTCTGGAAACAAAAATACAGGAGTTTGAGGAAAGTCTGAAGCTGCACCATGTATATAGGTCAAAAGGACATGTCCTATAGACATTTAGGCTATTTTTTTAAATAATAGGAATGCAGTAGTATTTGTTTGTATAATGAATGTAAAAGGTAAATTAGCACAAGGTACTAAGGTAGGCACCTACTGCTAAGTTTCTGTGTGTAAGGACTGAATTCCTCAATAGAGAATGTAGGTTGTTTGTTTACATCTGCTACTTTGTCCCCTGAAAAGACTTAATAAATCATAGAGAACCAGATTCTGATTTTGCTTACACCAGAGCAAATTCATTGCATTACTTGAAATTCTCCCTCGTTATGGAACTTCTTAAAGCCAGGATTTGAGCCATATGGGAAGGCTTGGATCCCATTACTTCAGTGCAAATATGCATTACTTATTTGGGAGGAGAAGGAGGGAGAAGCAGAACAAAGCAGAGGTAATTTAAAAATTTCCCCTGCATCACAATTCTTGTATTTCTGTTTCTTCCAGTGGAAGCAAGAAATTTTGTCAACTGTTATTGGGAAAGTATTGATTCAGCAAGATCCAAATTACACAGGATTGACTGTAGGAGTTGTTTCAATATCCATTGTACTTTTGTTATTTGTGGGTCTTTTCTTGTGGATGAAGAAGAAGAAACAAATTAAAGGTACAGGTGATTAACTTCATGATGTAATTACAATTATAAATGGGGTTTTTAAAACATGGAGTAATGTATGCACTATGTCTGAGAATGCCACTCTTAAACCGCATCAATGATGATTGTACAATAAAGATGCAGCTCTCATCTGGATTTCAGCCCCTTTTTGCTACCTGGATTCTGTAAAAGGCAAGAGCATAGCCAGACCTGGTGAACTGATAACCCTGTTTGACTCATTTTGAGCTCAAATCAGCAAAATCGAAATGAAACAAAGGGCTTCAAAACAGCCTCAAAACAAAATAAGGCTAGTTGAAAGGTTTCAAATGTTTTGAGTTTCAAAGCAGCCAGCAGCCAGGTGGTGGGAGATGGGGGAGAACCAGGGCTGTGCTCCCAGCAGCTCTGTAGTCCCATGTGGCTCAGCCAGGCAGAGAATGCAGCTCTGGCTCTCTCTGCCTCCCGCAGCTGAGCTGTGGGAAGCCCATCACAGTGCAGCGGAAGGAAACTGAGCTCAGCTGGGCTGAGTTGCCTTCCCCTGCCTGATCACGGTAGTGAGGAGGAGAACTCAGCTCATCTGAGCTCAGTTCCCTTCCTCAGCCAGATTGTAGCACTGGGGAGGGGAACTCAGCTCAGGTGGGCTCAGTTCCCTTCCCCAGCCCAATCCTAGTGCAGGGGAGGGGAACTCAGCCAACCAGGCTCACTTCCCTTCCCCAGCTCCCCAGTCCCAGGTGGCAGCACCTGGCTTTCCTCCCTCATCTGGCGGGGGTCTGCAACCCCGGGAAGACTGGCACAGCCCCTGCAGCCTCCTGGGGTTCCAGCCTCCAATCTCCCTGCCAGACGAGACAAGCTGTTTCAAGCTTCCCCATTATAGCCTATGCGTGAAACATTGAAACAGCATCACTGTTTCAATGAAACAATGAATGAAACTGTTTCACTGTTTCAGTGAAACAAAATGGAACAGCAGTTTTGAATAGAAATGAAATTCAAAACGAATTTCGAAACCTTGAAACGTAAGTTGAAATGGAACAGTGCTGTTTTACACAGCCCTACTGTGCACCCATTCTAGAGTACAGAGCCACAGCCCATGGCCAGATGACACAGTGCTGGGGGCCACACCTGCTTTAGTCTAAACCATCCTCTTCCTCCATGAGCCCTGCCATAGGGAGACTAGGGAAGGGAGAAAATGGTTGTAGTAAATACATTACAGCTATGCTTAATACATGGTCCCCGAAGAACTGTGTCCACTTTGGATAGATTACAGAAGCCTTCATGGTGGTCTAGCTTTGACCCACCTTGAGAACTGCTGTAATAACTCCCTTATCAGCACAGCAGAATATCTGCAGTTTACATATGTATTCTTATATGTTGACACTTGCTGTGTACAAGTGTTTAATATTACTTCTTTCACATCCATTTTTAGATTTGGGAGGTGATCTAGTTCGCTATGATGGTAGAGTGCACACTCCTCATTTGGACAGGCTGGTGAGTGCAAGGAGCGTAAGTCCAACTACAGAAATGGTTTCTAGTGAATCTGTAGACTACAGATCAACTTTTCTAGAAGGTAGGATTCTGTTAGTAACCTGAGGAAATGTTGCCTTATATTAAGCTTCTCATTTCAAAGCTATTTTCATATGACAAGAAGAGTTTGACTTATCTTACCACATCATTTTTCCTCATATCTTCTAATACCTACCACAGGGCTATTCAACTAGTGGCCCATAGGCTGCATGCCTCCCACAGCGGGTTTAATGGTGACCCCTGAGGTCACCCTGGCTGTAACTCCCCTCCCTGATCCAGCTACTCCTATATCTTGGGTCTCTTGGCTCCCCCTCCTTTCTCTAGCTGTCACTTCCTGTCCCTGTCCCAGTCTGTTCTCCCTGCCTAACACTGCAAGTCAACTGGCAATTAAAAAAATCAAGCTTTACATGTATTCATGTGTGTATATATGTTACTATATTATTCTATATAAAATATTTAAAATATTATGATATATATTATACATTCCATATACACACACACGGAATACATTCAATATAATATATTATACTGAATACATATATGTGTAAAATGTATAATATACATAATATTTTATATAGTATAGTAATAATACATATACTGTTATTAATGTATTATAATATTATATTGTAATATTATAGTGTGTATATACATACTGTTCCTATAATATAGTAATAATATATATAATGTTATTAATCATGATTGTGTGATATAATAGGGATTATTATGTTTATAATATATGCATCTGTATATACATATGCAATTATATATGATTCTGTTATGAAACCTAAATTTATGCCATCTGACAGTGAACTAAAGAGGATGCTCTGTGCACAAGGGATCACCCAAGAATAAAGTCCTGTGCCAATGGCCAGAGAGGAAGTGGCTCTATTATATGTATGTAGGGCAAGTCCTCTATTGACTAACTTAATTTGCCATAGAGCCATTGCATTGCCAAATATCTGTGGTCATCCCCAGTGCATCAGAGAATCGAGCTCACTGATTATAATTTGTTGAGCACTATAAAATTCTCTTTAATAGAAGTGTTAAAGGATCAGATCTGCACAGAGGCCGGCAGATCAGGACAATAACTGACTGTATCAGACAGTTCAGGACTCGCTGACATGGCTCATTCCTTTATTTTTACCACAGGGGAATGCTATAGCTTATTTTTGTCAATCATAAAAACTAAATTAATGTGGGTTTATTAATATTCACACCAAATACTGTTAAGAATAAAATAAGAACATCAGCAACATTTGAGGTAGATTGAGAACAGCTATTAAAATTAAATGCTAGAAAGGCTCATCTTAGTAACACAGCAATCACAAGATAGTGCTTCTCCTAAATATGAAGACTATGCCAGTGCATTCCTAAGCATATCAATATTACTCAGCATCTGGAATGTAAGGAGGATAACTGAACAGTATACTTTATAATATATGGATACTTTCAAATATCTGTGTTTTGGTAACATATCTCTGTGGAGTGGTTTTTTTCTTTTTGCTCTGGTAAAGTGTCTATTAAGATTCATTGTTATGTTTTACTTCCTTATGACCTTGGGATTTAGACTGCTCTTTGACTCCCTGGAGTCATGCCCGGTTTACATTGAATGAAAACAAACACTGGCTCTGTAATTCTATAATGCAAAACAGTAAAAACTTCTTTAAACTAAAAGAAAATTAAATATTTAAAAGTTATATTGATTAAAAATACTATTCTCAAATAACTATACCAAGCTTAATTGAAATGTTGTCATGTATGCAAGTGGGCAAGAGTTATTTTCACATGTGTCACCAACTCTTATCTTTTTAAAGACTTCAGGATATGAATCACCTCTAGGCAGTTCCTTGGTTGAATATTTACCAATGAACAAATGTAACTGATCACAAGCAGCTTTGGAGTGCTTATGATGTTTAAAATTGCCAATCAAGTTATGATCACATCATAATACGAAGTTAAGGGGGGGGGTTAATCCTTTACTACTTTCTACTTCTGGTTCATCTATGTTATTTTCCAGTGTTATTTCTATTACTGCTAAGGGAATTTATAAAATCAGTATGTACTATGCATACTTTATCTTGGCTAGAAGTGAAAAAGGTCTGTTTTTGTTCCCCCAGAAGAAAACAGGAGTTTTGCAGTTTGCTTCAAACGAGCCATGATTGTGGCCAGTGTAAAGTTGTGTCTTCAGTGATATAAAGTTTTCCTGAAATTTGGCAAGCCAACACTGCATTTCATTCTCCTTTGCGACAGAGAGTTTTGTAAAGCAGCATAACTTACAAACTGATGGAGTAAAACTGTCTCAGTTATTGCAGTCATTGATTTGCCAGTGAGCACAGTAGGGTGTGTAAAAGTGTTCTAATCATTTCTCTCCTCCTTGCAGATCAGTTTCCAAGTTTGTCTCAGAATGGATCATGCAGACCAATACAATATCCTCACACAGACCTGTCCCCCATTCTGTCCAGTGGGGACTCAGATTTAGCCAGTCCACTACTGCAAACAAATGTCCACATTGATATCAGTGCCTTAAATCCAGACCTGGTCAAAGAAGTTGAGCATGTGGTTATTGGTGCAGATAGCCTGATTGTGCATTTTAACGAAGTAATTGGAAGAGGTAGGTATTCCAGCTCTTATCTAGCTAAACAATATTTTATGCAAAGTTGTTCATTGCATACCTCTCTGACTGTGACATCTATGCACCACGGAGAGGTGTTGTCAGTACTTAAACAGCAAATTATGTTCTTTATAGCATTTGTAGGCCAATTGCATTGCATGCACCTTGCTTTCCTGTGTTTTTCATACTGTTCACCGTGGGCCACCCTCCCATTTCCTATTTCAGGCACTACCTGTGGCATCCCCCACTTACCAGGTATTCTGTGTGCATCTCCCTTCTCCATCCCCTCCCTGCCACAAGATTCCAGGGCTTGCGTACACCCCTTCTCAGCTTGCCTTATACCTCCCCTTGCCATTCCAGGGGCTTTATGCATCCCCAGCTCTCCCTCTCTCATATTAGTGTCCGCTCATCCCACAATCTCTGTCTCTCCCATGCCTGTCCTCTCCATGTCCCCTTATTTCTTCCTTTCTTCCAGGGAGGATCCCCCTTCTCCATCCCTTGAAAAGGTCAATATCTAGTGGTCTTCACTACTTCTCTGTACTTCATGTATCTTAAATAGAAGCTGTGGGATTTTAGTACTTCTGCAGGTCAAACACAAGAGTTTCAAGCTGAGCATCTGAACATTGAATCGTCTTAAAGAGTTGGTTATAAACTTCCTCTAATCTTTGTTCTTGCAGAAAAATAGTCACAAATCAAATAAACAGACATTGTGTTCTCTTCTGCATATCACAGTTTATCATTCCCAGAGCAAGGGCAGGGCCTTTCTATTTTCTTCTTTTCTTCCAAAAACAATCCCCACGTTATTGGAAAACTTTCAGGAAATGTCACATAAATAATTGGAGTCTATCCCCTCACCCGCCTTTCTAAGTATCTCTTTCCATAGCTAGAAATGGGCCAAAATCAGAAATATTTATCTAACACGCCCAACCAAAACTTTACGTTTTGCTTAATAGGTGTCTTGACTCTAAACATCCAGTGGGTTTGTAGGGATTTGGATTATTTATGTAAAACTAGCTCCTGACCCCTTCTGTTTTGAAGAAACAAAGACAGTTTGGGTTTTTCTCAGCACTTGTGACTGGATCTCGAATAGAATTAATTAATTAATCATACACTCTGCGGGCTAATTCTTGAAAAACTGCTTTATGTCTCTGACTGGAAGCATTAATATTTATGAAAAATGAACCTTTGTCTGTCACACCCGGTTAATATACACTCATGATGCTGGCTTGGAACCCCAGCATTAGATCTGTTTAGGAATTGTGACCTCATTGTCCAGGCTTCTCAGAGGTATCTAATTTTATTAATTGAGTTAATTTAATTGAGTTCTTGGAAAATGCATGGGCTTGAAGATTGACGATCTCTGTTGATTCCCACAGTAGGTTAGCCAAGATGGTAACAGCATATGTTTCTGCCACACACCTTAGCCAGAAGAGTATAGGGTGATTTTGATCTCCATATCCATGGTTGGATCTAGATCTATTGAAAAGGTGAGGTGTAGATGGTGTGTTGCATAAAACAACACATATTTTTCCCACTAAAAATAAACTAGAAGCTTTACTAATATGCTGTGGGCCTAGAGCTGGATTATGTAGTTTAAGGTTGAAGCAAAAACAATATAACTCCATTGGAATGAGTTAAAACAGTCTGGAAGACTGCATAATAGGAGCTTCGTAACCAGGAATGGCTAACAGACAGCAGAATTGCAGAACAAAGGATAGCTTTTGAAGACTTTAGGAATAGAGAGTATGGAAGGGATCAGGCAGATTATGATGAGTCACTAAGTCAAGTGACTCCCTCAGCACAGCTTGACTAGAAATGCTGCTGCCAATGTCAGGCAGTTGGTTTTAAACTTTGAGTGGATCAGGAGTCAAAGTGGGGCTCGTATGCACCAGTGCACCCCCCCATGGATCCACTCCTGTCTTTATCTTTACCTTTGTCTGCTCAGACTGCCTTAGATGCTGAATCATTATTTTAGGAAATAGGAGCCTGTTCCAAAGTGAGTGGAGTCAATGGAAATATTCTCACTGACTACAGTGAGAACTATGTGTTGGATCACACCTTTATTTCATGGAGACTACAGTACACTTTTTTCTGATTTGGTTTTAATGTCCTTATCTAGAGATGAAACGGTTCTCTAATACTGTTCCATTCAGACCCCTCCTCCTGAAGTATTGTATATCTAGCAGGAGAGTATGGGTATGGGTATGATACATTTTGTGAATAATTATTATGAGCATATCAGTCATCTGTGGTACCAACCTTGTCATTATTTATACTTTCTTTCTATATCAGAAAGTGTCAGACTGGAAATGGAGTTTTTGTTTTATGTATTTATGGCTTTATATGTTAATTACAAAGTAAACATTGAAAATGTTTGAAATTGTGCAGAAAATGGAGCTCACTGACTTTTTTATACAGCATAATCACTACACAATGAAATGTGTTATAAAGTTATTCCTATTCATTAAGGCTAATTTTACTCATTCTTTGTGCAGGACATTTTGGGTGTGTGTACCATGGGACCTTGCTGGATAATGATAGCAGGAAAATTCATTGTGCTGTGAAGTCCTTGAATAGTGAGTTTCATTTTTAATAGAGACACATTTATCATTTTCCTAAGATCATCAGAGTGACTATTTATAGTAAAATGTACTGTTGAGTTGCAGTGTCACCAATAACATTAGTAGTTAGAGTTAAGCCAAATTCATCTTTGGTGTAATTCCACTAACTTCAGTGCATCTACATGGATGAATATGGGTCTGTATATTTCTTCATCAAAGAGAACCTGTCTTCGTTCCCTCATGAACAAATATTGGTTATAAAAGAAAGAGGCAAGGGAAGGAAATATCGTATTCTACTGTACAGAGCTGGCTTAAGGTTTGTTTTGCTTTAGGTTTTTGTGCTTTGTTTTTGCTTTGTTTTGTTTTTCTGAAAGCAAGCAAAAGGAAGCTGGAGCATACCATGGAAATAATTTGTTCCAGGGCATATACTCAGGAAATACTTTTTATTGCCATTTTTACTAATAAAAAAGCAATACTAACTTCTTATTATTGTTATTGTTGCTGCTACTGTTAACATCAAACACTTGAGAGAAACACATAACTCAGACAGTTTATTATTGAATATCTCATGTAACATAGTTTGTTTAGAATTTGACAACACTGAAAACTTCCTGGACAATCCTCTGAATATAAACATTTGTGCTCATTCATAGTAAACCTAACTCTGAGAACACTCATGCATATCAGCAAAATATGTGAACAGCAACATTGATTTCAGTGAGTAAAATTACACTTCACAGGATCAGGCACATTGATTTCAATGGGAAGTGCCTATAAACTCCACATCCAGTTTGGAGCATTGTATCAGAACACATTCTGTAAATCCTGGTTAGTGTGCATCATATCTTACGTGCAGTTTTTACATTTGATATCTGCCCTGTCTTGATTTCTGGCACGTTATAATTTGCGGCAAGTGAAGTGTACTGTAATTTAATTTTTTTCTTCTGCTACTGGATTTCTCAGGAATTACAGATCTAGAAGAAGTAGCTCAGTTTCTTAAGGAAGGAATAATCATGAAGGATTTCAGTCATCCCAATGTTCTTTCATTACTTGGCATTTGCTTGCCCAGTGAAGGGTCTCCTTTAGTGGTACTCCCATACATGAAACATGGAGATCTTCGAAACTTCATTAGAAATGAGACTCATGTAAGTATGTTATCCAGTGTACAGATAAATTGAGCACTTGTATTGATACCAAATGATAGTAACCTAAGTTGTTATGATGCTACTGTTACATCTATATGATTCTGTAGCAATGCAAGTGTAGAAAAATCCTTGCAACTTTAAAGCTGTTTTATTCAGGGCTGAAGTTTCATTGAAGGCTTTAACGAATGGTTATCTTTACAGAAGTATATAGACGTAACAGTTACATCATAACAACTGATTTGCATTCCCAAGCAGCAGCTCCCCCTCATTTTTAAAAGGAGTTTGAAGGTATGCTTGTTTACAGCCCAAGTCTATTAAATAGTGGCATGAATGTATGCACTCCCGCTGACAATATACAGGTTAGAAACATTGACAATTGTGCAGTATGTAGTCTGCAGTAATTAGTGTACCTTAACCACTAAACTGTAAATCCTACCCTGGCACTTAGCCAAACTGAAAGCTACATATCCTCCCTGAAAATTCCTTTCCAGAACTTTTCCCAGAAGTTATTAGCAATAAATATTTATCACTTCCAAAAGACTCTTTATAAACACATTTTTATTAGATTCAAATTAATGGGCCAGACACTCCATTGAGACACATTGGTATAGCTCCGTTGCCTTTAGCACAGTGATGCCTTACACCAGCTACTGATCTGATCCAGTATATTTCAGTTTTTTCCATTGTTTACTGATTTCTTTTTTATTAAAAAAAACCAAACAAACAGCCATCACATGTACAAGGTATAAGTACCTCTTTACAAGGTTATGTTCTCACCAATTTGTGCTAATAGGTGTGTATCATTTCTAGAATGTAATTTAGTGGCTTTACCAAGTGTATAATTGAAGGCCTGATTCCTAGTGACGCAAAGGTTCCTGTACAGGGCTGTGGCATATTTACTTGCATTTTATGGTGCTCTTTAATTTCTACCATGATACCATCCCAGGGTCCCCCTACACAAGCAAGTAGCAAACATTTAGCTGCCAGCCGCAAAAATGCACTATGTGCTCCTGCAGTTGGGAGCCCCGTCAGCTGATCAGGGCTTTCATCTGGAGGAACACACACAGCTGAAAGCCCTGATCAGCTGACATGGCTTCCAGACACGGGAGTGCATGATGTACTTCCCCAGTTGGAAGCCCAGTCATCTGATTGGGTCTCCCAGCCAGAGGAGTGCATGGTGTGCACCCCCAACTAGAAGCCCTGATTAGGGGCTCTGACCAAGTCTCCCAGCTGCAGGAGCCTCCGGTGCACATCCCCAGCTGGGCCTCTCAGCCTCTGAAGCACAAAAGATTCTTATGCACTGCAGAGGCTAAGCAGTAGCCACGTGTTCAAGTAAGGCATGGTAAGAGGCAGGCACAAAGTTATTAAATGTATTTTATGTATGGCTTTGTGACTTATTCCTGGTTCTGTTATTTACAGTTGTATTAATTTCTTGAACATGTGGCCACATCACTACTTCAGATGTGATTAACCATTTATTAACATCTTAAGTATGATGTCTGTCAGGGGCCTCAGTGTCATCTTTAGTTCAGGGAAATGATGTGCTGCCCTGAGTATCAGGCCCTGTATATGTACTAATGTACACATATTTATTAATATAATAATATTTTATTATAATTATATGTATTTCAGTGCAGAAGGCATTTTTTGGCTCTGTGTGTGTATGGTGCCTTGCACAATGAAATCCTAGCTCATAACTAAGGTAATAGACTCTGTTGCAGTAATAGTTTCCAATCAAACAGCATTATTCCACAGGAGACCGTACCAGCAATGTCAGCTTATAGAAACTTGAAGATGCTCACAGTTGTACAAGAAGTGGTCATACAGTTGAATACATGATTTAGAGATTTGCATTAAACTTAGCCTGACTAAATAAACTGGATTTCTGAATATCAGATTTGCTTAGATCAGTGATTCTCAACCAGGGGTCTATGAGATATTAGCAGGACTAGGCATGCAAACACTTACACGATTCACAAGATACACTCAGAAAGTTTCAACAGGAATGTATAATGTCCAAAACTTTCTAACCTGTTGTGATCTTCCTGAGTGCTTTTGCAACAGAAGAATAGCTCTATTATTTTTCCTAGTCAAAAAGAAAAGAAAGATAAGAGCTGGCATTTTGTGAGAGGTTCCTTGAGTCTAACGAGGGGTGCCTTGATTCCAAAAAGGTTTGAGAGCCACTGGTTCTAGATAATGGGACCTGACCAGAATGGAAGTGAAGGTTATGTTCCTGACTGAATCTCCCTGGTACACAATGACTAGTCTATGCTATTGGACCCAATCTCTGGGCTCCATGTGTTTCCAAGCCAGCTGGGTTGGGCAGCTCTCTGCACATTGTTTCTAAGTCAGATATCCAGGATGCTGATGCTTTCTCAGGTTGTGAGATCCGAAAGTTTAACTACCTTAAATCTTATAACCAATTCTGAACCTCCCAGATCTACTCAGTCACTTACACAATTCCACCCCAGAGCTCCAGCCTCTACCTGTAGTGCTGATTTATAGTTAACTCTCTAGAGATACATAACATACCAGATATAGAATGCAGGCTTTGTGGAAGAACTTCTTAAACATGCACTCTTTATTTTCAGACAGCACAGGAAAGTTACAGATCAAGGCAAAACACCTGAACACAACGGAGTCCTCAATAGTCCTTACAGTTACTGGGTTTTTGTCAGTGTCACTAAGGAAGGCAACTCTTCTTGTGATGCAGTGGCTCTTCTTCCTTAGAGGTTGTGCCACATATAAAAGTAGTGTATTGTACCTTTTCTTTTCCCATCCTTCTACATGGGATTTTCCTTACTCCCGTTCCCCTTGTGACCGCTGAAGCAGAATCATAAAATTCTCTCTGAACAACTCCATTGTCCTTCTGGGTAGGACTATCTATTTTCAGCTTGTCACCAAATGAAGGTTCTAATCTACACCAAAAATTACATCATAAATTTATTTATATGACAGAAAGGAATTGATAAACTGGCTTTGACTTATTTTCCAAATGGTAATGATGAGCAAAAGATTGTAATAAGTGGCTGCATCTACACGTGACAGAATGGGCAGTTATGCAAGTACTAAATGACTGTGCAATAACCAATATTACTGAGCAGTACCATTGCCAGTACTTTTTTTCCTGATGCTAATGTGCTACAAGCAATTGCACAGTAGCTCATTACTATTGTGTAGAGGCATTGCTGCACAGCTGGTGCCTGGCAATGCTACTGTGCAGTAGCAACAAGCTAAGGTGCAGTAGATCATTGCTACTGTGCCATAGCATCTCATGTAGATGCTCCCACTGCGTATGTGATGTGAGGTAAGTTTTTAAAATGAAAGGGCCATATCCTGTTCTCTCACTGGTCTGAATTTTGCAGTTAGTCTACAATTTGGAGGGTGAAATGGGGTTCCTTATGTAGAGTCAGTTTAGCAGTTCTAGCCACCCTCACTCACAGCCCATGCCATTGAGACAAGTGAGGTTGGGGTGAGGCCCCTACATTCTGGCATCCCCTTTTTCTGGGAAGGTCCTTTTGCAGCCAAGTATAGTTTAATGCTGCTTTAAGGTCATACTGACCCCTGCAACTCCTGCCTACCCTATTTTCCTTGATATTGCACTGAGCCCATCTTGGCCAGACTAAAAATTATTTCTGGTATGCTGTGTTACAAAGGCAATCATTCAAATATGTTGCTGCTCTCACATGTTTCTTTTTTCATTGTGTTCATACCAATAGTGTGAACAATAGTTATTATCAGGCTCTTAGCTTCCTCACCAACTTCCGCCCATTACTGGTAGTTTTGATGGCAGAATATGTAGCCCAATGATCTCAAAGTAACAGCAAAAGTGTCAGAGTCTACTTAGCCAATTGCATTTGCAAGCAATACTCACCATAATTTACTGTGTCCTCTTACTTATCATAAGTGTCCATTTTTTACAGAACCCAACAGTAAAAGATTTAATTGGATTTGGCCTTCAAGTAGCAAAAGGTATGAAATACCTTGCAAGCAAAAAGTTTGTGCATAGAGATTTAGCTGCAAGAAACTGCATGTAAGTACAATTACCCAATTCCATGCCACATTATCAGCTAGTGTAAGAGTATAGACCATATATTGTAGTAGAAATGCATTTTTTCATATTCTGCAATTACATTGCTCCTCTTCCATACAAATTCACTTCTGTAACAAGCTAAAGATATAAGGTTACACAGAGGCTTTAGGAGCATAGAGGAAAGGAAAAAGAGGAGGAGGAGGATAGCTCTCAAACTTAAGCTGTCAGAGAATTAAAAAGGAATCTCCTAAGGGAATATAAGCTGCTGTTGTTGCAACTTGCTTCTTTATTGCTGTGTTTTCACCCGTCCTATCCCTAAGCTGTATTTCTATACTACCTCATCTTCCAGGAAGAAGATAAACATGCTGAAATTGTGTGAAAGAAATGGGAAAATAATGAGGCACTAACAGAGTAACTGCTTGACAATAATTTTTACAGAGGTGTGAGCTTGTTTTGGCTCGGCTCTGCACAAAAATTATATTAAAAACAACATTTTGCAAAGAATCTTCTTAGTTTCTGGACAACCAGATGGCCTAGCTTCCACAATGACTGACTGACGTAGTTCTTGCCAACATTATTGTGCTGATTCATCATCTACATTATGAATTAATGAGAAAAGGTCTTAAGCATTAGAATTGTCTTTCTGTATATATGAAGACCTGGATTTCTGGTTACAGAAGGTTTTTAACTCTTAATATTCAACAATTAATCTATTCTTTTTCAAAGTTAGTGTATCATGCAATTCTGAAACCTGCATGAAAAGCATTTCCTAAATCAGTTATCCTGCATATATATGGTATGTTAATAAAGGTTATGGGTGCCATATTTCTAGGGCTTTCATGAACCAAGGAATTAACATACTGGATCAAACTCCTGGTCCATCTAGTAGTCCTTTATCTTGGAGGAGCTTCAAGAAATGCCACAATTGGCAGATGTAGGATGTTCTGTCCTTTATCCAGAACCCCAACAAGCAGAGATAGTTTTAAACTTTAAAGTATGAGGTTTAATATCCCTTCCAATACTATCCTTTTGGTACTATCTGTTAAAACTCTGAAGGCTTTTTGTCCCAATAAATATCCAATCCCTCTCTGAGTCCTGCAATCAGAATCCTTCAGTGCCATTCTGTTGCTACAGCTTCCATAGTTCAGTCACACATTGTACGAAAGAGTATGTCCTTGTACTAGTTTTGAATTTGCAACTCACCAAATCCTGCCTTCCTACTGCAACAGCTATGTTCAGTCCAAAGGAAGGAAGGAAAGGATAGGAGCTGCCCTACAGACTTTTTTCATCTAGTATTACTACATCTATTAAATTACAAATATATGCCAAACACCTAGTGTGTTCTGTGATGTATACCAGGTATTTCCTATACTGTGAGACTATCACCAGAGCTGAAGACTTAATGTGGTAACAGGGAGCTGTGACTTGCCTCAAGTAAGAGCGAACAGTAATGATATATTTTGGTATGAAAACCAGTAGATTTCTAGAAAGGCACCTATTTAAGAAACAGTGTTACATTCACTGTCAGAATTAACAGGATAGTAGCAAAGACCTTTTCTTAAAATGCAATTTTTTTTTAAATGTAGTTTGAATTGTATTGTCAAAGAAGTAGCAAGTAGTTTCCTGAACTCCTGTAGTTTGTTTTATGATTATTACACATGCTACGCTGCAGATCTTTTGCTTCAATTTAGTAGTAGTAAGTAAATATAAGATACAGCACTGCCTTCCGAAGTTATGGTTTCCAACATGCAAATCACTCATTATAATCCAGGGAAGAGTCAAAGTCATTGTAAATCCTGTCTACTCAGCTGCAGATAATAATTTTTGTCATTTCCGTAGGCTGGATGAAAAATTCACTGTCAAGGTTGCTGATTTTGGTCTAGCTAGAGATGTGTATGATAAAGAATACTACAGTGTGCACAATAAAACGGGAGCCAAGCTGCCAGTGAAATGGATGGCTTTAGAAAGTTTGCAAACTCAGAAGTTCACAACAAAGTCAGATGTGGTAATGTACAAACTGTTTTGTATCACTTCCTCCTTTTCCCTGTGTGAAACACATCCCCACAAGTATTGCTAAAGGCATCATTATGGCACTTGATTAATGAACTAGGATTATACCTCCAAACCAAAACTATATTTGAATCCTACTTTCATAAGCAAAAGAAAAAGAGAATGGTTTTATCCTAGTCCACAGACAACATTAGTTCTCATCACAAAACACAACAGCTTGGCATAACTATTTCCCCAGGGAAGAGCCCAGAAACTAATCCGACTCCCAGTGAAATGGAGGATGAATCTCTCACTGACTTCCCTGCAAGCAGTTGGCTCTTCAGTCTGCCATAAGAGAGCTGCTGCAAAACATAAGAAAACAGGAGATTAGGTCTGATAAATTTCAGATATAACAGACCTTGAAAATGTTTTAGGCACTGATTATGTTTTTAAAAAGCAAATAACACCAGCTCAAGTGTCACCTGGCTATTTATTAAGAAAGAATTACTAGCTGGAGTTGCCAGATGTCTGCAGTACTTTGAATTCCAGCTGCACCTTGAACCCAAATTCATATTAGCCTGTGATGTATAGAATTGCCACCATTTTCTTCACTATGTAATTACATAGGGTTAACCAGACTACCTAAGTATGTATACTGGCAGAGCTCTACCACTGACCTCAAAGGAGCCCTGTCAATTCACACCAGCTAGGGAGTTGGCCCAGAAACTTTTTATTTTTCTTTAATTTGTTTAGTTCAGGTTCTCTGGCTGTAGTGTACGTGGTTTCTCAGGTTTGTACAGCATTTGTTAGGTTACTTAAAAAGGGAGCTGCATGCAGTAAAAGAACCTGTTTCAAGGGAGAAATGGATGCATCCTTGAATGCTCAAAACTGTCAAGCCATATTCTTAAAGTGGAGTTCAAAGCTCTCCAGCCCTGTGATTTACTACTTCTTTGTTCTCTTGTTTTATTAGTGGTCTTTTGGTGTGCTGTTATGGGAACTTATGACAAGAGGAGCACCGCCTTACCCTGATGTAAATTCTTTTGATATAACTGTCTATTTATTACAAGGAAGGAGACTATTGCAGCCTGAATACTGCCCTGATCCACTGTAAGTAGTTTGCACAATCTCTTGCAAATGTTATTGATTCTGAGTTTGTTGGCAGTGGGAGTCTATTTTTATGATTTCTAACTCTACTTTCTCTCAATGGCAGGTATGAAGTCATGCTAAAGTGCTGGCATCCGAAACCTGAAATGCGTCCAGCATTTTCTGAATTAGTTTCAAAAATATCAACAATCTTCTCCACTTTTATTGGGGAGCATTATGTTCATGTCAATGCCACCTATGTTAATGTGAAATGCATTGCTCCTTATCCTTCCCTTTTGTCATCACAAGACAACATAGACAGGGATGTGGATACATGACTGGGTGTCTACAAAACATCAAAGAGACATCCGTTACTAGTAGTATGAACAAAAGTAAATGTTTTGTCCGCTACTTTTTCACTGCCCAGTCTTTGTGAAAACACTGTCACACGTGTTTGTTGTCCATATTGCACTATTATGAGGAGGTGATGTTATGCTGTTTAAAGTTATGGGATTCTTATACCCTACGGTGGTAATTTCTAAACATTCTGAACAAGTGCATCCATAATCAGACTAAAGAACTCAGCTGCTACTACTTAAAGCTAGGACTCACCAACTCTTATTCATTTGTACAAGCTTTGCAAGCTACCATTTGTTGTGCCTCAAGGCTTGTACAATTGAATGAGGTAAGTAGCAGTGATGCACAAGATCCCAATACAGAGTCTTATCATTAATGAGGTGAAAGAGCACCTAGACCACTGATCACTGAAGCTAGAAGTACCATTAATGGTGCACATACTGTTGGTCATCAGGCACTGCAGAAATTGTTTTATAAAAAGACCATGTTAAATACTCAAAACTGTAAGGCTGCAAAATGAGTTCCTCCTGTTGGATCATGTAGGCGCTACCTTTTCTCATCTTTTCTCAGTTGTTAGGCTTATGAAAGGGCAACGCAGCCTAGAGACAGCCATTCTCATGGCAATTTGCTAAACTGGCGCACGTCAACATTCCAAAGCAGAATGGAATTAAACAAGTACATCAGCTCTGAAGTAGCAGTGTATTTATGCTGTTCATAAAATCAAAAAGAGCAAGCTGGAAGTATGCATTTCTATTGCTGCCAGGGTCATTCCAGCATTCTACCACTTCTTTGTGAAATCACTGTACTGATAGATTTCCTACTGAAAAATATGAGGCTTCACTTCTTTCAATAATGAATGAGCTGTTTGGGGAGGCTAAAAACTCTATGGAGTCTAAATTAACCAGTATGCTAAATCCTGGGATGCAGCAGTTTGGGGAGCACCACTTTAGAGAGGTACTCAGTTAGATCTGGAAGTAGTAAATGTGAGAGGAACCAGGCAAGCAGAGGCTCCATGCAACTGGCTGTTGACCCAGGTTATGAATACCTGTGCCCGCCAGCCCAGAGGTGGAGCTGCAGCCTGGAAGGAGTAAATGGGTCAACTGAGGAGCTGCCAAGTCAGCCGAAGAGAGCCAACCGAACCAGAAAAGCTGCTATCTTCTGCAAAGCAGTGCTAAAGGGTTAAGAAAGCTGAATGGAAGAGGAAAAATGGTTACGCCTTACAGCTGCTTCTTGAGTTAATCTAGCCTAGTGAGTTATTATATACAGCATATTTCTAAATTATGACCAGAAAAGTGATTTTGAAAAGATATAGTCATTTAGGCTTTTGATATTTAGGGAAGATTACTATAGCTTTCATGCAAGCATGGTGTGTCATTTCTGTTCCTGTGGAATTCTGTGCATACTACTGTATAGCTTGTTTGGTGTAGAATATAGCTGGTTTCATTGGTGTAAACACTTAAAATATTCTATTTTTATAAAAAAAAAGTTTATTTTTAATGACATAGACAAAGTTTGGTTAGGCCACAAGATACTGCACTGTGAACATTTCAGAACTTTCCACTTTTGATTCATAAATTGTAACAAGATCAAAATTGCTGTGTACTGTGTAAATATCAAGAAGGACAAGAAGTGATTGCAAACACACTCCACCCTAAGTAAAATATCACCATTGCTGGAAGCCAAACATTTTAATGTCTTCAAAGGAATCTAATCCTTATAAAGGACTTGATTATAAGGAAGATTTATTGTTTTACGTGAAAGATTTATCATGAGGGTGGATTGTGTAAGCAAAGTATGAGCTGATAGTACCGTATTGTATTATACCACCACTTTCTATTCAGATGCAAACATTTCATGCATGCTGAGAGCAATACTCATTGTAAGTTGTTAAAGGGCAAAAGGTTCTCCTCTAGGCAAAAAGCAGAGGAGAATATCTACGGTTCATCTCCATGGTTGTTAAAATGGCTAAGAAAGTTTATGACAGAGATGAGGAGGAGATCCTCCAAACTTGTATATACATGCTCAAGGAAGGCTGCAATGTGAAAACAGAGAACATTTTTACTATTTATGAACTTTTGGTTAATAAAGTTAATGTTGTGTCTGGGACACCTGTAAGACTATGTGATTCTGGTAAGGATTTCTTGTTTGTAAATTCATCTATCTGAAAATGAGCTGAATATGGTACTTATGTTTCTAATTGGTGGTATGACCTAATAAACATGTTATTCAACTGAAGCAGTGTAATGTGTTATGTGCAGACAAGCCGTATCACTACTATTTTTATATGACCATTAGAATTATTTGCCTATGTCCACTAACATGAGAAGGGAAGGATGGAAACCTGTGGAACTGGATTTAGCAAGCAGAAGGAAGGGATAATTTAGAAACATCAAAGTGTAGGGCTCACTGCAACTAATGGTTCATATAATTCAGAAACGTGGGTAGTGGCCAATACTATGCGTTTCAGAGCATAGTATAAGCTGCCTTTTTAAAGCAGGGGTCAGCAACCTTTTGCTGCCACAGGCCAGAACATGTGAGGGGGCCAACCCCCTCCTGTGGACCCAAAATCTCCTCCCCCTGCCTTTGTTCAAGGTAATTTGCAGTATCATCGAGCCCAAAGATACCTCACCACATAAGAAACTCCTGCTCAGAAGAGTGTTCCATCTTTTTACTCTTCTGTGAAATATGAAACATCATAACCAGAAGGAAATATGACTCTACATCCTGTGTGCCACCAAACAACTTCAAGGTAAACAGACTGTTCCAACTTTTCTCTGCGCTTAACCAGCATAAAATGAACTGTTCCAAACAGGAGATTTTACCACACCTTCAACTCTCCTGTGAAAGATGAACTTTCATTTCTACGTAGGAAAATTTTTACAATCTTTATTCCTATGCCTAAAGAAGGGTGCCTGCACCCAAAAGCTTGAAAATGAAGCTTTTTTTTTTTTTGGCAAACATCTTGTTGGTCTCTAATAAAAGATATCACCTCACTACAAGGTCTGATTCCTCCTCCCACCAGGTACCCAAGCTACCTGCATCCTTGTTGCAGACACCTGGTCCATCTGCAATGATGGCAAGCACAGGCAAGAGAGGGTTACAAAGGGGTGGGCTATGAAGAGATAGACAGCTGAGTACAACTGCGTTCTGCCTAATTCCCTGTACCTCCCCAGGCCAGGTCAGACCTATGATAGCACCTGTCTCTGCTCAAGATTCACAGCCACAAACCCTCTCCTGGAATTAGACCCCTCAACCCTTCTAGTGGATGAGGAGTTGGTGAGCCTACCATTGTCCATCTTTCTCAGTTGCCCGGGGATTAGAGCACTCATCTAGCATATAAGAAACACAGGCTCAAATCTGCCCTCTGTCTGAACCCAATCTTTCACTTCCCAGGCAAAAGGGTTACCTGTCATGGTTCTTAGTCTTTTCTCTGGAAGGATTTGCATTGTGTGTGGCCTGTTTAAATAATAATTGGTCATGTGGGATAGGTAGAACAATAGAGAGCAGATGAGAATTACTTTGCAGTCTAGTGTTCAAGGGAATCACTGGGATTCCAGTCCCTGCTTCAATGACTACTTAATTACTCTGTGTATATATTCGGGCGGGGGGGCAGGGATTATTTGTTTTAAATGAGAAAGGCACTTAACTCTGGACTGGAAGGAGAACCTAATACTGCTCATGATTCATAATTATGAACTTTCTCCTGGAGGTAGGTGCTTAAGCTAGGTCAATCTTAACTTTTGGAGGAAAGGACTTAATCCATGTCTGTATGGGTGTCTGGTGCCTCTTGAGTCGGGAGGGGCACGCACCCCCTGACACCAGTCAGTGATAGGGGGGTGTCCTCCAGCAAGTGATCCTGCTAGCCAGGGCAGTGAGTCCCCCGGCAGTCAATCCCACTGGCTGCAGGGGCACTGGTCTCACTCACAATAAAAGCAGCTGTGCCGCTTCCAGAGTTCCCCAGCCACTTGTGGAAGCAGCATGGCTGCTTTTGCTGGCAGCCTCTGCCGATGCTTGCAGAATGGGGGCAATGGTGCTCTTGCCTGCCTGCTGGCTACACAGGGAGCATGGCCTGACAGGGGGTGCACCAGCACTTTCAGGGGGTGTATGCGCACCCCCTACACATCTCCCCTGCATGTCTCTTTCCTCAGACTTTTTTATGGGCCAGCTTAAGTGGCTATCACACAACAGGAAGGCACCTAAATGTTAAACAATGCCATATTTAACCTCATTTCATGGGGCGTGAATACATCCCAGAGTGATTATAACCCAATCCCTCAAAGTTCTGCCAAAGGACAAAGTTTTAAATCCAAACCACTTTGAATTAATAAAATGCAAAAAAAAAATTAAAAATTAAAAAAAAAGCTCATGCCTGTAGAAAAGCTTAATGAGATGAAATATGGTGTAATAACTAAGAAATAGCTAAATAAATTTTCCTCAAGCTTTCCAGACGAACTTGGTTGAGGAGGCATAGGCAACTCAACTCAAAAGGTAATTCAGGGAGAAAAGTTCTCTGAAGTTTAGAATGAAAATAGCCTTTTGTCGTGTTTCAAATCTGGCACAGCTAATAATACTGATGTGTTTAATATCAAAGAATGATTTCACTTAATACATCCTAGTACATGTTGTGGTTGCAGTGATAGGGTCAGCTAAAAACTCTCAAGCTAGGGACCAAAATTACACCTAAACTGGTTTAAGTAATCAGAAACTGGTTTGAACCTGTAACAGAAGTGCACATAAGCCATTTTCAAAATGGCTGAAACTGGTTTAAGATAATCTGGTTGAATGTGGTACCAGACTTAACTGATTTGTGTCAAACCAGTTTATAAAACTTCTGTCCCAGACTCCTTCCTGGGCTTGGATGCGCTGTCTGCTCCAGCAGAACAGGGCTAGCCCTGCCCCTCTGCTCCCTAGTTGGAGCAGTAAGGGCTGGCTGACAAGGTGGGGAGAAGCAAGCTTGGCTTTCAGGAAAACCCTGGATGGAGGATGGGGCCAGGGAGGGGGGTTAAGCCCTTTCACTGCTCAAACTTACTGCTGGCTGTGACTGGACTACAAATCCCAGAGGCACCTGGAAGAAGGAAAAGGAAGTGATGAACAACCCTGAATAGTCCTGCTGTTGGGATTCTGGTCTGCAAATCCCAGAGACCTTGGGGACAGCAAGAAGAGGAAGCCAACACACTGCCCATGCTGGCTACATGCTGGAGTCATGCTTTAGCGCTGCCTTCCCTCCCCCTCCTCAGCTTCTGGCCTGAGCTGCTGTAGGTATGTGGCTGCATTTCCTGAATCAAAGGTAAACATCTGTCCAGTTGTTTCTCAATTTAATCTCTGCAGCTTAAACTAACCTGCAAAGACTGACTCTATTCAGCCTTGAGCTTCCAAGTTCTATGCAGTTGGAAATAATCCCCAGTATCATCAATCTATTGCAAGACAACATACAGCAGAATGTAATTCTTAACTTAAATACCAGATTTGTAATGCATTCCTCTGCTTCTTTCACATGATTCTATAAAATTTGCTGTATAGTGACTTTCTAAATGGGTGCCAGAATCACAATATTATCATGCTTGGCTATGTGTCTTGGGAACTTTCAAATTGGGCCAGACCTTCAGCTAGCATGAGTTGGCATGGCTCCATTAAAGATAATACCAGCTAGGAATCTGTTTCCCTTATAGGCAAAAGTAACAAAAGACAAATAAAGGGTAAAAAAATCAAATACACAAAAACCAAGAGAGTAAACAATTAAGGGATGACAGCTTGACCCTGTTGAAGTCAATGGGAGTTCTGCCATTTGCTAAAAGGTGCTTGGATTTCACCCAAAGTTTTTGATGCAACATTAAGTCAGCTGTTTTACACAGCTTGTATATTTTAAGACAAAATAATACTACATTTTTTTAATGAAACAAGGAAAATGGCAATATTCTCCCACTGCACTGAACTGTTTGTGTTGTCCATTGTTACGTTTTGCCTCTCACTCATCACTGCTATTTTTGTGGGTTTTTTCCCATTAAAATGAATTTTACTGTCTTATAGAGCCTATTTGAAAGAACATGAAGGAAAATGGCTATTATAGTTCCCAGAATTAGTAAGACTGAAAAATCCTTTAAAAGAGCTTCTAAAGACTTTTGCAGCTGTAAGGCAAGCTAGCCTCAGCAATCAGTAGGAATGGGTGAGTATCTCATATAGGAATTTGGTCATAACCATATAAATCGGGAAAATCAAATCCTTATGCACTTCCTAACTCATCAAGTGACGGTCTTACTCTTGAGAAGCTCTCATTTTCATTGTTTCTCAAAGGTACATCTTGAAGTGGAGGTTGTGGGCACTAAGGCTAGTGACAAAAGTGACACATAAACCAGTTTAAATGATCAGAAACTGGTTTAAACCTGTAACAGAACAAGTTCAGTGCACATGAACCAGTTTCAAAATTATTTAAACTAGTTTAAGATAAACCTGGTTGAATGTAGTATCAGACTTAACCAATTTGGGTTAACCCAGTTTATATAATGTCTGTCCCAGACCCCTTCCTGTTTTAACTTAAACCAGAGTCCTCCAGCACCCCAGCATGGTCTCTGGGTTGGGCTGTGTTGTCTGCTCTAGAGAGCAGGGCTGGTCCTGCCCCTCTGCTCTCTAACCTGAGCAGGGACAAGGACAGACACGGCAAGACACCAGCAGGCTTAGCTCCATTAAGGCAAAGTAGGCAGGGAGGGGGTTAATTCTTCCCTCCTTCCCCTCCCCACACTGGAGCTGGGGTCTGCCTGTGGCCTGTGTGCAATGGAGGGGGTGGGGGGGCTGGAAGACTCAGGCTGTGGTCCCCAGAGGCAGAAGGGACAGAGGGAGAAATTAACCCCCTCCCTGACCCCCTTCAGCTTAACTGCGCCAAGCCACAATGGCATCTGGCCAGGTCCCACCCCTGGAGCAGTGAAAGGAGGAGGAGAAGCAGCCTCTGTGTCAGGCTACCCAGGACTGGGGTTTCCCGCCACCCTCCCTGTCCTACCAGCAGGGACCGCAGCCATTCCAGCATGGCCCCATTAAGGCTAAGGGAGCATGGAGGGGGTTAATTCCCCACCCTTCCCACCAGGAGACCACAGCGGAGGTGGAGCAGCCCCTCTCCTCCCTACAGGGTGGGGAGGGGGGACTCTGTGCATAGATGCCTAGCTTCAGAGGGGAATTTTTCCCCCTGCTCCTCCTGCCCCATTCAAGGTGGGGAGTGGGGCTCTGTGCACAGCTGCCCAGCCCCAGGGGGAGGACTCTTCCCCCACCTCCTGCCCTCATACCCTTCACCAGTGGGGGCAGAGAGAAGGGGTCTGTGCGCAGGACTGCCTGGGTGAGAGGAGTGGCTGTCACTAAGCCGCAGCCTCCAGGGAAGGCCATGCCCCCATGGCCTGGCCTGGTCCCACTCAGCCCCAGCTGAGGCAGCTGCACAGCAGAGCTGGGCCAGACCAGAAGCCAGGAGGCACTAGAGCAGCCCTCCCTTCCCTTCCACAGAGAGAAGAATTCCATTTCAGAGTTTTAAGAAGTAAAAGTTATAGTGTCTTTTGCTGATGAACTAGCTTTATCTTCCTGCACAGCTTGAAGACTCCCTGGGAGGAAAGAAACCCTCAGCTGTGAGCTAAAAGGGGTGTGTTGTTTGCATTGTGCTTGCCTGAAATCCCAGGATAGGTCCCAAGGGCAGGGCAGAGAGCCTGCCCCAGTTGGAAGGCAATCAGGTGCTGCTGAGCTACCCCAGACTCAAAGCTTAGAGACTTTTAAAGAGATTAGATTGTTCTTGGTTTGGTTGTTTTGGGGGTTCTTTTGGGTGAGGGGGGACAGTGAATGGAAGAGGAAGGATTTGGCTAGTTTAAAGTCAGGACAGGGAGAGCTACCTTTGGTATATTGCACTGAGCTTTTGACAGCTTGAGGGTTGACAGCTTCCGGGGGAAGCAGTAGCTGGGTGTAAGGCTTTAAGTGAATTTAGTCAGAGACTGTGTTGGAGTTTGGACTCTGTGTGATCTTGTCTTTAAAATTAAACCCAAAGAAAAAGTTTGTCCCCTGCACAGCTTCTCTTCAGAAGCACCAATGCTGTCCCTGCAACAGCCTCTCAAAATGACGTTGATGGGACTCAGAGCTCACCCACAGGGTAGAATCAGAGATAATGCTCACCCACAAGTCTATTGGGCAATGAATCTGGTTTCATTTAATCATCATATGTTTGTGGCTGCTTTTGGCCTCAACCGCTATTGAGCCCCAGGATCTAAATCAGACTCCAAAAGCATGATGTGCAGAAACTTCCATGTGTAAATGGACATGATCTTACCTACAATGCTTGCCTCCTTAAGGCATATAATATAATTGATATTATAATTGATAATGACAATGTGACAAGGGATCCATCTTTAACTGGAGTTCCTGGGTGTTAGGGTTCCTCTATTATTATTGTTATTATTACCACTAGAGCTTTGCTTACCAGCATGTTTTGAAACTTTCTTCAGAGTACATGAGATACGAAAACTCATCTTGGCTATAATTGCTGCTTCCAAAACTTTAGAGTGCATGACTTATGCCAAAAATTGACTCTTCTACAGTATGTTGCAAACACGTAACAGCTATTGGAATATCTTTATTACCACCTGAGAAAGGAACTTACTGGAAAACACTAAGCGCTGGCTTTATTAAACCACAACAAAAGGAGTTTGTACAACAGGGAGGCCAGTATTCTCATGACTAGTATATGGGTCAGTGAAAACTAAAAGATGATTTAACTAAGACAGCTGAGTTGCAGCTCACTGAAGCTTACAAATATGAGGATGGAAATGGTATGCAATTAATGATAAACACATGTTTTGTAATAACACACATAAACAATCACTGTCAGCAAAGTTGGTTGTAATAGAAGAATGAAAGTCACATTGAGTTCCAAATAACTGCTAAGAGTTTTCCCAAGCACAGACTTTGATTTTTACAGAAAAGCTGACTACCTTCAGCAAAAATAAACCATGAGACTGTCTCATAAAGTGTACAGAAAAATAGAATTATTTGGCTGTGCACTAAATTGCTATCTTTGCTTACTTACTGGATCTGCTCCATGGCACTCAAGAGCTATACTGGGATTCAGGGCCTTTCTTTTCTACATCAATGATTCAAATGTATTAACAATACTTGAGAGAGATTTGTGTCCTCCCATATGGCAGGTGAATTGCTTACTGTCTACCCAAGGAGCTATTATAATTAAACCAGTAAGAAAGGATTTACAACTTTATTGAGAGACTACTTCACAGATGTAGTCACAGACCACAGAATCTTGATCCTAGCTGAAAGGCTGAGAAGCAATTATTATCTCTGTGGGCAGTATTTCTGTGAACAAATGCTGAATGCGCCGAATGGGAATGGAGGACAACTTGCAAACTTGATATAGTAAGTTCCAGATCAAGACCGACCAATGTCCTTGAAATGCTAAGAGTCATCTTACATTGATGAGTGTAAGCCCCAGTGTATATGAACTGTGGATAAATAAAAGACTATGGCCAGGTACAGGTACATTACACTTTTACCAGTATAAGTGATCAGAAACTGGCCTATATCCATAACAAAAGAAAAGTTGAGCACACATAGACTGGTTTAAAAATAGAGGAACCTGATCTAAGATTTTCACCACTGCCCCCCACCAAAGGGTAAATGTGTGTTCTGTTTGCTACTGACCTAAACTATGCCACTTACAGAAAACCATGCAACTTTGATTCTCCCTTGGACTTTTTGAATGTCTGTACCTAGCTTTTGGTCCCAGGACTATAGCCAAAAGCTTTCGGGAGCACTGAATTTACATAAAAACAAAATAATCCCTACATATCTACAGCCATTGTCTACAGATGCTGACAACATATTTATGAGGGTGTTTCTAAATGTATTTTATATATTTTAAGTGGCTAACCTTAAAATAACAGGTACGTCTTGTAAGGGTTTAATCCAGGGGTGAACAAAATACAGCCTGTGGGCAAGAGCTGGCATACCAGGCCATTCTATCTACCCCATGAAGCCCCCCAAAAATTTAGAAAATTAGTATTTATCTGCCCATGGCTGCCTGTCAAAGATGAGAGGAAGCAGGGGCAGTAGGACCCAGGGGGAGCCGGTGGCAAAACTAAACAGCCACAACAGTAACTCCAGCTAAGTCCCATTCTCCCTCCAGCCCTCCCACCCCACCCCAAGCCCTAGCCAGAAGCCTTTGCCTAGTAAGGGCTTCTGAAGCCCTCTGGCCTGGGACTGTCCCTGCCTCCCTGTGGCAAGGGAAATACAAAAAGTAGGTGAGGAGGAGGGAGGCAGGGGAGGACCATGGGACCCCAGTCCTTAGGGCCGGCCAGGCCTGTTCCAGGTCTCAGCACTGCAGCTAGGAACTACATGGTGCCGGCAGGTGGGGGGAGTGGGGAAACAGCTGTGGCAGGCGGGGAGAAGGGGCAGCAAGTGGGTACATGGAGTGCAGTGACATCCGGGTGGGAAGGTGCCCACACTGGTGCCCTGGGGCCAGCTCCAATGGGGCCCAGAGCAGGCTGTCTCTATGGAGATGGGCTGGCTCCCTCCTCTCCCTGCTTGAGCAGCACAACCCAGCTCCATAGACCATGGCATGGGCCCCATGCTCCTGCCCAGCTGTTGTTGTGCTCCACATGCCCACTCATTGCTCCTTCCCCCCTCCTGCCGCAGCCATTTCCCTGCTCCCCCAACTCCTTCCTACCTGCCACACTCCAGCATCACGTGGTTCCCAGCTGCAGCACCAGGATCACAGGAGCAGCTAGGACATTGTGCCCCACACCTTACACACCCACAAATTTATACCCACTCTCCTACCCACACCCTCCCACAATATATAAGAGTAAGACTTAATTTTAATCTATTATATTATCACCTCTATGTACACTACACAAATACATGTAAATCTGGACAAAAATATTTATTTTTTAAAATTCAATTAATGAATGTTGTAGTACATTTGATTGTTAGAATATAATGTGGTATTTTTTTGGTTCAGAGGTGGTAAAATCCCTTGCTGAAAGAAGTAATTCCAGGGGGCAAGGAAAAAGACTTCTGGTGCCAAAGGTCATGGGTTAGGTGCCAGAGCTTCTGGTCCCAAGATGGCGACCAAGGGGTGGGGCAACTGTCATGGGCAGGGCTACCCATGTGGCCCTTGACAGCTTGCCAAAACTTGGTAAGTGGCCCTCCACCCAAAAATAATTGCCAGCCCCTGGTTTAAGCACATTTTGTGTATGAAACTGGAATATCGCTAGAGTACAGCTGCCAGTCTGCTATCTGTGCTATCAATGTAACACTTACTGGCCAAATAGGAAGGTTTTATAGCACTTCCAGAAGGTCTTATAGGTTGGGCTCTGGCAGGCCTCTAGAGCAAGGGAATTTCAGAACTGAGGAGCAACTACTGTGAATGACTTCCCACATGCATGTTTTTACCTGGTGGATTTGGTGCCATGATAGTATTTGCAGGAAGTTGCTCTCAGTTGACCTCAGCAATTTTTGTGGGGCTAGAGTTAGTAGGGGATATAACCCCTCAAACCTGCAGATCACTTAAGAAATACATAGGTCTTAGAATGTCTTTCAGGAGGCACAGTCTGTATTTCCTCCAAAGGGCTCTGCTACCCCTGGATTTTTTAATTTCTCATATTTCTGGACATGAGTTTCCATACTACAGAAGGCCCTGTACAAATGAACAGTTTCTTAGTGTTCATTTTGGAGAGTAACCTTTAGAGGGCTGGTAGGGGAATGGCACATGGATAGTGTTTTCCTGGATTGCTTTGCACATGCATGAATCCCCAGTCATATGCTGGGGTCACTGTACCATAACAGCACCTCTCCTGCCCTACCTCCCTGACTAAGAACCTCAGGGTGTTTATCCCAATTGAGCATCGAATTACTCGGTATTATATTTTGCTGCATAGACCCCTAAAGGGGGAATAAAATAATAGCAATTTCATGATGGGGAATTAGTAACTCTGAGGGGTTAATGACCCATTTTAAAAGTCACTGTGAAGTGCCCTTGCTTAATGAAATACTTAAATAGGATGACATTTGTCATACTGTATTTATGTGCTTGTCTGCCAAATAGATTTTTATAAAATAGACTCATTCATAAAATGCAGCATACACTGGTGATGTGATCACTCTGATATTTTTCAACATGAATTCAGGATGCAGAATTATCATTTAAGTGAAAACTAACCCCCCTTTTTACACCTGAATAGTGCTACACAATCTTTGTTCATTTTTCTCACATCTAGCCACAATCAGGAAATTGCAAAGCCTGGTGAGTGATCAGAGGTTTTTGTTGCTTGAGATACCCAGTATCAGCTCGTGACATTTAATAATGTGTCTTTTTTTTATTCTGTGTTGTTATTTACCATCCCTTACATTTACGGCTCAGTGATTCCATTCTGTCACAGTCCTGAGCAGAAGATGTAAAAGCTGGAGGAACTTAGTCTGTCAGGCTAGGAACAGAACTTAGGGACAGAAATTAACTGATTTAGAGTAAACTGGTTTATTGAACTTCTGTCCCAGATCCCCTCCAGATTCACGTTAACTCACAGTTCCCCAGTATCCCAGGATGCTTTGCACCACCCCTACAAGTTAGCTTTGGCTCAAGTTGTCCACTCCAGCTAAGTAAAGAGAATGCTCTAGTGCCTTCCTTCCCTCCCCCGACCTTAGCCCTCCCCCTCCTCGCCAGCTTCTGTCTTGGGCCAATGCAGACTTGTGGCTGCATTTCCAGAATCAAAAGTGAGTGTCTATTCACGTCCTTATCAGTTCAATCTATACAGCTGAGACTAACCTGTGAAGATTGAATCGATTCAGCCTCAGGCATTTCGACTGCCTGTACTTTCCTAAGGATTGTTGTGGACTGGTCATCTTTGTCTACCTGATCAGTCAGTGATGGATTTAGGCATTTGAAGTTGGATTTCCTTTTTTTGGAAAAGTGTAGTGTTGGCCATATGTAAACAATGTGTTGTAGGACAGAAAGATTTTGCTGCATTAGCTGATCTCTGTTTTGTAATTTCTACATTGTTATGTCTTTAAAGTATGTCAGAAGCTTTGGAAGGATACAATGATCTTCTATCATATTGAATGCCCTTCTTTAGAATTAAATCTGAAGAAAAAAAGGAAGGAGGAGGGAAAAAAGCCAGCAACCTAGGCAGCCTCTCAAGCAGCCAAGGTACACTGGAAAATGTGGCAGCTTACTTAAGATCTATCAGTAATTTGTATTTCAAGACAAGGCAAAATGAATAAAAGGGCATGCTACAAGATGCAACTCCATCCTACCTCCATAATCAAATAAAATCATGAGAACTTCCAACATGAAGGCATGATCCAGCCTCAAGAACCAAGAACAATGGACATATAACTCCAAAGTAACTCACTCCATCTGATGAGTCTAAGTGCATACCAAAGTTTTCTGTGAAATACTGGAGTTGGAGATGGAGATTTGGGGAAACCCCCTAGAGAAAATTAGGGAACATTAGGATGGTATGACTGAGGATAGCTTTTCCATTTTTTCTATTGGTGCCCTCCATCAAATATTCCCTTGGGAACATGAGATGACTGGATAAAGAATGCTGATGACTGTTATTAGACAGAGTAGGTCTGTGAGACACTTTAGTCACTGATTTGATTCAGTGGAGATTCAGCTTAATTTGGTGGCCAAATATCCAAATTCAAATTGAATCAGGAGACCCTTTAATCTCCAAAATGAAGCAGAACCCCCTGAATCGATTCAGAGAGATTCGGAAAAATTCAGCAATTTGGCCATAGACGCAGCTTTAAATGTTTTTCCTTGAGGTACCAGGCATGGCTCGTGAATGCTGCGATGGTGGGGCACATGGAGCATCCCTCAAGAGTGTGGGGGGGGGCCCAGCATGCTCAGCAGCAGACCCAAAAGTGGACCAGAAACACTGAGGAAGGGGAACTGAGCTGGGCTGAGTTCCCTTCTGTCAGGCCATCACTGCGTCCAAGCAAACAGCCTGGCATCCTGCTGACATTCACTGGCCCCTCAGGCGGCTGTGCCCCTATGATTGAGTGAGAGGGAGGTGGTAACCACCTGTCTCCTGCCCAACTCAATCGAAGGGGCTGCCCCACACCCTAATGGGTCCGACTCCTGGGAAGGTAGAAAGGACCTGCTTGAAGTCAACCTTCTGGCTGTTTTTCTTTCTTTATTATATAGGGCTTTCTCTCTCTCTTTTTTTTTCACAAGGGAAAAAAATTGTCTTTGACCTTTGGCCTCCTCAGCCTCAGGAGCTTCCCGGCTGGGTGCTGGCTTGCCTGGGATCATTACTCCGGGCTCTTCTCTGAGCCGCCTTCCCCACCTGGACCTCTTCTCCAAGATCTTCAAAATCCATGCTGCAAGAGGGACATAATTACTGGGGAGTACTGCTCCTGTGGTTGGGGAGTCCCGCTGTTGTCATCAGCACGGCAGGCACTGTTTTCGCGGCCAGGGGTCTGAGCTGTCTCTCTTCATTTCTAAAGGTTTCTTGAGGTAAACCACAGCTCCCCTTTCCTTGGGCAGACTCCCACCTTCTGCCCTGAGTCTCTGGTTGGCTAGGGAAAAGTAACGCAGGCAAAAAAAAAAAAGAACTGAGAGCTGACAGAACGCTGCTTCGATTAGAGTTGGACAGATCTGCCACCTCCACCACTCCCCAGGGCTATCCTTGGGTTTTCCTCTGACACCCTGCTTCTCCATTAGTCCTACCCCCATGGTAAGGGTGTTGTCGCTCCCCCAGCCTCTGCCTGGCGACCTGCCCTGACTTCCCCTTCTCTGGCTTCTTGCCCTTGCTCCAATGACCTCTCTTTGGATCTGCCCCCGGCACTCAGATATAGTCCATGCTGCTGATTGGCCCCAATCCGCTTCATCTGCCATGCAGGTAAAACTGTGCTGGGGCTGACAGGGAGTTTCCGCCACAGAGTCAACATGACAGCAGCTGGTGGTCCATGTGGCTGGCTGGGGATACACCCCTGGTGAGTGCCCTCCAGGCTCTTACACCTTCCCCAGCCCAATCCCAGCACTGGTTCTCCATTGTATCCCACTATGTGGCTGGCTGGTTTGAAACTTGAAATGTTTCAAAACAGTTGAAATGTTTCAACTGCCTTTATTTCATTTTGAGGCTGTTTCAAAACCCTTTGTTTCATTTTGATTTCACTGTTTTGACCTCTAAATGAGTCAAAACAGTGTCAAAACAAAACAGCTGGCAAAATTTTGCACAGCTCTACTTTCTACATGTACATATTATGCTGTCTTTCATACTTTCAAAAATGGTCAATTCGATTGTATTGCTCATTTTAGTAGGACTATAAGACTATAGGACTATTACCAAGATGAAAATCAATCTATATTATGAGCTAGTGTGGGGTTTTCTTTTTAATTCCTTTGGTCACCAAAACAATGGTTTGAGTTTCTCTTTGTATGCTGAAAATATTCTTCCCCAGTGCAGAATATGGCTCCAATGAGTTCGGTGGTCATATTTTCAAAGCATAAAATCCTTACAGCTGCAGCTCCTGTCTTACTTGTATTGGCAATGAAATTCAATCACAACTGCAAGAAACATGGGCTGGATTGTAGACCCTCTTCTGACTCCCTGAGCTGCTCTGGCTGCATGAAGGGGTTGGACTGTCAGCATGAACAATCAGTGGGTGATCCTCTATTCACAGGGTGGTTTGGTTTTGACCCCAGTATTAGCAATGGCCATGTGAAATAAAGCCAGGTGACATTTTTATAGCAAACAGGAAATTTGCTGAGTTTCAAGGAGACATAAATGCTTGTAACTTCAGGTTGAATTCAGTAACTAGCATCAGCTAGAAAAAATGGCAGAAAGCTCAGAAAGGTATAAATGTTTTTATTTTGAAATTTATCTCATGTAATTAAAGTGTAAAGTAAAGAAAAAAATCTTTGCAGATTAAAAGAAAAAGGTTTGCAGTTTAGCTGATCCTTGAAATTTTGGGCTGAATTTGTTTCCTTTTTCAACATAACCCTAAGTCTTCCTCCAGGCATCCTCTAGAGAGAAAAAAAATATTTTGGTTCAAACTGAAACAAATATTTTTGCTGATATTTTGGCTTAGGCACTGAACTGAAAGGACTGCCCTAAACTGTGCTGGCAGTGATGACCCCACAATGAAGCATGATTTGTCCACTGGAAGAAATCCAGAGACCTTCAAGAGAAGTAGCCAGTACCTCATCCACTGTGCTTAAGCATTCTGCTTCTCTTATTGCAGGGATACTTAGGAAAGCCCTAGGGGCTACACAGGGGTGAGCAGCGACCCACCACCCCATGCTGCCCATGCTGCTGCCAGGACGCCCCTCAGTGGGCTGCACAGGTACTGTCCGGCTAGCTGGATGTTGTGGGGAGGGTGGGGGAACAAAGGGGAAAGCTCACATGTGGCGGCTGCTGCTGCCACCCACCACCCTGTGCTGCCACCACTCTACATCCAGCAATGCGCCACCCTGACCCTTCCACTCCTCTCCTGCTCTGCATCCAGCCACCAGGGGTATGTTTATTAAGAAAGGTTGAAAACCCCTGTCTTGTTGTAAGCCATGCAGAGCCTTGTTGGGAAGAGTGGTATACACGTGGAATAAATACATAAATATATGGTCTTTCATTGATGAAAGGAATGAACAGGAGAAGAAAAAGAAACTGGGTGGCAAAGCAAAGTTCAGGATTGTGATACATGTCTACTTAATGGAGAGAAATGGTAGAACATACTTAAATAATAAAGAAAACAAGCCAGAGAAGTTGATGAAGGAAAGAAAGGGGCTTCGAATTTGAGCAAGGGAGGTCAGCTGATTGGACAAGAACTGAGCTGTTTTAATTCCTCCATGCTTCCAACCCTTCTCACCTATCAAAGTAACAAACTGGTGGAACACTGTATTGGGAGAAAAGGGGCAAAAAACGAGAAAAGGGGAGCTTGATTAAACTTTGGAGACGTTAATTTAGTGGCTTTCCTTTACTACAAATTACTTAGTCAAACCAATTGAAGGTGTTTAAAAGCTCCTGAAAATTGGTGTTGATGGAGAATTGTTAACTATCAAAGTCACAGCTGCAGAACTAATCACATAGATTGGTCTTTATATCCTTATAACTGCTATTTCCCCTGACAGGGCAAAATATAGCAGGGATATTATAAGAACGTTAACAGTGTTACAGCTTCAATCATTAATATGTATCTGTATGTTACTTTAAGACTAGTGTCCATATTTCAAAGCACAGAGACTCTTGTAACCTTCACAACTAACTGCAAACTCTTGTTTCAGCTAATCAGTATCATTGCTTCAAAAGAAATGAAACTGTCTCCACCCAGTGACTCCATTGGCATTTGATCTACAATTGCCTTGAAGTTAAAAATTAATTAGTCTTCCAACATATTGATTACACAACTATAAACATAAAAGCAGCAGCCCAGAACAATGTACACTGACCCTCTGTTGAAAGAGCATGTTTGTTTTCAAAAGGAAGCTAATTAAGACAAGTTCTCCAGCAGAGGGGAAGGCAGAGTAAAACTAAAACCCACAGTGCCATCTAGTGCCTTGATATGTTTTGAAATTCTAACACACAACATTATGGGTCAGATTCTACATTTCAGATGATGCTTTCTAAAGTCAAATAGAAAGGGCAATCATATCCATTGTGACTGGAGATGCAACTCCTGCCAGCAAAAAATAACTTCTAAACTATTGAGATCTTTGTTTTCTATCATAAATAATGATGTTATAAAAATATAAAGACTAATCTATTGGATAAGTCTGGCAGCTGTGACTGCAATAGTTAGCAATTCTCCATCAACAACAATTTCCAGCCAATTGGATTGTTTCTCTGTATGTAGTTGAAGCTGAAACTAGCCCTTGTTGTCTTTTTACACAGCATCATTACAGTACAAGAGCTTATTTGTATTATAACATTATCAACCAGAGTTAGCTGGTGTCCCACTGGGACTTTTACAATATAAAGATATGTATCTCCAGAGCTTGTCACAGGGAGTAAAAATAGAATGGGAAAAGGGAAGGCAACATTTCCTACACTGTAGCTAAGTGGATGATAAGATCTCTTAGAGACACCTGCCATTTGCTCCCTTCCTCTAACTATTTGTAATGTGATATTTATGAGCCAGTTTTATATCAGATTACATTAAGCAACTAAATAAAATGGATGTATTTCACATTGCATAAATAAATTTAGGGAAAATTGCAGGCCCTGATCCTGCATTCCCTTACTCCCATCAGCTCTCAATGATCCACTCATAAAGAAAGACTAATGGCACAAAAAAGGGCTTATAGAATTACACTTTTGATTTCTGTTATTGCCCTTTTTTATGCTTCATATAGGTTTCTAGAGCTAATTCAAGAGCTAATTCAAGATGTCTCCTCTTATAAGAATGTTGTCTTTCAGGAACACTGGCAACTATTTCTACTTGCTTCCCTAATATTCTACAGTTCTTAATGAAGCATGAATCTGACATTATACCAAGCACCTCATGCCAGCTTAATCTATATTTATTATCTGTCTTTTGTTAATTCAAGTGTGCTATAAAAAAGGATCCAAGGTAAAGGTTATAAATACTGTAACAGGAAGACAAAGTTATAAACTTACTGTCAACTGCTTTGGATTCCTTTCTGCTGTGAGGATTCATATGTCATTGTGCTTTTTATACCACATCCTGACTTTACTAAACTTAAACCCACAGGCAGTTGTGTCATATAAGACTCAAATTACATCACATATACAACTGCATGTGACAAAAGTAAAAGACAATTATTCATTATTTAGGTTTTATATTTTATTTGCAAGGCCAGGCTGCCAGACTATAATTTTGATCTCTCAAACTTATTGCTAGCCGGTCACTATCAACAACACAGTCTATCAACTACAGCTCTTGTTCTGACCCTCATATCAACTACTGCAACATTTTTTTCTGGCTTCGACAGCTACAGTTTTACCTCACTACATTGATTCAGAATGCTGCATGTCTTTTTTTCAGATGTGTTCCTTTGACCATCTCACCCCCACATTGACTTGTTTTGTGGGGTAGTAACCTACATGGACTTTGAAAAGGGGAGACTGGTTGCAGCAAGTCAGTCTGCATATCATAGCCAAACTGCTATGTCATATCCCTGAAAAAGTTCTTTTAATAGACAGTTGGAGACCAGTGGGCAAATACTGATAAGAAACCCATGACATAAGATACTTACACCTGGAGATTATACCAAGTATCATACAGGAATATTGCTCACTGCTGGGCCAGCAGAGCAATGTATGATATGGCTCTGAAGGCAGCACATGCCCGAATGTCCTAAACATGAGAGAGGAGGAAGAATGATGGCCACTGGCTCTATCCAGCAGAATATATTTCAAGGAGAACAAAAGCTGAAGTATAAAACCTATGTAGAAGCCCATGTGTAACAATGAGACCTGAAATGCAAAATTCCATTGGCCTTGTAGAGGCATTGAAGGAGGAATGACAAGCCTATGGGAAAGAAGAATCACTACACTGGCAGAAATTAGGACCAGTGGAAACTAGGAGAAGGTGAGAAAACCTTCAGATAAACTGGATGTATGCATTGATCCAAAACCACTGAAGAAAACACAAAAAGGAAATCACATCCTCCAAGGAGACACGTAGGCCAGTTTATCCATTGCAAAGTGTTTACAGTTGGTGACGTCTGCTATAGGATCTGATAACCTGAATTAACCGAGTCATTCAGTTACCAGACCACACCTTTGTCAAGCCTTGTGGCAAACCCTGGGCAGGAATCCCCATGGCATCAGCCTCTCTGTGGCAGCATTCAGCATTGAACTGAACCAAGCACAAGAGGCTTTCCCAGGCATCAGGGGGAGGATGGAATGATTCCAGCAATTCACCTTAAGAACAAGACACCATCAGATCACTTTCTTATTCAGAGCACCACTTCGCCTACAAATTGAATAGTTCCTTATGTCAAATTCATACTTTAAATGGTCTCTGCTGACGATAACCTGTGCAATCACACTGCTGGGTGTATCTCCACATGCAGGGGCATGTGCTTGCAGCAGCAAAAATAGCAGCACAAATTTGTGCTGCTACTTTTTGTCACTGCACATGCCCATGCGCATGCACTTTGAGGGGCAACTTGCCCTTCCCCTGTTTCTCCCAACTTACTGGAGGAGCCAGGATGGAACTAAAGAAGGTGAGATGCTCTGGCTGGCAGCCAAAGTGTCTCCCTGGAAGACACAGCCTCTGTGTCTGCCAGTGCATACTCCTCTGGCATGCACCTCTTTTTTCACAGCATTGGGTTTTTTTATCTACTGGGATTTCCCAATAGCAAATTTTGCCTCTATGCCTTAAATTTGCAGTGCAAGGCATGTTTTAATATGTCAGGTGTGTTGTTTGTGGCACCACAAACTGAATGTGCCTGCACATCTGGATCTGGCTGCTGAATGCATCCAAGGGACTCCAGTGCAGCTTATGAGGTTAGGATAATGTACTGCCCAGGATAGTCACTACTGGTACAATACACCAAGCAACATGTACGTTCAATATTAGAACAAGGCACTCAGAGAAACCAGACGTCATGTGTCACAGTACCTTCATATTTCCAACTGGAGTCTCCTGGCAAGCCAACAAAACAATAAAAAGGATAGGACCCTAGGGTCAGTAAAATGATTAATCCTTCAAGGTCAGCACAGTTATCATCCTACTACTAGGTGATGGATTTGCTGGCTGTGCAAAATGGGTATTTTATTTTAAATAGCCATTGAAGTAATACCATTAGATATAAGGCAGAGATGTTATACTTTGTGCTTAGAGAAAAACAGATGCCTGAGACAAAGCATGTATCTTTTGGTCACACATGAATATTCAATTGAGATTATACATGGGATATTGCAAGGTTTGAGAAGAGTAGTACAATAAACAACACAAGAACTCTTTGTACAGTCCTTATCACATTGGGATCCTGGCCCGTGCTTGGGTCTCATAGGCCATACTACAATACAAATAAAGATATCAGTATTTTTCCAGTGCAGGAGGAAGTAGAGAATAATACTTGTGCTAACTTTCCATACAGTGCAGAAACTAAACTTCCCCTTTAGTAAAGGAATGAACTATGAGAGACTTTGTGTTTGGTTAAAGTCAGTTTTAGCAAGGCTACCTTGTATGGAAGCCATAGATATCATTGAATCAGTATCTGTAAGAGCTAACAGATACAGTGCATAGGAGGAATAAAAAGAAATCACAAGGTTCTATAAGAATGCAGGGACTAATTTAAGGTAATTATGGCTTTGAATGCCACTCCATTCTAAATATTATAAACCTTGTGTTTAGTTAAAAAATATTAGCTGATAGTTCAGTTAGACATTCAGAGTTTCTGGTGTCTGCTAATATTATCATCAACATACAGCACAGGTGCCAATATTATTTATCTCAACCAAACCATACAAGATGCTATTATGAGGCTAAAAACAGGAAAATTGCAATGGCTTCTACCAGTGTTAGCTTTAAGGCTTGTTCCTGTATGCATTCTTGGAGCAGGGAGAAGTGAAACCACCACATGTTGACCTTTATGCTCAGTGTTGCTTTTGTTCCAGCTGTCCTTTTTAACAAAAGTCTACATGCTTGGTGGCTCTCTAATGAGATTTATTTCCCTTTGCTTTGCACTAGCTCTGTGAATTGTGCTGCATTTCATTTAGCAGCTAAGGAAAATCTTAGATAACAGTATGAACACCACAATTTACCTTGACAAAAAGAACATAATTTTTCTTTTTTTAGCTGCTCAATTGACAATAGAATACATTACAACTCTAATCAAAATCCTCTCTCCAGACAGATAATAATCAGTGGAAAGGCCTTCAGGGATCTGAGTCAATAGGAAACCAATGAAGCAGATCAAAGGAGAGCACATTATGATGATGATGAGGTACAGCTGTAGACAATTCATTCATCTGAGCTTTAGACTTCTGTCATACATCTTGCTTCTTGCACGTGGATGATGGCCCCTGCATATCATCCAGCTCACTGCAGAGCCTTAGCAGTAAGGAAGTGTGTGTTTTTAAAAACAACTAAGTGACAAAGACAAATGTCAGACTGAGGTAATTGCTATCTTATAAAATTTGCCATTCTCACTCAGACTCCTGCTCCATCTGTCTAATCTCCCTCCCTGAATCCGATCCGCCATTCCCTCCTAAACAGAAAGGCCTAGTTTTTAATATTTCTTTAGGCTTTAGAATTCTAAGCTTGTCAAACAGGACTGGCGCTACTGTAATTGTATCAAGAGGTAATTAATTCATATGCTACACTTCGCCTACAGATTGACTAGTTCCTTATGTCAAATTCATACTTTAAATGGTCTCTGCTGACGATAACCTGTGCAATATACCTTCATTCTACAGCCTGCGTTGTCGTAAGATTGTAGAGAAGAACTGCTTTAGATGCCACAGTGATAGCAGTGTAAAAACCCAAGAGAAATAAATAAGAATATATTCCTCGAGAATAGAAAGACAAGATTTCTTTAGCTATAATCAAGCAAAATTCAACCCTAGAGTCTTTGCAAATCCAAAAATCCCATTTATTTGAAGGCTTGGTACGAAGACAGTTGAAGCTATATAGCTCATTTGTTGTATCCTAATTCCCTCTCTGACAGGCTTTTTGCCTTGGGAAATCTTGTGCCTGAATTTTCCCAGTAGAAGCTGCTGTAATCCAGCTTTCAGTTGGGCCTGTTTCCATAGTCAGAATAGTTGTCATATTTTAAAATAAAATAAATATTATTTATTTTCTCTCTAAAATAGAAAAATTTAGAAAAGACTATAATGAAGAGCTGCCCAAAATCTTCCTTTAGCCTATGAACCAGAACACCCTTCCATTTCTTTTCACACTTGAGAGGCATGAGAAGTTATGATGATTAGGTGTTTCCAACAGTTTCAAGAACTTCCTCATCTTGCTTTCAAAAGAAAGCCAATTAATCAGTAACACTCACCAGTAGGTATGTCATTATGTCATCATTGTTCTAACAGCTGACACTCCCGGACTACATTTTCTCAGGTTACTTTAGTCTAAATGTAAGTGTTCACTACTGAATTATCTTGGGTAGTCAAATCCAAAGCTTATGGGAAACAGTTACAGAAAGACCTCACAAAACAGAATGAGTGGGCAAAAAAGGAGCCCCTCCTCTTAGATCTAAGTATAAGGTGGGAGGATGTCAGGCATCTGTTGCAGCTCTGGCCCCAAGCTCTGGGCTTGAAGTTGGAACTACAGCCACTGCCCTGACCCTCTGTGCCATCTGCCCGTCCCCGCCTCCACCCCACCACTGCCTCTGCCCCATGATGCCCTGCCTAGGAAATGGAGTATGTACTGGCTCTGACTCCCACCTGGCCAGACAGCAGCAGTTGCAGATCTGGGCCCAGCCTCAGCTCTCCCTGGCCTGAGACCCAGGCTGCCATTGCCACAACCACTGCTGTTTGGCCGGGTGGGGGCCAGAACTCAATGCCCCAGACTGGAAAGGGGCATGGCCTGGGGCCAGAGCTGAAGCTGGAACTGGACCTGGAGCTGCAACTCTGGGTGAGTGGCACTGTGGGGGAGGGGGCACATGGGGAGCCAAGTTGAGGGTGGGCAAGAGGCAGGAGGGGACAGGCACCAGGGGGCACAAGCACAGGGCAGGAGGTGGCAGGCATGGAGAAGGACAGGCGGCACAGGGTGGGGGAGAACAAACAGCAAGGAGGCAGATGCCAATGGGTACTGGCCATGCAGGAGAAGCAGGCAGCAAGGGATGCAGGTGGGGCAAGGGACAAGTCCCCTGCTGCCTGCCCCCTGTACCATGTGCCCCACTACTACCTGCCCCCCTTGATGCTGCTTAACCCTTGCCACTGTTTTTCCCATCATGATGAATTTAAGATGACCATCCATGTTCACTGGGGCCAAAGACCCCAGACTCAGAGGCAGGTCACTCCCTCTGGCCATGCCCCCTAACTTCCAGTTGACTGTCAGTAGTCCAATGGGCCAGATAAAGTCATGTCCATGGGCCATATGTTTGAACACCCCTGCTCTAAATCATCTACTATATGTCCAGTTTACTACTTACCATTGGTTTACTGCTTCATGTATTTGTCCATGAAAGAGTTTACTAAAAACTGTGTCTGAAAATGACTAATGATTCAGGTTTCAAAGTGCCCAACACAAGACTCCTTAAGCTAAAATGTTCCTTAACAAAATACAGAACACTTCATCCCTCTAAATTAAAGCCCTTTAGGTTTCTCAAACTGGTCACTGAAATGAAGGCCCTCATTTTTTAAATTCTAAGCTAAGAATATCAAATACAGCTACCTAAAGGCTCCTTCAGCCCTATTTAGGCATCTTCTTTTTCAACAGAGATCAGTGGTGCCAGCTGGGTTCCCAATACTTTCAAATCAAACGGGGCCCAAACATATGGAAGAAAATAACTTTCCGTCCCTAATTTAGCAAATCTTGGCCTTTTTTGTTCTTTCATTTCTTGTAACGTGAGGCAAAGTGGTCTTTGGTTTAGACTGAAGTCCACATTCTGTGGAGCACATTAGAGCTAAATGGCACTTCCTTATGAAACATGGCTCTCCAAACATACTCCCTGAGGACAAATGGAGAGCTTCTCTAAAACTTGTAGATCAGGTACATCTGTCCATGTAAGAGAACTAGCTTGAACTTCAAGGAGGAGAGAAGGGGAGATAGAGAAGAGTTCTGGGATTCCTGTGGTTCTCCCCCCCACTCCCCAGTTATCCAAACCCACACATTCTCCATTTCCTTTTGAAAATCAAGTTTGCCAAAAGTATCCTTTTTAAAAGGAAAATATACAAGCAAGCAAACCAGACCTGTCAAAAACCTGCAGTTTTCTTTTTAGAAATTGATACAAACCAAAATAAGGTGAAAGGAAAGAAAACAGTTTCTGTGTTTGCATGTGCACCCTGGCAAACCACAATGATGGTTACATCTGTCTCACAGCTTAGGGGCTGGGGAAAGTCTACCCCTGCTTCTGCCTTGCCCTCCTTGGTTCTCTTTATCTTCATGTGGCTCCTGGTCCTTTTCCACTTTCTCCAGGTTTTCCCTTTTCATCTGCTCTCTTAGAGTTAGGCTCATGGTGGTGAAAAAAAGGGAGGGGAAAGGATAGCTGTTGAATGCTATATTCAGGGTCAAAGGCTTCCAAGAACTGATTCAGTGTCTGACTCATGTTAGGGATGTCCTCAGAGCTGCCTTAACTTCTGGCCTTTCCCAATTCTACTTCTTTCAAGTTTCACACATAGGCAGGCCTGTAACACCCTCCTGTATGGGCTGGACAGGTAACACCCAGGCTATCCACAAGCTAGATCCAGTTGATGGTCCCAATCCAGCACAGGGCAGTCGTGGCATGGCCCCATCCAGTTGTGCAGAGGGGGACAGGGGCTCCATCCCAGCTCTAACCGGGGTGGGGGGGTTGGCACAGCCCCAACCCAGCCCCACAGGATAGAGGGGGCATGACCTAGTCCCAACCCTGTTTCATGGGAGAAGAGGCTTGAGCTGTCCCAAACCCAGCCCCACAGGGGGAAAGGGGAATGGCTCAGCCCCATTCAGCCCAGGGGAGGGGCATGGCCCAGCCTCATCCAGCTGTCAGGTGAGTGGAGGGGACATGACTTGATCCCAACCTGCTGCACAGCATTCAGGGTTTGGGAATTTGGGTGTGGGGAGGCTGGCCATATTTATTACCACTACTTCCCTGCTGCCAAAGTTTCTGATCTGTGGGGAGCCCATGAACCGATACTTATGGCTCAGTGGGCTTGATTTGGCCCGCAGGCTAGAGGTTGAGCACCCGTGACTTAAATTGTCATAAGGAAGGAACAGTGGAGGCCAAACTTATTGGCAGGCATGCCACAAATTGGCCATGCATCCTCCCAAAGCCATGCCACTCTGATCCCTTTGCACCACCCAGTCTGTTGCTCTGCTTTCTGTTTTCTTCCCTGTGCTCCCTGCCCAATTCATTGTTTTGCCTTCTGCTTCCTGCCCTATCTGCTGCCATGCTGCCTGTTCCCTCCCAGATCTGCTGCATGCTATACACAGAAGCTATTCAGGCTACTTGTGGCATCCATGCCACAGAATGTCCACCCCTGCTCTTTAACACAGCTTGTGGGAGTTCCCTAAGCATATGTTTTAGACAAACATCCAATCCAAGAGGAGGTAAGCTTTCCTATCAGAATTAATAGATACATTTCTTAAAAAATCTTTAATGAATTTCTCCAGTGAGTGCTTGCCCTTGCTGTTAAATAACTGTGCCTTATTTCTAGTCTAACTTTGTCCAATTTCAATTGCCAGCCATTCAATATTGCTGTTCTTTGTCTGTTAAACTGAATAATAGTCTCTTATCAAATTCCTGTTTCCATTTAGATACTTACATGCCCTTTCACTTTCTTTTTTGATAAACTAAACAGATTGAGTTCTTGGAGCCTTTCACTATAAGCAATGTTGTAACCATTCTCACAGCTCTTCTCTGAATCCTTTCATGTTAATTAGCTTCCTTTTTGATATGCTTAAACTATCACTGTGGACAGCCATGTAGCATATGGCTGTCAAATGAAAATGGTAAGTGACCTTCAACTTCCTATTATCTGTATAGGTCACTTACAGCATATGGCTGTGATAGAGTTTAATTAAAAAGTATGTCACTGAAAAAAGGCAAAAGCCTGTTGCATCCTGAGTGGATTAGCATTGAAATAAAATATATAGTAAATAATTGCCAATTTCTCCTTGCCTGATAAATGACATATGATAGTACTATAATTCTTCCTAAAAGAAATGAGTAATCCTTCACCTGAGAGTTCTGGACTAAGGGTGCCTATACACAAACATCGATGCTGCTCTGACTCACTGTAATGCTTGAGTGTGGCAATTACCACACTCCAGCGTCATGTGTTTCAAAATCCCTGCACTGAAAAATGGTGGCTGGAACACTTTAACTAAAGCTATTATGGTGAGCTTTATTTAAAGCGTCCCTTCCGCCATTTTTCAGTGAAGAGACATCGATACAGGTAATGCTTTGGATGCTTTAATTAGAGAGGCTCTTGGAGTCCACCTCCCAGAGCACATGTATAAATGCCCTGTGAGATGCTTTACAACAGAGTACTAATGGCAGAACTCTAAACTGTGTGTTTTTCTGTTGGCCTTTATGCATGAAAAGAAAGAAATAATGTGAACAGCATAGAAAGTCACAGAATAATAGCATCATGCTAATTGCTAGAGCAAAGGCAAAAGGTAAAAAGTCAAAATCCAGGTGAGGAAAATACATTGGCAGATGGAAACAAGTAATAGAAAAAGTTCAAATCAAACTAATCCTTTAATGCTATTCCCAATAACTGGAATGTATAGATGAAAAAGCGCACAAGGATACAAAAAAAGCTTCTGGCCCATACAGCCAATAATTTAACAATAGTGACTTGATCTTTAGAGGCAATGGAAGCTGAAGGTGCACAGCACTTCAAAACACCTGGACATCATGTACATCATCTAAGAATAGCCTCTGGTAAGGAGCAGTATGAAGCCAGTCAATTTCAAGCAAAGCTTGAGTTAAAATTCCACCTCAGGAAGAAAGAATTATTTTCTGAATTCTTGGAAAATCTTATCCACTGCTATCGGCTTTGTTGTTATAAGTGGGTTAAATATTGCTGAAACTGGTGAATATAATAACCTCCTTTCATGTGAGAGAAACATTAGAAACAATTGGCACTTCCAAACCACAAGCAGATGTCACTATCTAAAACAAAGGTCATTCTGGTGTTTGAACTGTGTGCGCTCAGAGGTAGGGCTGTGTATTGGTCTGTGTGAAGGAGAGAAACCAGAAAAACCACGGGCTAGAAACAGAGAGCCAAAGGCTCCAGATGTAGCAAGAACAATTAGTCCGTAGGAAAGCCAAGAAAGAAAGATCTTAGGCTGAGCACTGGAACTATGAGTGAAGGAACTATCTCCTTTGACTGGACTTCTTTGATTCCTCTTGTGTTCGTGAAAAAAAAATACTTTGTACAGTCTTCAAAATTAACATCAAAGATACCTGACTTCACCATCTGTTTCTCCTCCTAATGAAACAAGCTATAAGACAACACATTTGGCCCACCCTTGGGTCACAAAAGTAATGTATTAGTCTTCCAGTTTCACTCATGTTACTCTGTGGGCTAGTGCTGGGAGGTGGATTAAGTATCCATTCCTAACAACCAGCCATCCTTGCTGGGCTGGAAGAGAGGCAGGAGGAGGAAAAGAAAGGGGAAGGGGAAAGGGAAGAGAAGGGAAAATAGAATATGAAGTGCTGTTTATGATTCCTTTAATGAAGGGACAGGATTTGTGCCTAGATTTTATGAGGGCCTATGCAAGGAAAGGCAGAGATAAAGCTCCTTGCACTCCCACCTCCCTCTGCCTGCCTTGACTGACAAAAGGACTAGAAAGAAACTGAAGAAAAATGATGGAAGTAATACAAGAAAGCTTAGTGACAGGCGGGCAGTTATTATATGCTTTGTGAGCTCATGATGGTGCATTGGGAATTGTATTTTAATTGGTACATTTATAATGGATGTATTTCTTTCACAATGTGTACTTTAACTCGTGTCCTGGCATGAATACATTGAGTATTTTTAGGAAATTAAATGAGTAAAATTAGACAAATTCTTTAGAGGCCAGATCTGGAGTTGCTACATGTTGGTGTAAGCTTGAAACTAGGTAGCGCAGATTCTGTTAAGTGACTTGATGGAGAAGTCGGCATGGACTGCAAAATTCACTTCAGATGCAGGGTATATTATCCCGCACAGACCTTCATGCTGCCTTGGCTGTATTGCTACCATATGCTAACTAGTTTACAACTATTTTGAGTATGTCTATGAAGCATACAGGGCAGACATACCTTGATCACTGTGTAGAGGTGTAATGATACCTATACATAAGAAAGATATCTGAAAGATAGTTTCAGAAAGAGAACTTTTCAATATTGCTCATGAAGATATAACAAGATCCAATGGCTAGAAGTTGAAAAAAATTCAACCCTGAAATAAAATATAATTTCCTAGCAAGGAGGATAATTAAACACTGGAACAACTTACCAGGAAAACCTGGGAAGGGGATGGAAAAGAGAAAGTTTGGATAGATAGCTTAAAGGCTAAGAAAATCAGAGCCATGGTGCATAAGCTTTTGTGAGTCTGAGCTCACTTAAGAGCTTCATCATATAACTCTACCCTGGCTTTTGCCTGACTTCAGAGTAATACAGCTAACAATCTCTTTGATTCTTCAAGATAAGATTAAATGATTTTCTTTAAAAAAGCATGCTTGAATCCAGTTTTTAGGAGAAATTCTGTGGTCTGTGTGTGTAAGGGAGAGAGGAGGAGGTGGGCTAGGCTGTGGATGATTGCAGTGGTCCTTTGTGACCCTGAAATTTGTGAATCTCTTACTGAGTGGGCGCATCTACACAGGACATTTACTTCAGAGTAAGCTAATTAGCTCCACAGTAAACATTGTGCATCTACATGTCTGACCCTATTAGGCTGGGGTAATCTAATTTACTTCGTAGCAGTTCGCGTGTAGATGCTGCCACAGCTGGCTGGGGCACTAGGATGCTTCAGTGCAGGAGCTGCATGGCTAGTGCTGCACTGGAGTAACCTCATGCCCCAGCCAACCCCTCTGCAGCATGCTAAGCCGAGGGGAGCAGCCCCAGGCTAGCAGGCTGACTCCCTGGACCACCTGCCAGTAAGAACTGCTCCAACCCTACTCAACATGTGGCGGTCCTGGGTGCATAGTTAAACAGTGTGCCCAGGGGCAATAAACTCTCAAGCAATAAGCTCGGGAGTTTATTGTTTACCATTAATTGTGTGTATAGACACATCCATAGAATAGTCCAGTTTTGGGCACCACACTTCAGGAGGAATGTGGATGGCCTGGAGAGGATTCAAAGGAGGGCCACTCACCTGGTTAAAGGCCTACAAAAAAAATCCTATGTGGACCGATTGGAAAACCTGAACCTCTTCAGCCTCCACAAGAGAAGGCTGAAAGGTGATCTTATGGCCACCTACAAACTCATTGGGAGGGCCAGCAAGAAATGGGGGATACAATGTTTACCAGGGCATCTGTTGGGATAACTAGTAATAATGGCCACAAACTGGAAGAGAGCAAATTTAGATCGGACATCAGGAAAAATTCTTTACAGTGAGGGTTGCCAAAATATGGAATATGCTTCCAAGTGAGGTGGTGCTGTCCCTTTCCTTGGAGGTATTTAAAAGGAGATTGGACAGACACCTGGCTGGGGTCATCTGACCCCAGGACTCTTTCCTGCCGAGGGTAGGGGGTTGGACTTGGTGATCTAATAGGTCCCTTTCAACTCTAACAACTATGAAACTATGAAATAGGACCTGGCCCCAGTACCCCACGGTTTTTATCCTGTAGGTTTGACCTGGGGTGGTGTCTGACTGGGAAGTGACTGTTGCAGGAGTGGGCACTCTTGCCTTTATTGGGTATATCAGATAAGCCTAATGCAGGCTGGAGCACTCACTTCTGCTGCCACTCTTCCTGCATTCCCTTGCCGTAAAGAGAAGTGGTGGCAGAGTTTTGCCTGGTGGCACTCTGGCAGCCTGTGTTTCCTATGGTTCAGCAGGCTGCTGCACTGTTGCACACACCTGTTTCCAGGAGGAGCATGTGGGGTCAGACTGGGGAGCACATGGGGAAGGGCTGCAACACAAGAGGCGTTTGCAGTGCAGGCAGGAATACCTGCTTCTGCTGTAGCCATTTCCTAGTCAGGCACTGCACGAGGTGAGTGAGGCGGTTTCACTTAGTTTCAGCAGCAGTGGTAATGGCACTCTTGAAAGGGTCTTGCACCATCCCAGAGTGCTGTAGCCAGTTGAGAACTGCTGGTCTATGATGGTCTATTAACCCTTTTCTGAGATGCTACTTTCCAAAGCAGTTACCCATCCAGTAAGGAGATCGTACTATTTGTTCCCAGAGGCATTACTTTGCATTTGGCTGCATTCAAATACTTTGTTTGTGCTGTGACCATTTCACTAAATGATTCAGATTAATAGATTGGAAGGGATCTCGCAAGATAATTGGGTCCAGCCCCCCTGCACTAGGCAGGAAAGACAACTGGGTCAAGTGACTCCAGCAAGGTGACTATCCAGTCTCCTCGTGAAGATTTCCAGGGTAGGTGATTGCACCACCTCTGGAGGGAGCTTATTTCACAGTCTGGGCACTCTAACTTTGAAGAAGTTTTTCCTAGTGTTAAGCCTGAAACCATCTTCCAGGAGTTTGTGGCCATTACTCCTGGTTTTCCCCAAGGGTGCCCTGGTAAACAGTTGTTTGCTGAGCCCTTGAAGTATTCCCTCCATATAGTGGTAAGCTGTTACCAAGTCCTCTCTCAGGCTTCTCTTTTTTAGCTGTTACCAAGTCCATTAGCCTTTCCTCATATGGTCTGCCTTGCAAGTCTCTGACCATATGGGTGGCTCTTTTCTGGGCTCTCTCAAGCTTTTCCACATCCTTGTTGAAGTACAGCACCCAGAACTGGATGCAGTATTGCAGCTGCAGGCTCACCAATGCAGAATCACTTACTTGGTTTTGCTGGAGATGCATTGGTTGACCAAAGTATTGTTTGCCCTGCTGGCTACAGCATGGCACTGATGGCTCATGTTCATACTATGATCTATTATTACCCCTAGGTTCTTTTCAGTTATGGTGCTAGTCAATTTGGAGCCACTGAGCCTGTAAGTATGTTAGGGATTGTTCATCCCCAGATGGAGCACTTTACACGTCTCAATGTTGAATTTCATTTGGTTCTGATCCGTGCAACTTGCCAGCCTGTCCAGATCTGCCAGTATCTGCAGCCTATCTTCAAGTGTGATCACACTCCCCCATAACTTGGTGTCATCCGAGAACTTGGCCAGTAAGCTCTTCACCCTCACATCCAAATCATTGATAAAGTTATTTAAAAGCACTGGAACAAGCACTGCCCATTGATGGACACCACTGGCCACTTTTCACCAGGACGACACAGATCTGTTCAGTAGAATTCTCTGGGTCCTACCCCAAAGCCAGCTTCCTACCCACCTGACCGTCTTGCAGTTAAGCCTGCAATCCTCCAATTTCCCATGAGAACATCATGGGATATCAGATCAAAGGCCTTTTGGAAGTTTAGGTATACATTGCCAACCTCCTCTCTCTTATCCAGGTGGTGAGTTACCCGGTCATAGAAGGAGATGAGAATGGAAAGACAAGACCTGTCCGCAATGAAGCGATGCTGGCTGTCATTCAGAATCCTACCTTCTGCAAGCATATTGCATATAGACTCCTTGATGAATTTTTCCAGGATTTTCCCTGGGATAGAAGTTAGGCTAACTGGCCTATAGTGGCCCAGGTCCTCTTTCCTCCCGTTCTTGAAGATGGGCACAACACTGGCCCACTTCCAGTCTTCAGGAACCTCCCCCAAGCACCATAAGTTTTGGAAGAGTTTTGCCAGAGGTTCTGTGATGACTTCGGCCAGCTCCTTTAACACTCCTGGGTGATGTTCTTCCAGTCCTTCTGACTTATTAATGTCTGACTTTTCTAAGTGATCATGCACCAGCTCAACATCAACAGTAAAAAGTTGGTCATTCCCACCATGCCCATTCTGAACCTTATCTAGTATGATTTTCCCTTTTGTCCACTGAAATACTGAAGCAAAGTAGTCATTCAGGAGTTCAGTTTTCTCCTGAATATCAGTAGCCAGCTGTCCTGAGTTGTTAAGTAATGGTTAACACATGCCCATTTGTTTTCCTCCTGTTCCCTACATACCTAAAGAGGGACTTCTTATTGTCCTTGATTTCAGTTGTTAGTTTCAATTCAGTCACCACCTTAGCTTTTCTAAAATGCTCCCTGCAAGTGCAGGCCATTGTTGCATAGTCCTCCTCAGAGACTGTCCCAAGCTTCCATTGTTTGTATGCCCCTTTCCTATTTTTCAAGAGGACCATGATATTCCTAGCAAGCCAAGAGGGCTTGCCAGCCTTTCTGTTACCTTTCCTCTGCTTGGGAATGGACTTTTGTGCTTCGAGGATAGTGTCCTTGAGGGACGACCACACTTCACGCACTCCTTTCACCTTCGGTCCCTGGTCTCATAGTGCTTCCCCTATTATTGCCCTGAACCTGTTGAAATTCATTTTTTAAGTCCAAAATTTCAACTCTCCTAGCTGATGTACTTGCCTTGTGACGGACAGTGAACGTCATGGTTTTATGGTCACTGTCACCCAGGCTACACTCTATGTTCAAGTTGCTCACCAGATCATCTCCTTTAGCTGATACTAAATCTAGGAGCGCATACCTTTGGTTGGCCCATGCACTTCCTGAGTCAGGTAGAGCTCTTGAATACAGGTTCCTTTGGTCTATCTATTCTACAATTCCTCTGTAACAGTAACCCATCATCTTCATTATTTTAATACACTACAAATGTTTGTGTTATCTGCAAACTTTATGACCACAGACTTAACTTTATTCTTGATACAAGTATTGAACTAAGAGCCAGTGCCTGAAGATTCTAGAAAAAGGCTCTATTCACTGATGTGTCACTATTAACAACTACTTTCAACAAAGAAGTGTCATGTTAGGTCCATATAACTAAACTTTTTAAATCTAAATGTCACGTAATAATGACTAAAAGAAGTCCAGATATAGTATACCTAATAGTTATTTTTATCAGCTAGACTGGGCTTTTGTCAAAAAAGACAATAGGGTGTTTAAACAAGACCTATAATACCCTGCTGATTGCATTAATTATATTTTTAGCCTGTAATTCCTTGCTAATAGAATCCCACATTAACTGTTCTATTATTTTACCCAGAAACTAACTCATCTGCAATTCCCCAATTCATCCCTTTACTCTTATTAAATATGGAAAATATATTAGAAATTCTTTAATCCTTTGGAAGGTTCAAGGTTTGTTTAAAAAACAACATTAATTAGAGGCTTCCTCAGCTGGTACTTTAAGATTTTTGAGTGTAAGTTCTCCAGACATCATCTGGAAACACTTAATTTTAGTAGATGATGCTTCACATCCTGCTTTTTTACAGATGGTAAACTTTCTACTCCAGCCACAACATATAAGATCAATATGTCCCCCTACTTCATTTCAAATAACAGAACAGAAATACCTATTTAACTTTGCTGTTTTTTCTGCATCACTACTGGTATTTATAATGTTACCATCTGAATCTAGCAGTAGATCTATATCTAACTTTGGGGATTTTTAGGTTCCCAAATATATTTAACATATGTTTTTATCTCTAACCTTAGTGGTCATTCTGATTTAAAGATTCCTTTAACTGTCATCATTGGTCAGATATATTTTACAATTTGTAACTTATATGCTTTGCTATTTACTTCCCCCTTTCCCATCCTTTGCATACTGACTTCCTGTTTTCTGGTTGCTTCTGTATGATTTCTGGTAATTTTTGCCCTGGGTAATTTTTTTTCATGTTTCTTCAGTAATAGTAGCTAAATTTCATTCTATAAGCATTTAAGAGCCTGCAGATGTGTCTATATGAGACATTTACTGTGCAACAGATTAATTAGCATGCTCACCTGGGCAACTGGTGCCACCTTAGTCAGGGGAGGTACCTGCCCCCTCAGCAACGGTCCAGGGGGGTCCCCCCCACAGCCATTCACAAGGTGGCCTATCTATCACTGCGGCCTCTTCTGGGAGTGTCGCTCCCCAGCTGGCACTTTCAGGGTAGGCACTGGAACTCCTGCCTGCCCCCCTGCCTGTCACTTAAGTGGTGAGTGTGGCTGGTCAGGGGGTGCACCAGCACTCTCAGGGGGTGCACATGCACTCCCGTGCATCTCCTACACATCGCCACTGCATGCTCCCATATAAGCTGGAGTAAACTAATTTACTCTATAGCAGGATAGTACTAGAAAAAAACTGCACAGCAATGCACAGACTCTACACTTTGCTGGCTGGGGCATGAGGGTGCTTCAGCATGGGAGCTGCCTGCCAGCCAGCTCTGCACTGAAGCAGCTTTGTGCCCCAGCCAGCCCTTCCACAGTAGGCTGAACACAGGGGAGCAGCAGTCCTGGGCTGGCAGGCTAACCCCTTGGATCCCCTGCCAGACAGGGCTGTTCCAACCCAGCTCAACATGCTGTGGTCCTGGGTGAATGTTCAAATGGCAATAAACTCCATAGTTTATTGCTTTGCATTACTTACACGTGTAGATATGCCCTGTGATTCTGAATTGTCTATGATTCTATAAACCACATGGGAGTCTAATATAAAACCTGTCAATTCCCATCCTTGTAGCAGAAGGAGTATGCATCAACTTTAGCATTCCAGTCATATGATCCACCCCACCATATTTTAGTAAAAATATGGAAACCATTTCATATTTCTTTTCACATTTGAACATCTCCAACTCCTCTTATAACCTAAGTTCCTAGTATTAATACATAGATAAAATACGTGTTCCTTACCTATTCACGTGCGCTCAGATTTTCTGTGTGATACTTTGAAGCTTATTTACACATTTGAATGGTTTCATTCCTGTTTAGTGTTAGTTTAAAGCTTTGCCAGCTAGTCTACTTAGTTTATCAATCAAGTTATTGGTAGCCCCATTACTGAGGTGGAAGACATCAGAATAATGCAATCCCCCTCTTTTCATACTAAGCACCTCAATATTCCTCTCTCACTGTAATGTTCCACGAGACAAAATTTTCCCCATGCTACTTACCTGACCACTTATTCACTGTCAGCATCCTTGCTGCTGATGTGAAACTGTACCTCTATGGGTGGGTCTACATGAGACACCACATTGTTGTAATGATGAGCTACTGCGCAGTAACTTGTTGCTACAGCACAGTAGAGTCAGAAATGACCCGTACAGTGTCAGGACTGTGCAGTAACATTGGTTACTATGCAGTTATTTAGTACTTGCTTAAGCAAGTAAACTGTGCAGAAACAACTGTGCAATCCAGTGCACATGTAGGCGCATGCTGTATGAAGGAAAGCCTCCAAACTCCCTCCCACAAACTCCCAAGGAAATTCTACTCCTTGAAACTTGAAGAAGGCATTTCCAAGATGGTGTGGCAGTAAGGTGCATGGTTGATAGCCCAGAGGTTGCAAGTTCTAGATTATAGCAGAAGTGTGCACAGAGCAGCCATGTCACATTCCAACAAGTCTGTGAGTTCAGGTAAATACCTTGTCACAGGGACATGGGAAGGCAAGGACGATCCCAGAAACTCCATTCTCTCCCATAAGCAGCAGTATGTGCTTGCATGCCTTAGACATATTGCTGAGTGGGTGTTTGAAAATCTGGGCATTTTTAACTGCATGTCTGCCCACATGAATTTTCAGTGAGTATGTTTAAATGACTAATTTTACTACTGAAATGAAGAAGGTAAGAATTGCACAGAATTGCACATGGAAGCAACAAAATCAAAATGTTTAATTCTGAAAATGCTGACTGGTCTGTAGGACTCAGCCTCACACTACAGCCCTTTTGCCCCCTACAAACCAGACTGATGCTGCTTGCAATCTATTCTGACACTCGAGTAGGAGCTATAGATTATTGCTGACCCAACAACAGGAGTAAGTGAAACCCAGTATGTTTCAGTTATTTGTGTATAACCCAGAGCTACTAACATTTGCTTCATGGCATTCCTGCAATTACCAAAACCTGAGTTCAATCTATCTGAAAGTATGAGGAGCTCATTCTTGCTGATAACAGTGCAGGGAAAAGGTCAATTGGGATTTCTGGGGGAAAAAAAAGTAAAGAGGAGATGCTTATCCCAGTCTGTGAAAAGCTTTGTTAGTTGTGTGTCCACCCATTGCTAAAGGGCATTCTGATTCCATCCTTGGTGTGCCATGCTCTTCTCATTTGTGCAAGACAGGCTAATGATTGTTTAGTAGGAAAGCCAACCACTCTCCTTCTAGCCTCTCTCTCTCTATGTATGCCTCTCTTTTCATAGTATCTAGGGTCAGAAGGGGCCTAGAGCAGGCCATCTAGTCTGACCCCCCGCCAATAGCAGGAACGAGTGCTGGGGTCACAGGACCCCAGCCAAAGAGTGTGAATCATAGAATACTAATCAAAGGAAAGTTGGGCTAGAAGAAAGTTTGACCTCCACAGGTCAAATCTAGTCCAATCCCCTGCCTGAGACCATTCCTATGCAAACCATTGAATACAAATCCATACTCTAATCTCTTAGTAAAACTTCTGTCAACCCTGACACACAAGTGCTTACGTTTCAGTATCTATTTAATATTGGATCAATTTTCCATCTTCAGATGAGCTTAAATTGTATCCTCCCTCATGTGTGCAGACTTACTCAGAATAATGTTATTCATGCAATGGTGCTTCTAAAGGTGAGCATGTAACAGCCTGGACTCTGAAGGAGAATTTGAATGAGACACCTGTGTGCCAGGAGAGGCAGCGAAGAAAATACTATTTACAGTGACACGGCCACATGTTAAAGACAAAAAATATTCAGGAACATGAACACCTTGTGCCTCCTGTGGCTGGGAGGGACATGGCGACCACCCGCAGGTGTCAGCTGTGGTGGCAGAGATGCAACAGCGGTGAGCGGCAACTGTCCACAGACAGCCATGGTGATATTGGTGGTGAAGGTGAGCTGAGCAGGGACCGTCTACAGGAGGCCGTGGTGGTGTCGGTGGCAAAGGGGGAATGGTGAGAGCCAGTGGCAATCAGCAACTGTCCACAAATGTCACTGGCAGTGGAGGGGGGTACAGGGGTAGCAAGTGGTGGCCACTTGCAGGCACCGCCTGCAGCATTGGTGGTGGCCTCTCAACAGGGTGCACATGCACCTGCATGCACCGCTTACACATCATCAATGTTCAGGAACACAGGAGTGGAAAGGGACTCATGGGCCATCAAGCCTGGTCCCTGACAATGATTGCATGCCCTTGCAATCCCTCAAAAAAACACTTGGAACCTCATGTTTCAGGGGTGTACTTGGTAGCCGTGTTGGTCTGAGACAAAAAGACATACAAAAAACTAGAACTCTTGGTTCCAAGAATTCTTGAACCAATTCTTGGAACCAAGAGCTCTAGTTTCGTGTATGTCTTTGAGGTCTCACACACATTTGCGCACTGCTAAATGACAGCAGTGTCCTAGGGAGTGTTGAGTGTTGTTGTTGCTGTGATGATGAAGGAAAACAGCCAGAGGCTGCAAGTCTTGGGTAGCAGGATCATACAAAGCGAGGGTTGGAAAGGGCCTCAGGTCATCTAGTGCTAGTCTAACCCCTGCTCAGAGCAGGACCATCCCCAACCAGATCCTCCCAGCCAAGGCTTTGTCTAGCTGGGTCTGAAAAACCTTCAAGGATAGACAGTTCAGAACCTCTCTGGGCAACCTGTTTCAGAGCTTTACTACCACCACTAGAGTTTTTGCCTAATATCTAACCTAAAACTCCCCTTCCTGCAACTTGAGCCCATTGCTCTGTGTTCTGCTACCTGCCACCACTGACAACAGTCTAGCTCCATCCTCTTTATAACCCCGCTTCAGGTAGTTGAAAGCTGTTATTACATCCCCCCTCAGCCACCTTCTCTCCAGATGAAATAAGCCCAGCTCCCTCAACCTTTCCTCACAAGTCATGTGTCCCAGCCCCCTCTCCATTTTCGTTGCCCTCCAAAGGTCTCTCTCCAATGTGTCTGGTATCTCGGGCTGGGCTATCCCATCCACACTTGTTAAAACGAGACCTCTTAGGCTCTGATGGCAGTTTTCAAGCCCGGTGGCCTGTCCTTGCCTGGTCTCCCTCAGACACAACTAAGCACCCCCTGGCGCAGGCAGGTGCCCCTGCCAGCGTCCCCAGCTCGGTATGAATCTACTCCGGGAGGTTTCATCACAGGATATAACGACATTAATGACTGATTTACTGTCCTGTACTCAGCAAGGCATTGAAAAACCCACTGCACTCCCGCATAAATTAGATTCAACATTCAATATTTATTTCAATTTGAAAGAATGCCCGATCTATCCACGACCCCTCAAGCAGTCGCCAGGCGACGTTTCTTTTTCCAGCACTCTCCAAACCACCCCCACGTCCGCGGCAGCCAGAAGCCAATGCCCCGCGACGCCCGCGCAGGCGCAGCTGGTCACAGGTGCCCCCCACCGGGGGGAGGGGCGCTGAGGCCGCCCGGCTCCATCCCGCCCCGCCCCCCCAAGCCCGGCGGTGCGCTTGCGCCTTCTCGCGCCCTCCATTGGCCGGCGACGGCCCCGCCCCGCGGCGCAGGGAGCGCGCCGCTCCGCCCTGCAGCTCAGAGGGAAGCGCCCTGCCGCGCAGAGGGAGGCGCCCGGCGGTCGCGGCCGGAGGGGAAGATGGCGGACCTGGACGAGCAGCTGTCGGACGAGGAGAAGGTGAGGTGGCCCGCCCGGCTCTCCCCGCCCCAAACCCAGCCTGCGGCGGCGCCTGGCAGCTGGTGGGGCCGGACCGGGGCCTGCGGGCGTGGGGCGGCGAGCGGCAGCCCCGGCCCGGGGACGTCTCCGCGCCGCTCCTTGTACGGTCCGAGCGCCGAAAATAGGAGCCGCCGCGGGGGAGGGGGCCTTGGGCGTTCAGCCTCGCCCTTCCGGGTCTTTGCCCCGCCCCGCCCCCGGAGCCGGCAGGGGGCCCTCCCCCGGTGCTGGGTGAAGGAGCGGCCCCGGGCAGGTGAAGAAGGGGCGCGGGCCGGGGCCGTGTGGGCAGGGCGAAGGGAAGCAACATGCTAGGAAGGGGTCTCGGTGCCCGGCTCTGGGTGCCGCCGCCCCTGCCCACAGGGCTGCTGTGGCGCGAGAGTTGCCCTGGAGATGTCTCTGGGAGGAGGGGCGGCCGCAGATCCCGGCCGTGCCGCCGCTTTCTCCCTCTTCTCACCGCTAATGCTCCGGGGCCAGGGTGTGGTGGTGCTGGTGTGTTTGCAGTGCTGGGATGCACTTTATGTAACTCTTCTTCTCTGGGTTTCTCCCTTTTTTTTGTTTCGGACGGAAAGGTCAGTTTAGGGGATTGCTGAACCTGTGGACATGATTCAGATATGAGAGAGAATAAATGAAGCTTCAGATTTCTTTGACATGACGGTGGAGGTGGGGGTTAACATGCCTTCATGTTCACTGTAGCCAGGGTGTCCCTCCATGTTTGCATCACTGAGTTGCAGATCAGGGAGCTGAACAAGAAATGCCTCCAGTACTTGGTTGTTGGTTGAGAGCTCAGCAGCAGTCTCCCACTCCCTGAAGAAGGGTGTTTGTGTCTAAAAAGCTTGCAGATAATTTTTTTTCCAACTACTTAGTTGGTCTAACAAAAAATATCACCTCTACCTAAGACTCTTGCCTCTAGTAGTTGGAGCGCCCACAGTGACCTGGGAAGAGCCTGTAAAGTGTTAATTTGCCCTGGTAGAAGGTATTTAGCTAGTATGTCAAAGGGTAAACTAAATAAAAAATAAGACTCAGCATTTATGCTGCTAAAAAGTATTTGCCACTGTACTTAATACACATTGTTGCTGCCTTGCACTGACTCGAACATATCACTTCTGCCCCCTTTTCCAGCTCATGCCACCTAATGGTGTTTCTCTGAGTTTCTCTTTCCCTTGTCACCAATCTGATAAAGTTCTGGGCTTGCTTTTTTCCAAAAACATTCTGGTTTTTTTCTTTTCCCAAACAAACTATTGATTCTCCAGGCTTGTAAAATCAACATCTACACCTCAGTGCTGCAAGTGAACACTGGGCACCATTGTAGGTCTGGGGGCACCATGGAACTTAATGACCTGCAAGAAGCCTTCCATTTCCCAGTACTTTTTTTTTTTTTTTCATGGGGCATGTGTACTTGTCCCAGTTACAGTTCAAGTTGCTTTGTGGTGCTTTTTCCACACACACCTTTCCATTTGAAATGCTAAAAGCTTAGAGCCTCCCTATTTCCTATCTTCCCCTCTTCTCCCTCCACCCATGCTTTAAAAGAAGTAGGAGCATTAGAATTGTTTTCTTTTCCCCTTCTCTTCCATCAAGAACAGAGCCACTGATTGTTTTATCCAGTTCAATCCTGCCAAAAAATTTGGATTTTCTTGTGTAGTTGGATTTTACCCAACACTTGCAGCATATATATTGGGAAATAAGACATTTGTAAGTCCTTTATACAAGACAGGCTGATGTGACTGAAGTTCTGTAACTCAGATGTTCTCAGCTTTTGCAGTGGAGATGCATCTACCATCCAGGGCATATCAAAGCGCAAAGGTGTTTGAGGTATAATCAAATATATTTTCTGATTGACCTGCACTTACACTTTCAAAAGCAAGTGTTGAAGGTATGCTATCTTTGATGAGGAAATGTGTGCTACTTGTGAAGCTTTCATTTATGGTTATATTATTGTGTTTGGATGACTGTTTAGGGAGGATTTAACTAAATCCACGTTTGTCCCTTACACCAAGGTATGTGAGGGTTTTTTCCCCTTGATTAAAATTGGGAGTATATTTTTAAATCGGTAACTTGTTCAAGTAGAACTTTTCTACTGTTTGATGCACTTCCCTTAATTATCATTGTATCAATCGCAAGATTCAGAAGCAGGTTCTCTTATGTGTGGTGCTCTTTAACTAAATTTTTTCTAGAACTTCTTACGTCTCTGCTGCACGTCTTAATGATGTCAGAATTTGCATTATTTTAGCTTGAAAAAAGATGCCCAGCTCAGCTTCAACTAGTTTGCATGCTGAGTAAATTATTGATAGAGCTGTGATTTTTGTAACAATAATTCTTAATTTACCAGCAGTTATACACATGAAGAAAAATACCCATATTTGCAGAAAAGCTACTGTCTCCTACACTTTTAAAAATAAATAAACAATTACTCTAAGTGGTTTCCCCACTGCAGAGTAATACTTCTGAGTGTTGTAATTTGGAGAACTAACACCACCATTTTTTCCCATAGGCCAGTATCCCTTTTGAACTATGTCTTCCCTCATGTTATGCATTATCCCCCCCCAATGAAGTGGGAAGATGTAGCACAACAGTTTTTCTTTCTGTTATCTATAGTAATGGCCTTAACCACATCAGTGCCTTTAGTCATAGAGATAACACAGTTTAAAAACGCACCCTTTTTGCCCTCTTAAGACAGGGCCATGAGGTGGTATAAAAAGGAGAAATGTACTAATGTTGGCCAGAAATAGATGGTACCAGTGGCACTCTCCTACATTGATGCAGGCAGGCCTGTAGTAGTCATGCTGGTGATTCTGGTGGTCTAATGGAAGAGGCAGTGTTGGCAGAACCATAGACATAATCCTAATGAGAGAACTGAAATTCAGGGAAGGAAGCAGTATACCTAAAGCTGTCTGTACTGGGTTTTTCATGATGGTGTATAAGCACTTCTTTAATTCATGACTAAGTAGTATAGTGGCAGCACAATTTCAGAAAGACTTAAGGTTTACTTCCTGTTTCAACTATCCATGTTGGCTGTAACTGTTTCTAAGATGAAACTTGCCTTATGAAGAAACAGTGCATCTCTTGCTGCTCTTTGGTGACCACTTCCATAGCCACACTGGGTATGTAAGTAATATCAGTGAGTACTAAAACAATTCAGAGTGAGACTAGGTATTTGGTGCGCACAGGAATGGATGGTACAGGAATGTAGGACTGGGACAGAAAATAGTGAAGAAACTGACAGTAATAAAATGCTGTGCATTAAGTGGAGAAATGGCCCTAAAAGCAAGGGACAGGAACAGCCAGCTGCAGAAAAGGAATGAAGAATGTTATTTGAAGCACCAAGTTAACTTGAGTTTCCAGCTAATTGTTAGTAGCTGAAACTGTCATGTCCTTTACCTCCAAAATGATCTCTATGCTGGCACATGCAGAATAAATATACTTGTTTTTGGGCTGTAGTGAGTTGCCTTTAACTAAGGGGGGAAAACCTTTTTTTTTTTTTAATTTAAAAAAAATCTATTTCATTCATGTGTATCTACCTTTGTGCATTTAGGAAGAAAATCTTAAAACTGACAGACCTGTCAGATTATACCTTATTAACAGGGCTGTCCAACCAGTGGCCTGTGGGCTGCAGTCATCCCACAGTGGATTAAAATGCATACCCCACCCCCATGCTTCTGCTGGGCTGCTACTCCCCTCATCACTCTTACTGCTGCAGCTGGGATCTCCTGGCTTTCCCTCCCCTCTCTGGTTTTTGCCTTTGGTCCCTAGGTACAGGGTGGGGTCAGGCAGGAGGAGGGTGCTGCATATGCAGCAGGAGGAGCTCCAGGCTGCCTGTGCTGCATGCATGAGGGAAACTACACTGTTGGGCAGTGGAGGGGAGCTGGTCTGCTCTCACTTCCCTCCCAGTAAAGAAAGACCTGAGCTACTTGTGCTGCACATGCATTCCAAGTTAAGTTGCTGCTGCACGTGCAGAAAAGAGGGAGCTTCCTTGCAATGCAGGGGATTCAGGCTGCTTGCTCTGGCAGTGGAGGAGAGCTGGGTTGCTTATGATGCCCACACAATTGTTTGCCTGTGTGGCTTCTCAGGAGGTGGGGGTGGCACTTGCAGAACGTGTGGCCTGGGGGACTCCAGTTTGTGGGGCATCCACCCTCCCAGTGTCCAGAAGTTGGGCAGCCCTGTTTTATAATAGAAAATAAGCAGTATGTGCTTGATAGCAAAGTTTTAAAGTCAAACCACTGAACTGGTAGAGGCTGTAAGCTAAGTACCAGGAATTAGAATTTTTAAAGTGCTAAACCTACTTTTAATATTAGTCACTTTTTATTTAGCTGTACAAAGAAAATAATTTATTTTTCAATATTTTCATGTAGGTTTTCCAAGTTGAAGAACTGATTGGAAATTAGAAAAAACAGAAAAGCTTGTCATCTTTCAGTCTATGAGTAAAAACTAGATGTGAGAGGATGAGGTCCTTCAATATTAAAATTTTGAAAGTTGTAGGGCAAGAGCCTCTTTTACCCATTGAGTGTCAATAAGCATAACCCTACCTAGTTCAAGTCCCTGAAGAACTATTAATGCTTCGGTAGGAAGGTGCTCCTCTTCCTTGCTGCTTTTTGTGCATTAGTCTTGAGGTTAAGATGAATGTTTTTTTCAGGAACCTATTCTATCTAGCCCATATGTTCTGACCTACTAATTTTGGCAGATAAATTTGGTATTAAGGCGTAAGGACTTCAGAAAAATATGAAGGGAATGAACAGGTAACTTAACATTTGGAAAACATTTTGACACTTCGCAGCCAGGATGAAAAATTCTCTTACTGCTATAACCCCTACAACTAAGGGAATGAAATGAAATTTCAAGCGTTAAGGTGTTGTAGGTCATTGTAACATTCACTTGGTTAATAAAAAGTAGAACATGCTAACCTGTCTTTTTGATTATATTCTAAAACTGTGTGGACCTAAAGTCTCCTTGCACACTCATTGGATTTTGCAGTAATCCTAGATGTCTTACAGCAGCTTTAGATCATTGGAAATTTCAGATTTTTCAATTTCAAGTGAACAATTAATTTAGCACCCTAGTCCTTAGAATAAATAGAATTGAATACAATTATCTGAAAATCAAAATGCCACAGATTTTGAACTGGTGATGCCTAACTATTGAAAGCTGAGGAAAGGGTATAGGAAGGTGTCTTGGCAGTACAGTTAGGTGACAGTTAGTTTGGTACATGCAGGCAATTGAGTTTGTTTGCAGCTGCGGGTTAAATACATTGGCTGAACTGAAACTGCTGTCTGTAGCTTTGACAGTTCTTCCTTGAGAAAAATGGGGAATTCCTGAAAGTTGAATCTCTTGTAGTCCAACTGGCTTACAGGCTACATGTGACCCCCACAAGGGTTAACTGGTAGTGCTTGGGAGGAACAGGGACTCTCCCATAGCTTCCTTGTACCTGCTCATGAAGCATCTATGGATGCATGACAAGGTGTGGTTAGCCTTCCTAACCACATCCCCACATTGGTGCCCCATGCTTATCTTGGAATCAATAATGACTCCAAGATCCTTTTCTGCCTCTGTACTGATGAGAAGGGAGTTCCCCAACCTGTAGGTATGCTGCTGGTTCTTCCTCCCCAGGTGCAATACCTTGCACTTTTCAGTATTGAAACCCATCATGTTCTCATCTGCCCACCCCTGTAACCTGTCTAGATCTAGTTGAAGCCTGTCCCTCTCCTCTAGGGTGCCCACTTCTCCCCACATCTTATTGTCATCCACAGATTTGAACAAGGTATTTTTCACACTCTCATCCAAGGAATAACGTCCATAAGTTGATTGAGAGTAGATTTGGGCTAAATATCAGGAGGGTGCTATTTCACAGGGCGGCTAGGATCTGGAACCAACTTCCAAAGGAAGTAGTACTCGCTTCTACCCAGCGGATCTTCAAAAGGAGGCTGGATAATCACCTAGCTGGGGTCATTTGACCCCAGCATTCATTTCTGCCATGGTGGGGGGTCAGACTTGATGGTCTGTTCAGGTTCCCCCTGACCCTACCAACTATGAAACCTGAAACTCCCAGGCTTTTGGTTTGGATGCTGTTCCTCTCATCACTTTCTTGCTGCTGATGGAGTCTCTGGGCTCCCTCTCCCTCCTTCATCTTGTGTTTCCTCCCCCTTCCCCTGGGTGGTGCAATGTTGCCCATGGGGCCAAGGAAGTTTGTGGTGAGGAATTTAGGGGAGAGGGATCTGGGGCACCAGTGCGGTGCAGAGGGGGGCTGTATGGTGTGGGGTGGGGGGGATGTGATTATGTGGGGGAGTGGGACGGACATGGGGCACAGGCAGAGCTGACATGAAGAGGGGGTGAAGCTTGGGGTGAATCAGCTCATTGTGGGCCCCCAGTTTGATCCCGCCTGCCCTGGACCTGAAGAAGCTGGTGATGGTGGTGTCAGCAGCAGGGTGTAGTGAGCGGCTGGAGGCAGAGCCTCTGCTCCGCCCAGCTCCATGCTACTGCTGCTCTGCCCAGCTCTGCAGGGGCCCCTCAAAGCATGAGGTCCAGGGTGGTTGCCTTGATTCGACCCCCCCTGGGACAGCCCTGGGCACAGGAGCACTAGTGTGGTACAGCAGAAAGGCCCATGTAGGACAATGAGGAGACAGCCCCCAGCCACTGGGAACTTAGACATGTTATACATCTTTAAACAAAAGATGTATTTGAAGGACAGATACCCCCATTCTTGTAGTAGGCAACTGGCAGAAAGCAGTTCCGCAGGGAGCAGACTGAAAATTTTCTGTTGACCCTTATCAGACACGCAAGTGACTAGTTAGTTGGAAAACATTTTAATTGGGAAGTTTTTTCCAAGTGGTCAGTTGCTCGTAGGTTAAATTGAGTTTTGACTAGTTTATACTTTAAAACTTGAAGATTAAAGCAATTACTATTTCAGTTGCTTCTATGCTTAAAATAGTAACTTGTAAAATAATAAGTGGTGCCTTTTCTGTAGAATCATTTGAAAATAATACTGATTATAAATTCATTTTCACCCTAAACTGTGTAGATTTTTGCTTTCTCTGTTAAATAGTACACACTCTAGATAAGCCTTGCTCAGCATCTATCTAGCATAATTATCTCTCCAAAAAGTTCATATAGAAAAAAGTGGAAGTGAGAAGGTAATGGAGCTTGTCTGTGAGAGAGCAAGCAAAAGTTTCCTGGGTCTCGCACAGTGTCCCATCCATTAGGTCACAGCGCATGATGACAGAAGTTCTTCAGTTGGACAAGGTAGTTAACTGTTAATCTAAAGTTAGGCAGAGAATAGGGTAGAGATGTACCTTATAGACTGAAAATGTGAGCACCAATGAGTTAAAGTTGGGGTATGCTGCCTCATTTTTCTGAAAGTGGCAGCATCCTTTGTTGAAAGCCACTTGTGTTCAGGTTACTTCAGTGCTTCTTAAGTGAGTGCTGCCACATCAGGTAAAACTGCCTGTACCCCTCATGTGCAGCCATAATGGGAAGGATTTAACAGGTGCGTGTGCTCCTTGTACATTAGGGTTCTCTGATCTCCTGCTTGATTTAGAAGAATTCACATAGAGCTGGGAGGAAGCTGGGCACAGCCTGCAACAAAGGGCACACTTGGGGATATGCACTGTGACACAAAATAACAGCGCAAATTTGTGCTGCTGCCGTTTGCTATAAAAGCATATGCCCTTGCTCGTCTGGACATGGCCTTCAGGTCCTTTCATGGCATCTATCTGAGCTATTGCGCGCAGAAGCTTTTTGATTCAGTTGGTCTATAAGGTGCAGCTCCACCCTGCCTTTTCTCTGAAATCTATTAGACTAACATGCTTACAAACATCATCTTATTCTGATTTTTAACATTAGCAAAAACACAGAATAGGATGCCAAGTATACACCCAAGTTTAACAGAGCTCACAATTTTCTGTAAGAGCAATGCATATCATCAGGGTGCAACTCTTATGAGCATTGTTAATCAAGTATAAAGGAACATAGCTTTCTCACTTATGCCTTAAAGTTAAAGCATTTTAAAATGCTGAAGCAATGATTGCTTTTTACTCTTGAATGAGAAGTGCTGAAATGAATATTTTTATTTTGAAAATATTTGCCTTGTAATTTCACAAGAATTGCACATTTCAAACCATACAATAACTTTAAGAGGCATTTTAAAGCTAATAAATGAATATGGTTGTGTTATGGACTAACAATGCTGTCTTAGAATTCTAGGAAATAGGACTGGAAGGGACGTCACAAGTTCATCTAGTTCAGCCCTCTGCTCCAGGAAGGATAGTTCCTGATCCATGGTCCAGGATCTGTCTAATCTGTTCTTGTCAGACCATGCTGATTTTGGAGTATGTGAAGCTTTGATAGTGGTCCTGCTTTAATTCTTGGTTCAGTTTTTCAGTTCTTAATCACTGTCCAAAGGAAGGCTACCTAAACACTTTTCCAGAGTTCATTGAATATGCTGTTCAAGCAGATCCTTGGTGCTTTTTTGTTTCTTCATTGGTTGAATTTTGAGAGGGTAAGGAGCTCTTACAAGGGCATCTCATCCATACTCAAAATGTGCAGTTGTTTATATCTTGTAACGGTTCTGTGGCTCACAAGGTTTTGACATGTGACCAAAAATGTTGATCTCATAAGTTGGCATATTAGACTTCTGGCTACTCATCAGGAAATTTACTATTCTGCAACTATCTGTACCTCCTAATTGAGGTCTTAGCTTCTTGAGTTAGTACATACAATGGGAGTGAACTCCAGTATTCAAAGGAAAGCAGTAAAAGATAACAGTTGGGAACAAGTTTTGTTTGAAAATCAGATGGGCTTTTCCTTCCTTTTTTTTTTTTTTTTTTTTAAGAGAAAAGCTGGGTTGCTTTATACTCTTGAGGAAAATAAATTGAAATCTTGTTTCCCTTCCCTATGGGAGATGGCCACATTTGTCTCCTGGTCAGGGGAGTTTCTGGATATTTTGTAAATTATAGAAAAGCCCAGTAAATGGGGTTGAATAAACCTTGAGGGCAAGGTTTTCACAATTTTTGTTTCTTAAACTACTTTGGCATTTTATCAATTACTACAGTGTTGTGCAAGTACTCAAAAAAGATGTTCCCTGTTTGAAAGATTGTTTGCAAAATCAGGTATAAGCAACAAGGTCAGTTTTTAAAGTTTGAGTTAGAATGGGAAATCTTATTGTAGGTTACATGAGCACATACTGGCAACAGTTTGAGGGTAATCTTCTGTATGTGTACTGTTTTCAGTGGCTGGCTGGAGATTCTTTGGCCTTCAGGATGAAGGAATCTGCTTTTCTATTATAGTTGCCACAAAAGTTGTGATTTCATACCTTTAGCTGGTGAAGATACCTGAAGCTACAACTTCAGGCTAATCATGTTGATCCCATCAAATCTTGCAAGCAAAGCATGATTGAGCCCAATCAGACCTAGGCTAAACAGTTCTTGTAAAAAGATCTCTATGTTGATCTGAAGATCTCCAAGATGTTTATAAGTATGGTAGATGTGTATGACGCATTTTCAATTTAAATAGAAGAAAAGGGACTGGAAAATTTTGCAAAGTGACTAAATGTCTCATTAGAATTTTTCCAGACTGGTTCTTTCATATTGTCCATCTCTGAATCTGTCAAAATGAAAGCTTGCAACCTAGTAGAGTGCAGTCAACATTTTTCCACACTGACATGACATTAATGTGAGCTGGAGATCTGCTGCTGCTAGTTAAGTCAAACCTATCATGTCAGAATTTGGCAGCCAGCTTTCAGAAAATGCTTGTATGCCAAGAAAACTTTATGGCTCATCTGAATTCTTCAGCAGAAAATCTAGGGACACATCCCAATGAGTGGGAATGTGCAGTTTGCAGCACTTCAGAGGTTTGTGTGGTGATGCAGAATGCATAGGGCATTTATTAGAGGTGCACAAATAGACTGGTCTGATATCAGATTGGTACCAATATAAAGAAAACTGGCTATATCAGATATTAGCCCAATGAGGCCAATAATTTGGCCGATAAATGCTCGTGCTGGATGCAGCCACAATGCAGCACTCAGGCAGTGAGGAGCAGAGCTGGCAGCATGGAGAGCTGCCTCCACCTGGTAAGTCCGGTGTGGTGGAAGGGGAGGGAAGGGGCATGAGTGGGCAGATCAATGCCCCCCATGGTTAGAGGTTGGACGGGGGCAGGCACTGCTGGGGTGGGGAAGGAGGTGGACCCATGGCTTGGGGAGGGCAGGGGTGTCTCCTAGATCTACATGGGGCTCTCCTTGGTGGGGGGAGGGAGGGAGAGAAGGACGGGGCTCAGAGTGGGTGCTTGCAGTGCTGGGAGGATGCTGCATCCACCCCAGATTTTGCTATTGTTCCACTCCCAGGACTGCAGCTGCCGGACACCTAGTGCAGCCTTGGCTCAACACCCCGCCTTCACCCATTCTCTGGGAAGAGCTAGGGCTGTGCTGGATAGCTGGCTGCAGTGGCACTTGGAGTGGAGTGGCAGCAAAATTTGGAATGGATGCAGCATCTCCCCAGTGCTGCCAGCACCCACTCCGAGCCTAGCCCCTGCACAGCCCTGGCTGCAGCCAGCCCCATGCTGCTCTGCACAGATCTGGGGGGGCACATGCCCCTGCCCTCCTTTTGCTCTCCTGGGGTACAAGCAACAGCAGGAGCCGTCCACCCCTCTCTCCAGACAAGCTGCAGCTCTGGCCCACCCTGCCTAGCCTGGGCAATACCTGGCCCTGCCCCCTCCCTCACCCCAGAGGGTATTGGTCTGCCCTTTCTCCCTCCCCTTCCACTACACAGGAGTTACTAGCTGAAGGCAGCTGCACTGAAAATCAGATTGTTGTCTGCCGAGATATCTCCTTAAATATTGGCCATCATTATTGGCCCCAAAATCTCTGTTGGAATTAGCACTTACGATTCTGTTCTCTGCACTGCATATTTGCAACATAGCAGCAAAATTAGAGGTCAAGAAATCATAGTATCTAAAAAAATCCTGCAGCAAAAAATGGGGCGGTGCATGTGGCTACTGTACGTGCTCTCCAAAACCAGAACCTGGCTGGTCAAAGCCATGCTCTGGCTGCTGACCAGGCTCTGCATGCCTGGGTCACTGCCACTACAGCCCTGGGAGGCCCCAGGATCCCAGGTTGGGCTGTTGGCATCAGCCTAGGTGCTGGCCATAGCTTCCCCTATCCCACCTGGGGCAATTTGTCACATGCAGAGCACATGTGCAGGGGCATGCCCAGGAACTTCTACCAGCAACACAAATATGTGCCACTGCTGGTTGTCCCCAGGGAAACGCACATTCTCACTTGTGGGGATGCGCCCTATGTGTTTGTTTTTTTTAAAGCAGTTATTTCAGTGTGATAAGGGTAAAAATCCTGCTTTGCTGTCCATTGTCTGCATGTGACAAATAAGGGAAAATATTTAGAACTTAATATTTGGTTGGGATTAATTTAGTTGTGCTTTTTCCACAACTGATGGCTAAGGTATGGGAAGAAAATGTAGTACGCTGTGACTAGCCTTTGGAGTCCAAGCCATTTTCAGTTTACTGGAAAGCTATGGCAAAGTGAGTGCTAGTGAAACTTAAAAGTACTTGGTGGGGCTGAAAGTTGTGAATGTTATTAAAGGTAAATCTACCAGTACATTCATGTTCACTGCTCTTTTGTGGTGTAATTTATCATTGTTGAATTTTTTCACTTAGATTTATAAGCACTGTGTAACTCAGTGCTGGTTTGCTATGAGTGCTTCACTCTAGTCTAGTGACTGAACTTGAACATTGTGCGTGAAGCCTTTTCCACTAAATAGCTCTTATTTCTGATTTGTCTGAAAAAAAGAGTCCTCCTAATTCAAACAAGTGCAGTTTTGCAAAGGTGTGATGCCCATGAACTGTGCCTGTCTGATCTTTTTTTAAAAATTCCAACTACCTTTCTAAAGATAGTTTGTTGGATCTGTGGGTTCTCAGCCTGCCAGATGGGGTCATAGTAGTCACTGTAGCCTTTTCATATTGCTAAGTGGAAGGGTCTTACATGAACCCAGTGTCTTTGGGGGTTTTAATATAATTTACTGAAAAGTGCAGACTGTGGCTCTTTGATGCAACCAATGCTGGCTTTGGTCTTCCGAAACATTTTATAATGTTTTTTGTGCAACATAGTGCGACATTTGTGAGTGCGGAGTTATAAGAAATTGAAAGCTGCAGTTTTTTCTTAAACTTACTTGCAGCAAAAACTAGAAAACTAAGGTGCTAGAAATTAAACTTTGTGAATCAGTTTTTGGGAAAGCTACCCCTTAGAAGAAAACAAGGTTTGTTTATGCGTAAGCTGCACTTAAATTGTATTGCTGTATAATGTTCATGCAGGCAGGAAAGCATTGTTTCCTGCCTGCCCTCCAACCTCAATTTACATTGAGAAAGCTAGTGATAGAAAAGACTGTAGGTGACAAGATGGAGAGTAACACTAAGCGGGACTATATTTGCATGCAACTTCAGGGCATCTTCTGTACTACCATATCTTTCACCCATAATTCTTCATTTGCTATGAAAGGAGCTGTGGACTTACTAGAAAATTCAGAGTTATAAACCAGGTGGAGTTGTAGTCACAAAGTTCTGCCTTTTTCTAAAAACGTTACTTTCTAATTTAAGTTGTGCTGCCTTTTTTGTAGCTGTGTATTAATTAACAAGTAGGTGTAGTAACTGTTGATTAACAGAAGTAAATGGATCTTACAGTTGAACTGATACCATAGCTTGACTTTCTCAGCACTCCTCGTGATTAACATTTTTGTGTGCACATATTAACTACCATATATGGGCATGTAAATTGCAGAAGCTCTTGCCTTTCTACCAATGTAAGCTTCCGATGTGGCCAGAAACAGGAAGAGCAGCAGTTTTGGAGCATCTCATTTCATGTCACCATATGCAATGCTCTTTTTAAGTTGTGGGAGAGAGAAAGAAGAAAACCACAAACCTTTTTATTCTATGTTTGGAGTCAGAAAAAGAATGCAGTAGTCAGCAAAGGAATTATTGATTTAATAATGTCATATTTTCAAAGAGGAGGTGAGTGAAGCAAAGGCACAGAGCTGTAACCAAAGGATATCTTTGGTGGCAAATATCACTATCTGAACTGCTGGCTTATATGAAGTGGAAATTCCAAGTAAAAGGGTTGCTAAATCTAATTACTTATTGATATGTCAGTTGACTAGGTAGAAGTGAAATCTTCAGGTATTCAGTAATAGAACATTCCAAATATGTATAAGACTAATGCTTTATTTCAAAATTCAATGCATTTTATATTCCTTTCTTTCCATCAAGTTTCTTAGTTTGAATCAGGTATGTAACTTATTTCTAAAATCAAAGTATTTCAGATTACTCCTCAGCCCAGTTTTAAACATCATGTAGATTTCATTTGCACAGTAAATTGAGAGTAAATCTCATTAACAACTTTTGATTAATCTGACTTTCAGTTTACACACAGACACACGTTACTTCTAAATCAGCATTATATATCTGGTCAGCCATGCATTCCTTTGTCAACTTTGGAAAGAACTTTGGCTGCGGGTGGTAACAAACACTTCCTTTTACCTTGTTGGAATTAATTTTACAAATGTTCTTCCAGGGGTAGCTATATCATATTTCATGGGATTGACCTGGAATAATTTAAGAATTTATTTAGGTTAACCTATCTGATTTACTTATGCCACAGTGTTTTAGGTTAATACATTAAAATTAGGTTTTATAAACGCTGTTCCCAAGACTTTTTCTCTTTGAACTCAAGGATAGGAATCCCCTTACCATAAATTTTTGTTAACATTGCATAATTTTGGTATAGATATAAATTGTCGAACTGTTTCAGTTTCTTGGTTTTTATGAGTTTTTCTTTTTTTTTTTTTTTTAATCTATCAGATATTAAAGGGAGACTCGAATGCAATGTAAAATCTTTGTTGCTTTTAATACCAAGCAAACTCTCATATACATTGGATGTCAATTAGAAATTTGCATCTATGGAATAAATTAGTCTTTTGAGATACTTAAATCAGACTACCATGGTTTAAAGTACTCAGTAAGAGGTTGTTCTTACCACTTTTGTAATCAATTTAAGATTCTGATAAAACCTGTAATATAGCTTGCCTCAATTTCAGATTTTATTGTATATTTAAATATTTAAAATAATTGCTACTTAATTATACTTGTGACTCATCTGCAAAATCAGTGGTTTCAGTTGAGTTTTATATAATTTTTTTACAGTTTTCACTATACAAATAAGCAGAAAAATTCAGACAAGCATAACTAATTTTATTGTCATATATTTATTTGTTTTTGTCTTGTTATGATATAGCAACAAGTCTGACATTTGTCATGATAAATCTGACTGTGTATTCAAATTTACATCCCTAGCTGGGGCATGTGTTTGGAACACTGCAATTTCAGGTCTTCCTTGATACCTATGTTAGCATTTTCAGTACTGCTATTCATTACTGTGGTATCAGTGCCTTTTGCATAAATGTTTTAAGCAGAGATGCAGTTTAAAATCTTATTAAATTTAAAGTCTGTCCCATTGTGGGGAATAAGTAAAGCAAACCTGTGACATAGTAAGACTTGTGGAGTGTGACATCAGGGCTACAGATTTTATTTACCAAAAAAAAATACATTAGCATCAAATTTAGGGGATTAAGCACTGTTAATTTTGTTTTAGAGTGAAAAGTTGTTTGGATTTTCAGGACATTGAGTTTGTCTCTGTGTGAACACAATGGAATTTTTACAAATAGGAAAATAGTGATGTTAATAAGGTTTTTTTAGGGGTGTATATATATGAAAACTTTTAAATGTACAGTCCACTTGACTTCATACTGGAAACTCTGATGGAAGATGGACTGAAGTACTGCAGCTTTTTACTTATGGAAGTTCAGTATATAGGAAGGGCTACTGATTTGCTGTGTTTTATTTGTGTATGGCAATATTAAAGCAACAGTGGTGCTGAGGTCTTAGATTCGTCTGCATAAATAATCATGTCTTGAGGCAGAGGAACTAGATGACTTTGAAGTACTTTTCTGCTGTATTTTTCTAGGATAGAGTTTGAAATGTTAGTACATTTTTCTTCTATGAATAATCTGAAACTTTGCAACAACAAATAAATTTGAGCAAAAAACCTCCACTTCAGCAAGTTAAGACTGTTGCATGAAATGAAAGACCCTTCGTTGCTGGACACTGTGGTGGGAAAGAACATGGGTACCCCTGTCTCCTACAGACGATAAATGTCCAGTGCAGAGACCTGTAGCTGCTGTTATGAGGTTATTAAGGGGCATTAGAAGTGGGTACAAATTAAATTTCTTTCCAAGACTTAACCCATGGTCTTGTTATGCATTGTATTCCTTATCTCCTCCTTTTTCCTGTCCTTGCCACTAACATTGCTCTCACTGCTCCTTTTGCTTTTTCTCTCATGCATGGAAGCAATTTCTGTTTCTTCCTGCTAGTGAGCAGGAACAGAAATTGTTCTGGGAATGAAGACTAATACACAAGATTTGGAAGGCTTCATATTTTGGATACGAAAATCGTACAAAGCTGAGTTGACTTATTTTGCTTGAACCACAAGTTTTGGGTCCCTGGTTATTTATATTGGAATACATATTACAGTTTCATAAAAATGTTTATATATTTTTAATTTAAGGTGCGCATAGCGGCAAAGTTCATCATTCATGCTCCTCCTGGGGAATTTAATGAGGTGTTCAATGGTGAGTAATTTTATGCTTCTCCTTTGTGCTAGCTTCAATTATCAATGAATTATAGATCTTTCGTATAATTAAGTTATTGGATATGATGTCTGCGTTGCTTTTCTTTCCGTGGTATTTAAGTAACTTTTTTGTTACAAAAGTGTTATGAAATACTTACTTTTCATAGTTTGGTTTTATTTGTCTCAAAATAATCTTAAACACCCAAGTTTTGCTGCCTCTACTTGAAACAAAGACGTAAAGCTGCCATTTTCGTAAGTTTGAGGAGAGTTTGCTTTGCCAATGTTGTATAATATTGACAACAATTTAGTGTTTGAGATAAAGCTGTGGTTCTCAACCTTGTTTAGACTCGAGGCACACCTCATTCAGCTTAAGGCACCCCTCAGAAAATGTCAGCTCTTAATTTTCACTTCTTCTTTGACTGGAGACGTTTTTCTGATGTAAAAACTCAAAAAACCACAACAGTTCAGGGTGTTTAACATTGTCCGCTCCTATTTCAAATTTCTGGGTTTACCTTGTGGATCATGTTTACACGTCTAACAGTGCTAACATTGTGTGGTACGCTGTGGCACCCTTGAAAAGACATCAAGGCACCCTAGGATGCTTTAGCACCCTAGGATGCTTTAGCATCCTGGTCAACAATCACTGATGTTAAGGTATGGTTAATACCTCCTTGAATTGAGTATGTGTTTAAGTAAATTTGAGGATTAGAAGTCAAAATTACCTTGATAATTGATATAAAATGTAATAGGCACAAGAGCAAAGTACTGCACTTAAGACTGAACAATTTAATATACAGATACAAAATGTAGGAGAGCTAGGAGGCTGCTGGAGCGCAGAAAAGGACCTGGGGATTCTGGTGAACTATAAGCCAAATATGAGTTAAAAGTTAAGCTTTGTTATAAGCAAGCTAATGACACGCTAGGATACATGAATAGGAGTCTTGCTTTCAAATCAAAGGAAGTAATTCTTCAAGTCTTTAGTTTTGGTGATGCGTTGCTGCAGTACCATATTCAACTTTGGGCATTGCATTTTGAGAAAGTTGTGTAGAAATTGGGAAGAGTCTGAGTAACAAAATGATTATACCTTTAGGAAAATTTTATAAGAGAAGTTGGAAGCACTGGGATTATTATTGAGGGGAGGAATTTGATAGGTAGCTATAAAGAGGATGGCAATCATCCTTTTTCAGTATCCACAAGGGACAGGATAATAAATGATTAGGGGTGCATAAATAGAGAATTTTTGGGCTGATACCAATGGATGATTTTTAATGTGCTGTATGGGTCAATACTGATCTGATTCCGATATACAGCTGGACAGCATGGAGAGAGGCATCAGGCTGGTAAGTCTATTGTGGAGGGAGGGAAGAGGCATGGGAGGACAGATTGAGGCCCTCTCTACAAGGGAGGGAGTAGGGCTGGAGCTGGAACTGAGGCAGGTGCTGTGATGCTGCACATCTGGGGCAGAGCATGGGAGGGGAAGCTGTGAGCATTCATCTGGGGGTGGAGGCAGGGTGACTCCTGCCCCTGCACGCACCACCCCAGGAGGGCCTGGGGGACATGTGTCCCCGGATCCGTGTGAGGCAATGGTGGGCTACCACTGTGGGCTGGGAACAGGATGGTGGTGAGTTCTTCCCAGTAGGGGGCTGCGCTTGAGGCAGGCAGCGGCAGTTCCGGGGGCAGGAGGGAGGGGGTGTAGCAACCACCCCAAAATTCACCATAACCTTCCTCCCAGCATTGCTGTTGCCCGCTCTAAGTGCAGTGCAGCCCAGCCCAGCCCCCCTGCCTGGAGTTGCTCAGCACTGCCTACAGTAGCAGCCCATCCTCACCCCGCATGCAGATCTGGAGACAAACGCTCCATGCCCTCCCAGGGTGTGCAGAGTGGCGGGAGCCATAACCCCTGAATGAGCCACTCATGGCTCAGTCCCCCTCTCTTCCCTGGCTGTGCAGCACCTGCCCCACTTCCTGCCTCACTGCTGGGGCCTTGTTTTTCCACCTCCCACCCCCTATGCCCCTTCCCTCACCACAAGCTTACCGGCTGGACCCTGGCTGCTCTCCATACTGATGGGCTGCATTCCTGGCTGTCTGTGCTGCGCTGCAGCTGTGTGCATTCACAGGGCATTTATTGGTGGCATTATTGCCTACATCAGCCAAAAAAAGCTGATTGCCACTACAGTCAATTTTTGTTATACTGGTGCCAATCCAATACAGGACTGATGTGTTGGTGCACCTCTAGAAATAATGGGTTGAAATTGCAAGGGAGTTAGTTTGGATATTAGAAAGAATTTTCTAATTGGGGTAATTATCTACTGGAACAAGCTGCCTAGGGAGATTGTGGAATTTCCCTCATTGGAAGTTCTTAAGTGCAGGGTACACAAACACTCGACTGGGTAGCTTAGACACGGATGTTTCCTGTGTTAAGTAGAGAGTTGGAATACATGATCTGAATTCCCTGCCAGTTTTGTGATTCTGTATCAGATATGTTAACTTTCAGCAACAGCTCTTCAGAGTTTCATTTACAGAATCAGATTTAACTTTGTGCAGAAGAGAGTGTAGGGGGATTTGGTCTTTTTTTGTTGGGGGAGGATTTGGGGAGGGGAGACAACTATCATTCTGACTTACAAATTGACTCTAAAATTAAAAGCTTTGGTTAGGGGGGTGGGGTTGTAGCCGTATTGGTCTTAGGACATAGGCAGACAAGGTTTCTTGTGTGAACTTGTTATCTTTTATTTGACCAACCCAAATGGTTGGAGAATAGTTATTAAGCAAGCTTTCAGGTTCAAAAACCCTTAGAATCACAAAAGTTTCTTAAACAAAACCCAATATGCTTCTTTAAATATAATGCAGATTTTTTTTGTAGAAAAATCCTGTTTCCTGTTCAAGGCATCAGTTTTCATTAATTTCAGTGGCTTCTCCCTTCACATAAGTTCTGTGAAATCTTTGGGTTCAAGAATATTTTGAATATAACATTACAATTACTGTGACAACAATATTTTTATGTTCTTTGAAATTAAAAACTAAATTTGAATTATATATATGGTATATCAGGTTGTTTATGTGTATGTATATTTTTTTAAACCTAAGCTCATAAAATGCACTGTGTTGAATCAGTGTTATGACTGATTCTGCATGTAGGGTTTTCATTGTATGTGAGGATGAGTTTTATTTGTCAAAATAGTCTGATACTGCTTTAAAATCATTCTAGAGAAAATGTATTGGAATAAAGTATAATGTATTGGGCTTTGTTATGTAGTTAAAATGCAATAATTTAAGGCCAGGAATAAAAATGGTATCTAGCAGTATATATTCAGTTAGCAACATCCATTAGGAGATTGGAATGATAATGGTAGGACAGGGGAAAAAGAAACAGTCTAGGCAACATTAAAATTAGCAAAGGCCTGCATTAACAACCTCTAACAAATCCTGGTCCCACAAATGGTGGGACTTTTTTTTTTTAATCTTTGAATACTTACTAATGAATGGAGTCAACTAAATCTGGTGCTTCTCTAACGGCAAATTTGGCCCTTTCCTCAAGGCCTATCATGCCACTTCTATGGCATGACTTCTATGTACTTATAAAGTTGCTGTGAGGACAGTTCATTTCAATCCAGTCTCCTCGCATCTGGCAGTCATGATTGTGAAATGTATAAACAGCTTTGTTACCTATTTTTCTCAAGTAATCAATTCTGTTTGTTAGATGCATTCCTGGAGAATGTTTTTTCATTTGCTCTCTGGGCCAAAAAAATTGAGTTTTCTTCTAACATCTTGAGGAGAGAATTAAGACTTTAAATAATTTTTTTCAGATGTTCGATTACTGCTTAACAATGATAATCTTCTCAGGGAAGGAGCAGCCCAGTAAGTACTATATACTATCCTTTAGTTTATGAAAGACTGAAAATGTTACACTTCATTAAAGTATTCAGTACCAGCAAACAATCATGGTGAATGAATCTGTCACTTTCTGCACCATAACTGTTTTAAACTTATTAGAACTGATAAAGTAATGTCAGCTTTGATTATACTTGAATGGGAGAAGTCCAAGGAAAACAAAATTATGGAAGTGTTATAGATGAATGGGAGGTGTCCCCAGGATCAACCTTTTGAATAACAGCCGTATGGAAATACTATGCTTCTTAAAACGATACCCCCACACTATATTTGGTGAGATTCATAGAAGTAGGGTTGAAAGGGGCCCTGTAGATCATCAAGTCTGACCCCCTGCCCTGGGCAGGAGAGAAAACTGGGCTCAAATGACTCCAGCCAGGTAGACATTAAGCCTCATCTTAAAGACCCCCAGGGTAGGAGCCATCACCACTTCCTGTGGAAGTTGGTTCCAGAACCTAGCCGCCCTAACTGTGAAGTAGTGCCTTCAGATGTCTAGTCTACACCTACTCTCTAACAAGTTGTGGCCGTTATTCCTTGTTACCCTGGGGGGCTGCTAGAGGGACCAGGGTCTCTCCCAAACCCTGCTGGTCCTCCCTGGTGAGTTAATAGACTGTCACCAGGTCCCTCCTCAGCCTTCTCTTACAAAGGTTAAGGTCCCATAGCCTCTCTGTAGTGTCTGCCCTACTGTCCCCAGATCGTGCGGGTGGCCATCCTTTGGACCTTCTCAATGCTGTCCACATCCCTCCTGAAGTGCGGTGCCCAGAACTGAACACAGTACTCCAGCTGTGGCCTGACCAGTGTCTCATAGAGAGGGAGGATCACCTCCTTGGCCCTACTTGAGATGCATCTGTGGGTGCACGACAAGGTACGGTTAGCCCTACTGACTGGGACCTTGCATTGTTGGCCCATGCTCATCTTGGAGTCAGTAATGACTCTGATCTCTTTCTGCCATCATTCTCTCAAGAAAGGAGTTTCTCAGCTTGTAAGTGTGCTGCTGGTTCCCACTGCCCAAGTGCAGCACCCTGCACTTGTCAGTATTGAAACCCATCCTATTTTTGTTAGCCCACCTTTGTAACCTGTCCAGGTCCTGGTGTAATATGTCCTTCCCTATTAGCATGCCCACCTCACCCCAAATCTTGGTATCATCAGCAAATTTAAACAGGCTGTTTTTTACCTACCCCATTGTCCAAGTCACTAATAAAGAAATTGAACAGTGCGGGCCCAAGGTCCGAGCCCTGGTGGACTCCACTGCCCACTTCCCTCCGGGTCGAAAAACACCCATCCACAACTACCCTCTGAGTACGACCCTTCAGCCAATTTGTAATCCATGACTGGATCGGTGCCACAATCACCTAGTTTGATGAGGATGGGGTGGTCAACAGTGTCAAAGGCCTTGCTGAAGTCCAGAAAAACTACATCCACCACAGCACCCGTGTCCAGTGCTTTTGTGGCCTGATTGTAGAAGGCAGTAGGGTTGGTCTAACAGGACCTGCCCCGTTGAAACCGTACTGGTTGCCCTTGAGTATCATCCCTGCTGCTGGCCCATCACAAATGTGCTCGTTGATGATCTTCACAAAGAGTTTCCCCAGGATTGAAGTAAGACTCACAGGCCTATAGTTGCCCAGGTCCTCTCTCTCCCTTTTTTTGAAGATAGGGACCATGTTGGCTTTCTTCCAGTCATCTGGCACCTGGCCAGAACACCACAAGTACTTGTAAAGCTGTTCCAGGGGCCCCGCAATAACCCCTTGCCAATTCGCTCAACACCCTGGGGTGGAGAGCATCTGGACCTGCTGATTTGAACATGTCCAGCCCCTCCAGAAGCTCTCTAACCTGGTCCTCCCTGACCTTAGGCCTGGCAGCATTTCTCCTGAGTCCATCTGGAGTCCTGGTAGGGAGTCCCAGTCCCTGCACAGGAAAATAGAGGCAAAGAATTTGTTAAAGAGGTCTGCTTTCTCCTCTGGTGCAACCACCAGATTGCCAAGCATATCCTGCAGGAGCCTCACATTACCTGGTGCCTTCTTTATTCTCCCTATATATTTAAAAATGACTTTTTATTATCTTTGATCCTTGAATGGGAGAATGTGAAGGAATAAGAGGTTCTGTCTCTTTGTAATTGCTAAAGATTCCAGAGTGCTTTTCTACAGGAGCAAGGGTGCTAAGGCAGGTATCCTGCCTAAATGTATTTGGGTAACTAGCAATATATATACCTACTATCTAGTGTAATTTGGAAGTGTCCATCACTTCTACATACAAACTGTTGTATAGTGTTGTGATATAGGCTAAGTTGTCACTAGAAAATGCACTTCTAATTCGGTATTTTTGGGATCCTTAGATGACAGATACCAGAAAATGTAAGTCTACCCATTTAAGTATACAAAAGGCACATCTTTGTAGGGTCACATGGCTCAGTAGTGTCCACATGTGACCAGCAGATACTTCGCCATAGCAAGACACTCCCTTAGTATAGCATGCCACTATGGCAAAGTAGCTGCCAAAAATAACCATATGCTGCACATACAACAGAAAGAAGTACTGTATCACAGTACAGTAACCATGTGGCCATAGCGACACATGTAGACAGGCCGAAGAGTAGAATGGAGGGAAAATAAGACTTTTTTAATTAGTCCATCCAGAAGACCAAATCTAGTAATCTTAAATTTATCATAGGTAGCTCTGAAATTAGGGTTACAGTTATGTTTTTGAAAACAGCTATGGTATATCAATTCAAGACTTTTTGAAGGGTGAATACCTTGTAAAGGTTTGTGTGTATAGCAACACTCTTGTAATAAAAGATGTTTTAAAAAAATCCAACTGAGAGAACAAACACATACTCTCTTGTTTGGAACCAATAGACCTCTTGAAGTCTGCACACATGCCCTCTGGTATATCTTGGATGTTTCAGTGTGCTTAATGTGATTTTTATTGAGCCTTTTCCATGAAAATTGGATACATTAAGATCCTTTATGATTAAATAGCAAAACCAGAAGGTTAGTAACTTTTTATAGTATTCCACTGAAAAGTCAGTCTGACAAATTATTGCTCATAATATTTGAAAGTAAAAATGTTTGTGCAAATAACTTCATAAAAGTTGTTCTACACTTCTAGAAGTAAGCAAAAATGTGCATAAAATGCACCCTGTTTAAGTCCCCTGTTTTATAATATGTTTTAAGAGATGACTTCAGGATAAAAAGGAAGTTTGAAATAAAAGTGTTTTGAGTGTGTAGCTCAGAGATGGAGCTACAGTTAAATGACCAGAAGGGACATATATTTGTCACAAGTTAGAAATTAAATGTGGAAGCAGCAGACGTTTGTACTTCATGGTGTTTACCTTCATGCTGAATTATTTTAGAAATGGCAATCATATCAGACAACAGGAAGCTTTCAGTCTCTTAAAAATAGTTAATGATTTGCAAATGAAATTCCATGTGCATGTATTTATTTTGGTCTTGTTAGATTTATTTATTTTGTGGTGCTATTAAATGCTTTTGTTATTGGCATCCTTAAGATACTGTGGCTTAGAGACCTCAGCTACTGTTTGATGTTCCTTGATTGCTAGCTTTGATGTGAGGAAAGAAGTATTTTCTTTAGCTTTAATATCTAAACAAATATTCATAAATAATCACTGTTAAACTTTTGTACTGTTGAAAGATTTATGGTAAAGTTAAGTAGATTGTTGATATACATATCTTTTGTCTTTTTAGTGCATTTGCACAATACAACCTGGACCAGTTTACTCCAGTAAAAATTGATGGTTACGATGAGCAGGTATGGATCAAATTTGTAGTTTAAGAGCATGCTCTTATTGGCTTCATAGAATCACAGAGAAATGGGGCTAGGAGGGGTCTCCAGAGGTCATCTAGTCCACTGGTTCTCAACCTTTTGCACCTTGCGTCCTACCATGATAAAAACAAAACCCCACAAAATTGCACTGTTCAAGATATCTGTTGATTCATCAATTTGAAGAGCAAACAACTGATTTTTTTTTTTCAGTCAGGCAATGAGTTGAAGTCCCACCTACACGACTTTCAAGTCCCACCAATGGGACACATCCCACTGGTTGAGAAACACTGATCTACTCCACTCTCTGCCTGAGGCAGGATCGTCCTTATCTAAACTGTCTCAGACTATATTCTAAACTCTTTGTAAGACTACCATCAATCTTGACACATCACAAACTCTCATTGTTTTGCAGAAATAAGCATTGCTTTTATTATAATCTAACAAGCTGTTTATGAGGTAAATAATACAAAATAGTGTTGGGACACCGTAGCTTCAATCCTGTAAGGTAAACAAGGGCATTGAATAGCTTTTAGTTCTACTTTGTATTAATATACTAGGCCAGCGCTGCCCAACTGGTGGCCTGCAGGATGCATGCATCCTGTTACAGTTTAAATAGCATCCCCCCAGCTCCCAGCCAGTTATTGCTGTCCCTCTTGCTCCAGCTGTGGCAGCACCCAGGGGCTCCAGGCTCTCCCTCCTTCTGGCTTCCTCTTTCTGCCCTTGTCCCAGGAACAAGAACATCCTCTTCAGTGCCAGGGAAGCCAGTACAGTAGCCTGGGGTTACTGAGTGGGCTGTGCAGTGGGGAAGTTTGCAACTGGAACCTAAAGATGAGTCAGGGCACTGGGGTAGATGGTGCAGTGATGAGACTCGTGAGTAGTAGTGGAAAGTCATGCAGTGTAAGGGGGATGCTGGGGAGCAGCAGCAAGAGGGTGCCTGGCACAGCAGGGGACATTGGCCCCAGTGGCATGCAGCCTCTGGCTAACTTAGTTATACAGTCTAGTCCTTGACTAAATATTTGAAGTCTTCAAAAACAGTTTACATTGGAACTACCAGTGCATTAATTCAAACAGCACTGAAATTCTGAATTTGCTACTCTTCTGTTTGATGTGCGTGGACTTGGTTCATACTTTAAGGCTCTAATTAGGATATTGATGGGGTCTCCCTTTGGTACAGCTCAGTCTGTTAATTGGGGTAGTCCTGTGCTGAATTATTGTTGAACAGAAAAATGTTACAACCAGAATTTTGTGATGCAGGTCTTGATAACAGAACATGGTGACTTGGGCAATGGTAAATTTTTGGATCCAAAAAACAAGGTCTCCTTTAAATTTGATCACTTAAGAAAAGAGGCTACTGATCCTAGGCCCCATGAAGCTGAAAATGCATTAGAATCCTGGAGAAATTCAATTGAGACTGCAGTGAGAGCCTATGTGAAGGAACACTACCCAAGTGGTGTCTGCACAGTAAGTACAAAACAGCTGTCTAAACATGCTTGTAAGTTCCATTTTTACATTCACTTTTAGATGGATAGTGATATCTGAAATACAAAATAATAGCAACCAGCATATGTCCACAACATAATTATAGATGGAGACTTGTGTTTCATCAACGTCTGTGTTTCTTTCTGCACCACTTACAAACATGGGTGGAATGTTCAGACCCCTTCAGACCATGGGGGAATTGGAGTGAGGTGTGGCTGGACTCCCTGGGTCAGCAAGGGACATCAGGGAGCTGGGTAGAGGAGCAGGCACATGAAGGTGGGGGGGAAAGTCAGCTGTCCTTAGCTGACCTGGGGATAGGAGAACCTCAGAAATATTCCTGCCCCACACTGAGGCCTGTGCTGGGGGCCAAGCTTGACCAGGGACAGCAGGGGTGGCAGGCCTGCCTACTACCCCCTCCACCATCTTCCCCCATAGCAGCAGACACTGGAAGGAGAAAACTGTGTGCTGTTTCTACCACTGTGGTCCCTGGCCAAGCCAGGCACTCCGTAGGCTGGAGCAGGGCAGGAGCAACTCTATAGCTTCCCCCACGCCTCTGCATCAGCTCAGGATGGTGGTGTGGGACAGGTTCCTCCTTCCAATGCTTGCTTCCAGTCAGCAGGGGACACAGATGGCAGGGAGCAGGTGCAGGGAGAGGAAATCTGCCCACTGCAGTCTCTCTCCCCTGCTAAGACTGGATTCTTGTGCAGCTTCAGCCTGCAATTGGAACAGGGCAGCAGAAGTTCTGTGCCCCCCCTCACACCCAATGCCTGGGTCATTGGGGAGCAATGGTAGCAGGAGGGGGGTGCAACTGCACTGCTACATTCCCCTGGTAGCCATCCTTATCTACCAACACCCTTCTTTCTTTTCTTTTTGAAACTTCTAGGACAAGGGTCAGCAACATACAACCTTCAGGCCAAATTTGGCTCATGAAGCCATTTGATTTGGTCCATGGAAGTGGGATTTCAGTAGCCAGATTGGCTGACGCACAGAGGGCAGGACCCAGTCATTGCTGCACTTTTCCCCATAGTGGCACAGAAAAAGTATCTGCTGCTGGTGCTCATCTCCACAAGGGAAATGGAAGTGGCTGCTGGGAGTGTGACATTCTGCTGCAGACACTTTGTGTGCAGCTACTGGGAAGAGTGGGGTTGGTGGCAGCTGGATTCTAGCGCCCACCAAACTCATGCCCCATATGCCAGCCCGCCTGTGACTCGAATTGGGTCAGTCTGGCCTGCAGCCTGAAAAGGTGGCCAATCTGTTCTAGGAAGTATTAACTATATGGCATCAGATTCTTAATAACTTGCAGGGAACACAATCTCTGAATCATTCTCAAATGTAGTGTAAATTTGTTTAAAAAGTTGGGTTTTTTTAAGTTTGTGGTAATAAAGATGTTTGGAATTTGACCCTTGATATTATTTAATGGACTTGATTTCCTAAATAGAACCATTAATTTAATTGCTGATGGCATGATGTTCAGCATTATTCATGAAGACTGGGTTGTTGCCTTGAGCAACCAACCATTTTTAAGATCTGTCTTTTCTGAATTTACCATTGTTTATGTTTGCAAGTTGAATTCTTGATCTTGAAAAGCTCAACTTTAAATTATACATAACAAGTACTTACTGTGCCATTATCTCTAAGCAAATTGAACAGAATATAAATCTTTTCACTAGTCTTCTGGCTTTTGTATTTAAATTTTGTTTTAGACTAGCATAAACAAACTATGCCATTGGTTACTTGGAATCTTGTGTCCTGGAAGAAAAGATTTTTGTCAATTTATCTTTTATTGGAACAACTGTATGAGAATAGAATCCTGTCACTGATGAGTTGGAATCTTTTACTGTAGTCCAATAAAAGATGCATCACTAAAAACCCCTTGTTTCTTTCACTTCTTCAACAATAACAGCTACAGCATCACTCCAACCCTGCTATGTTACATAGATTGTTTTCAGCTGCTTTCAGTATGCAAATATAAAGGATTTGGTATAGAAGGACCTGGTGAAGAGGAAAGCAGTGCTTTATCCTGTCCTCAGCTGCTTAAAAGCAGGAGGAGATGCTAGCACATTTATAAAGTTCAACTTTTTTGTTGTGGTCCAGATCATCCCTTTATCAAACTTTGTTTCCTAAGTAGTTTAAATTCTTTAAAATTCAGATCTTTTTGTTACCGTTCACTATAGGAAACAGCACTGACAGGCTCACTGAAATAAATATAAGCCTTAGCTGTTGTTGAGGGCATGCCAGTGTTCACTTTTCCTGTTTGACTAGGTTTCTTATAATTGAAGTTTTAAGAGTGAAATATTTCAAGTCCCTACTTTGTGATTCCTGTAAGTACTTTGCCACATGCCAAAGAAGGACAAGCTGACGACCAAAAAACTTGTAGTTAAAATATTGGTTGCTTTTCTTTATTCATAAAAACAGTGGGTGAATGGCTAGAAAATATTTCTACAATGTGATCAATATCCCCCTAAATTATTTTTAAAAAGAAAAAAAGCTAGGCATCTCAAATATCCATCTTGCTTAAAGCACTTAAACAGTGGCTGAGGTCTCAGTCCAGAATTTGACGTGACTCTACTGTTTCCCTTCCAATTAAGGTGTACGGTAAAACAATTGATGGACAGCAAACCGTTATTGTATGTATAGAGAGCCATCAGTTTCAAGCAAAAAACTTTTGGTAAGTTACTGTAATTAATACTGTATTTGCTACATTTTGTTTTGCTTGAATAATTAACCTATTGCAGTATGCTACTACTCAATTTGGAGTGGTTCACTTCCTTGGGAGGGAGGAGGGGAAGATGCATCTGTTAAAAGCCTCTGATGGGAGCTATTTAGAAAACTCTTGCTCCATTGAAGACCAATCAACAGATGTAGATCTCCACTTGTTTCGCAGAACACTTGATAAATTCTCTCATATTTCTCCTTTGACTTTTTACTGATTCTTTCATCTCTTCTTCCTTGAGCATTGTTCCATCCAATATCTTTTATGTTTAAAACCCTGCTACATTGCTTTCTCCATCCTGCCATATGGTAAAGGATAATCTGAAGACCAAGAATTTCACAGCTATTTGGACATGGAGTGATCTTCTGATTTTCTTTGCTCAGTCAAAAACAGCAGATTTGCACTAGCAGGGGGAATGCCAAGGAGGCAGTCTTACTTTCTTGCAGCCAGTTCTAAAATCTGTCCTTTTCCCATGAATGTTAGAGTATTTGTTTCATTGTGTAGCTAGTGGAGATGTGAAACATGCTGCAGATTGGTCTTTATGATCTTTATACCTTAGAAGCTTGTTTAAATTGTTGACATCAATAATCAAAGTTCTTCCTGAGGATCTGCAAGAGTTTGCTTTCTTGGTATGGAAATGAATTGTATTTTTCAGCTTAGGTATCCAGCCTCTGCCTTTCTCTCACTTTTTTTAGCCCCAGTTCATTCTAATCAGTTTCTCCCAGAACAAAGGGAAGAAAGCGAATCTGATTGATTCTTTCATAGTCCATCATACTGCTTGGGAAAACAGTTTGCTCTCCCAGGACAGTTGAGGTGGGGAGTTAAAAATTGGAAAACTAGGGAGGAAGGACCAGAAGACATATTTAGTCTGGAAGTATTTAACAAGACTTAGTCTACATGTAAATTTCCTATTGTGGGGCTCAGTAGTTGTAATCCAAACATGGCCTTTTTTTCACATAAATAGGTCTTGTTAAATACATACAGAGTAAGTCTTCAATTATCCAGACTTCTAGTCTAGAGAAGGGTGGCAACAGGTCAAACAGTAGTGGGAAAGAAAAATCACCAGATTTTGAAATCTTCCAGCTCTTGAAGTCTTTGAGAAATTTTATTCCAGAAAAATGAACAGCCTGTTTACTGAATCGGCATGCCTGATAAAAAATGAAATGTCAGTGCCTTTCCATTTCTGACTTATCTTGACTAGCTTAGGTATCTGATTTTTATCTTTTGGTTTTTGCATATCCTAGTTTAGAATTAACTGAAATATTGTTATTTATATTGGGCTAACATTTTCCTATGGGGTAAATATTCTGCCATATTTTTCAGATATTTTTCTGAAGTTTTCAGGTATCAATGAATTAAGAGTTTAAAGAACCTTGACCTAGATTTAAACTACTTTTGTAAATGCAGTATATTATTTAAAGTGTTAGATGTTTAACACTAAAGCAAATGCTTCTGTAAGCCTGCCCCCCCCCCAAAATTATTCTGCCAAGTATTGAGGATATCCTCATTGCATAAGGCTTGTCCCTGTATGATATTGTAAGTACATGGCTATCTGTGATTTCATATGCATTGCTTACAAATGGATTAATATGTCTAATAGCACCTGATGATTCAGATTTCCAATCTGGGGAAAATTCCAGAATGTTTAAAAATAGTGCTTGTATTAAGACAAAAACGGGCAATTCAAGTCTCTTGTGGCATTGGGCTTGAGGAAATCAACCTTTTGATTAGAAATCAAAATATTTCAGCTCTTTCAAAATGGAAGTGACAGGACTTTCTGAGTCTATATAGAGTGTGCCTTGCCTTCCTATGAATTATAGATAAGTTTGGGACCTTGCTTGAAATTCACAACTCCAGATGGGACTTGCATGGTACCAGCATTGTGGCAATCTGCCAGGTGGGTGAGCTAGTAGCAAACCAGGCAAGTTTACTTGCCTGGTTTCACTTGAGGATTCAAAATTGGTACATCAGTTTTCCAGGGAAAAACATTCTGTCATAAAAAGTATAGTGATTCAGGTATGTAAATAGATAAAAATCCATAAAAATAATTACAAAAAGCAGTTGAAAAACATTTAGCTGGTTTGCAGCCGACTTCCAGAACTTCTTTGCTCAGCTTTGTTGCATGTTGGTTATGAGTTTTAAAGCCCTTCATACGGAAAGATGTCTAAGGACTTTTTATGCTCTGTTTGAAATAGCTGAATCTTTTATGAAAATGGAGTCCGTCAAGGAGTGAAACATTTCCCTCATCTAACACCCTGCATGGTATTGTTAATAAGACTAACAGAAATATTAAAAAATATGTTGTTCACTTGAGAGGAATGTAGGTATACAGAATGAATTGACAAGTTAGAATTTTTTTTTATGACACTGAGTCACTAAGTGCTGTAGAGTTCCTTATAGCTGCAAGTTGTGAAGTGCTCAGGTTTTATGGCACTTGTAGCATTACAGTGCCATCTAGCATCCCAGCTGTAGGACCAGTTCAGTATTCTTTGAGATGCCAGAAGGTTAAATTGTCTTCAGTGCAAAGCAGCTTATGGTAACTTCTTGGTATACATGCAAAACTGCAGTTTTGAAGTAGAACTTCCAAATGGTGCACAGTGCTGTTAGGCACCATCCAAGAGAGGCAGTTACTTATCTGGCCCTACCATGATTGGGTTTTTTTAGCGGGGATTTTGAAAATAGGATGGGCATTATCTTGTTGGGATCTGAAAATGTTTAACTAGGTATGTTTGTTTGTTTGTTTGTGGGGGGGTTTTTGGGGGGGTTTTGTGAAAAAGTCCCTCAGAGTGAAACATGGCTGTTATCTAACAACATGCACAGTACAGGTGACCCTCGCCATTTGTGGGGGATGCGTTCATATCCCCCATGAAAGGTGAAATCCGTGGATAAGGCTTTGTGTTCATGAACTCGGTGCCCCTAGTGGCGGTGGGGGCATGGCTGTGCTGGCTGTGTTGGGAGCCTGATGGCAGCAAGCGCAGAGCTCCCGAGGAGCTCCTTTAAGTGTATTTAAGAAGCGGGTTCGGCATATGCAAATATTTGAAACTATGAATGCTGAACTTGCGACTAGTGAGGGTTTCCTGTATTGTTAACAACATTTCAGATGTTTAATTGCATGTATGAGTTACTGATTGGTAAATGTTAAACTGTACTTTTCAGTATTCATTCCCCTGGAAAGGAAATAAACCTTATGGAAACTAAATTCTTTCTCTCACAAAATGGTTTCCTTCCCTCTGAATGCATAAACAGCAAAAATTGAGCTGCAATCTAGATGCCTTCTTAACACTAATGTAGAATGATCCAATAATTATTTGAGTACATTAGGACTGTCACTTACAGGAGAGGAAGCAGGTAGAAATCTGTATCTGTACTTCTCTTTCCACATGTCTGAAATTTTGAGAAGACCATTGTTCTACTGGAAAGAAATGCCAAATGTTCTAGAGCTTCATATTTCTGCAGAAGGAACCCAAAGTCTTAACAGCAATTCAGTATTACAGAAATTCATCCTATCAGAATGTGTTGTGGGTTTTTTATGTAAATGTAAAGGTTCTCAAGTTAGTTGGCTGCAAAAAGTTGACTCCATTGCCGGAAATCATCCTGTCAGCTTTCCTTTGTTCAGAAACCAGCAATATGCAGATAAACATATTCAGTAACTAAAAAAAATGAGGAAAGTGGATCATTGAAGCTCTTAACTGGTTCAGAAGGAAAGAAGGGTATTATTGTTAGAATGTTTCTGTTAATTAATCATCTTGGTCAGTGTCTAAAAGCAAGAATGAGTATTCACAGAAAGTGTCTCATCTCCCTCCACCTGTTTAAGAGTCTTAATCTATTACATTTGCTTTGTTTTGCTTTTTAGTGATACTGTTGGATGTTATACTGTCCATTCCATCTCCTTTAGCAATTTCAGGCTGAAACCAAGACTTGTACACAACTAGTGAAGTAAACCAGTGCTTGAAATTTAAATAGCTTATTCACTTTTTTTTTCCTGCCTTATTTACAGCTGCTATTTTTATTTTTAAAGGAATGGCCGTTGGAGGTCAGAATGGAAGTTTACAATCACCCCTTCAACCACCCAGGTGGCTGGCATCTTGAAAATTCAGGTAGGCTTAAACTAAGTTTAACCAAACAATTTCTAAATGCTTTTTACTAGGGAAATCTCAGGGCATTGTAGTAAGATTGTTATAAGATGTCTGGTTCAGAAAGCAAAAATAAGCACGCTTCATTACAATTATCCATACAGTAATTTATGGTCTGGAAAGGGACCTCAAGGCCATCTAGTTTATCCTATTTCACTGAGGAAAAATAAGTATACCTCCTAAACCATCCTTAACAGATCTTTGCAGCCTATTCTTAAAAACCTCTAATTTCAACATCTTTTCAGGCACCCTATTTTTGTTCTGTTTGCCTTAAAAGATCTTCCTAATATCTAACCTCATCTCCCTTGCTGTAAGTAAACAGATTAGTACCTGCCTTGCTGCCACATGGCTTACAGAGCACTGTGTTCTTTCGTTTTTGTTTTTTTAACAACTTTTTGCTAAACTTTGATTTGAGTGGTAAGCTACCTTGCTTTTAACCGAGGGTAAGAGCCTGCATATGAGCAGTAGCTGACATGCCATAAGGGTTACACCTTCAGTTACCTAATGCTACTTGTTCTTAAACTCGTATCCTGAGAGTGGTTACGGTATAGGAACAGAATCTCATGAGCTTTTCACCTCAGTCTGCTCTCTCTCTTAGCCAAGGTTTGTGTAAAAGGAATTTCCTTGGTTTGTATAAATGTTCATTTTTGATGTTTGGGAGCTATCTCTATCTAATGAGGGGATATCAAATCTGGGTGAGGTGTGTGGACAGCACTGCTTTCGCCTAAAGCTCAGCAAGAATTCCTCAGAAACAGATCTCATGTTCTTCTGTAGCCTATTGCTGGGGTAAAATGACCATGCAGTTGTGGAGAAACTTAAGATTCTAAGAAAGCTCTTTGGGGTTCCCGTATATGTTTCCTGTAATTGTGCATTTCCACTGCAGCGAGCAAACTACTGGTGACTCAGTTCCCCAAAGTGTGTTAAAAGCTGATTAATACTGACATTTTGTTACAATGATTCTGTCTCTCCTAACTATTCTGTAATATTTAATGTGGTGTTGGCTTCACTTTTTCATAGGTTCATTATTATGAAGATGGTAACGTCCAGTTAGTGAGCCATAAAGATGTACAGGATTCTCTAACAGTTTCTGTAAGTTGTCTTTTCATGATGTTTTGTCATCTGTTGAGTGACACAATCTCATTTGGTTTTGTTAAAATTGTGGATCCAAGATTTTTATGAATAACTAATACTATGTAAGTAAATTGAGGTGTAGTTGCCTATGTTCATTCCTGTTTTCTAAAATAACCATCATTTTACATTTCATGTTTGCATGTGACTTAAGAAAAACAATGTAGAATAATTTTGTTTACTAGGTATTAGTTATCTCACTTTCCCATTATTATCTGTACTGTTCACTTACAATGTTATTTGTTGTTGTTCACTTACAAATGCTAATTTTAAACTTGATGGTTCTGGGATTAAATTTTGAATGTGCAATGGATTTATTTGAACATTCTCTTCTTCTCCCCACCATTATTAAGTGTTTGGTAGCATTTGCTCAAAAAGAGTAAGGCACTAAAGATAGCAAGTTGCAAAGGAGAGAACCATAGCTAATACTATTTTAAGGAGCTGGCACAATCTGTCTGTAACTAATGCTGTCAGAATCTTGCTTTTATGAACAGTAAGTTATTTTGGTTTGTTAAACTTCAGTTTGAGAGATTCTGTGCTGGAATTTAGGCTCTTTCGTCTTGGCTTTCTCTGTTTCAAATAAAGATTGTAATGGTGCCTAAGGACATGCTAAAAATAACTCATTGTTTGAAAACAGTAAAGGTTGCACCCTCAAGGAACTGGTACTTTCTGAGGGCAGCATAAACTACTAATTATTGCTTTTAAGTAATAATCATGAATTCTGGAAGGCATAAGGAAGTGCATAAACATTTATATTTCCTGCTGGAGTATTCCTTAATAAAAAAACCTCAAGCCAAGTGCATTAAATAGTCGAAAGAGAATGAAAAAGTAAATATATATGCTGATGACCGGGGGTACAGGTTTTCTGTTCACCGCAGAAAAACACGGTAAAACTTGTATTGTCTTATTTTAAGAAGAAAAGCATGGGAAATGGTGGGTTTCCCCTTGCAGGCTGGCAGAGTTCCAGCCAGGCAGCCAGGAGAGCAGCTGTCCACAGATAAGTGGAGGAGTGGGAATTGAGGCTCCTGTAGTGAGGTGGGGAGGGAGTTGGGCAGGCTGGGGCTGCTGCCCAGCCTGGATGGTGTGTGGGGCTTGGAGCCTGGAGCCAGAATGCATGGCCAAAGGGCCTGGGTAGAGAGTAGGATGGGGTTGTAGGCAGCTCATCCGGGGGATGGTGCTGGCTCCCTGTCACTACATGCCATGCATTCTTGGAGGGAATGGTAGGCACGTGCCCCCTAGGATTGTATTCTGGGTTGGGCGAATGCAGGCTCAGGCACCCTGTCCTGCTGCTTTCCCCACAGGACCTATGTAACCCAGTGGGCGGGACCTGGTGTGACAGGGCAGAGTGGGGTGGGGAAGCTCAGTGCCACCACCACAAGCCCCATGCTGCCATGGCAAAGCTCCCTCTGCTGCTGCTGGGTGGGCAGAAGGCGCCTCATCAGGGCAGAGCGGCAGATTCGTGGCAGTGAGCTTCCCTGCTGGGCCTCACTGTGCCCTGCTGCTTCACATCCTGCCTGCTGAGCCGCAGAGGCCCCAGGGGGAAGGAGCCCCAAAGCCCGCAGGGTGCACTCCAGCCGAGCTTCACGTTCCACTTCACCACAGAAGCCACTGTCTCCCACAGACAGCGATCGTGGGTTTGGATGCTGTTGTGGGGGCAGGGGACTGCTGACCTGGTTCCCTGGCCCCATAGCTCTTGGGGAGGGTGCTGTGGGTGGGGAATAAGGGACACCAGCAGGACCAGGTGGCTGGGGGTGGTGGCTGAGGGGTAATGGCATAGGCGGGGTATCAGCATATCCAGGTTGTTCAGTGCCAAAAAGCAGTTGGGTGGGGACAGCCACAGTTGGATCTACATCCTGGTGAGCAAAAGGGGAGCTCTGATTTTCCATAATAGAAAACCCCAAAATCAAATGCCAAAATTTGTAACGGTTTAGAATTTAGTTTATTATAGTGATTGAGGCAATGGTAGGCTCCTAAATTGCTTTGAAATGTGTGTGTATATATTAATAAAACATTGTGTTCAACTAGAAATGTGTGTGTGTGTGTGTGAAACTGGTGTTTCATTTAAATTGCAGATACAGCAGATTTGTGGGGTTTTAATCAGAAATATTAGGATTTTTTATTGGGGAATGTTGGATTTTTTTAACAGAGAAAACTGGGGTTCCTGATTATAACAAATGATCCCAAATGTGTTTTTGTTCTGCATCTCTCCTACTTTTTATACTCCTGTTAATTTGACAGTTCTTTATCAAAATAACTGCAGAAGCTCAAAGGGGTCTTTGGACTGTATTGGTATGAGCTAAAATCAACTGGAGCCAATGAGGCTAATCTGAGTTGCATTGATTGCTAATTGAAAATATCCCTTGTTGGTATAAATGAGTCTGTATTCACTAGCCAAAAATAACTGAACAGGGATACTGTTGCATAGTTTTGTATTAGTTTTCTTCTATCCAGTAATGGTCTGTTTATAATAATGAATTGACTAGAGGCCAGTGCAGCAATACTGTTTTTTCATAATTCAGGCATGAAGAACTTAGTACCAAAGAAACCAATACTGATCCATCTGGGAATTTTCATTAGATCTCAAAATATCATTCACCATATGAGAACGGAATTTATGGTCTGACTAATGAAGACTACTTTAAGTATCTTATAATTGTGGAAGAAGTAGAACTTGAAAGCTGTTTTGGAATTGACATGTTTAGTTTGATATCTTTTTGAAACTTTCTTTTTTCCCCCCTGCCTAGAGCGAAGCCCAAACAGCAAAGGAATTCATAAAAATTGTAGAGGCTGCAGAAAATGAGTATCAGGTATGATGTCTTAAACAAGTGTAATATGTAAAAACAAGACATTTAATACTATAGACTTATTTCAGAGTGGTCCCAAGCTCAACATGCTACTAAAGTAGGAAAATTAGGTATTGTAAGTAAACTTAGTCACTATAGCAGTAGTCCTTAAATTAAGTTAACATTTCTGGTCATCTTTTACCAGTCCTTCTGAGAGTTGCACCCATTTGTTGCATTTTTATCCTGAAATGCATTCTAAGTTTGATTGAGAACAGATGCTCTTTGCATGGTGTCTAGAATATTAGGACCTTAGTTCTCATTAGAGTCTTTAGGTGCTCATGAAATATTGTACAACTTCAATTGTGAGAAGCCAATCCATAGTTAAACAGGTTTGATAATTATGGCTAAAATTAGTTATACAGCTGAATGCACTTCATGGAGTTTTTTCAAAGTGTAGCTATCTAGAAGATGTGGCAATTAAGACATGCACACTTAGACTGTTGACATGACAGTGTAAGTTCTGGGCACAAAATATCACATTTACATTCATTTTCTAAAAGCACTGTACATTTTAAACTTATTTGACTAAAAGGGCCACATGCACAGTTTGCTCATACTGTTTCTTATCGCACAGGAAAAGAAATGAAAGCTTATGGTCTAAAGAAAAGCCCCACCGTTGGCTAAAAAACTTCCTGCACCGAAACAATTTTAGAACCCATGTGACCACTAACTTACAGCAGATTTAAATTTTTAAACTGCATATTTTCATAAGATTTCACTGAGGGAAGAGGTAACAAATTATGTGTTACCTTGATTTTTATTTTGACTGCCATTTCAATTCTTTTCTATTCTTCTTTAATACTTGTGTTTAAACAGACTGCCATCAGTGAGAATTATCAGACAATGTCGGACACTACCTTCAAAGCCTTACGTCGACAGTTGCCAGTTACCCGCACTAAGATTGACTGGAACAAGATCCTTAGCTACAAGATTGGAAAAGAGATGCAGAATGCTTAAGATGAACATTGCATGACTGGATCATTTTAGTGTCCTTATATACAAATAAAACTTATTACAAAAAGTATTTGGAACGGTCAAGTCACCCAGTCAGCATGGGCTTTTGCCATTGAAAAATCACTGTAAGTAGTTTGGTTAGAGCACAAAGCTTAGCTAATTGACCATTTTTTTTCTTTCTGTTTTTTTTTCCTTTTCTCAGAGCATTGCAAAATCAGTGTAGCTCAAATTCTTTTCATGTTTCTGTTGTATTTTGACTTTTTTTTTTATCATGAAAACCATGCCTTTAGTTTTCAATTGAAAATTAAGAACAGTTCAAAAAACTATTTTTGCATACAATAACCCTATATCTCTTGCTTTCATAAGAAGTGGGCGACTTTTGAAATTTGCTGGATTCCACAAAGAAATTGTTAATGTACATTTCTAGTTCAAGGCTCATCATGAATTTTGCCATAGGTGTTGCTGTAGAAACCATCTATCCCTTCATTGTATGTAAGATTGGGAAAGCATTTTCTATATTATGTTTAAATCTTCCAAAATACTTATTTAGCTAGCTCAGTGTTAACTAAACTTTTTTTAAATAAGGCTAAGGTCTAATGCTGTGTTAAGATTATGAAATTAAATAAAAATACTTATTTCAGAAATGCATTTAATGCTTTGTTCCTGACAGTTACTTAAATTAACTCAAATTCCATCTCCCCTTGAGTTATTTTTTATCATACAGCCACAAATGTATTATAACAAGGCATACTGTAATATATATAATCCTGTACTCATTACCATGTCTGTCAGTTTATTTTTCTTGGATTGAAATGTACTAAAATTCAATGTGACATTAAAATGCAAATTTTCTATTTATTTGAGGAGCAAATTGCTTAATGATATATCATATTATGTGGTATTTATAAAAGATGAAACCTGCTTGAAGCAGATATTTTTCCCGTCTGAAATTTGTGGAGTTTTATGGCTGTATTAGAAAACCTGGGTGTATGTGCGGCTTGCTGTAACGTTATACATTTTGTCTTCGTAAATGTAAGGAGCGTGTTCATAATATGCCATTGACAGCTGTTCATGTTGACTGTAGGAAACTGAAGAAACTTAACTACAATAATGAAGACAAAGAATTCTGATAGAATGGGGGAGAATATTTTCTTCATCTGTTGCAGTTGGGAGTGAAAAATGGTTTTAGGGTTAAACAAAGGCCTTCCAGTCTCAGTGTACACAGAAAAACTTTTCACTGGTTTGAAAGGTAAACAAGTTGCCTTTAAAACTATGTATGAAAGCATAATCTTACCACTTACTGAAAGGGGCTTATGTTCCTAATTTAACACTGTAAGAATTTTTTAATTAATTGAATGAATTTTTATAGGTGTTAAACTTTACTGGGATTATGGGAGTTCCTGTAGAACAAAGGCGTTATATGAATTCTTATTTGTTTTTTTAAGGCTTCTAATCATTTACTTTAAGTCTAGATCATGGCATAGGATGAAGGTGAACGTAGATTTGTGCAAAGTTTTATTATTATAAAAAATGCACGAGTGTTCTACTTTAATCTTCAACTTTCAACTGTATTTTTTCAGAATAATAAAAGCACTGAAATAGAAATCTCTTGTGTGTTTTGAAATAAACACAAATATAATTGTGCAAAAATTTTTTTTGCAATGAACTATAGCTTAAAGTGATTGATTTGGGTCATCAAGTGAACAAGTGAGAATTCATAATAGCGATACAATTATTTTGTATGGTGTTTAAGATGATATCCTTTACTTCAGTCTTTTTGCATGAAAGGGTCTAAGTTGAGGGTGTCCAACCTTTTTGAATGTGGGGCCAAATCACGAACTTTTTATCACCCAGTGGGCCAGCAAGCCATATTCAAAGACCTCACAGGAAGTGGTATCCCATCAGGAAGTGATGTCACATCACCTTTGACACCAGTGAAGTTGCAGGAAGTGACAATGAAAAGGGTCTAATCAGTTCAAAACTCTTCCTCTATAGCATCCACTTCTGCCACTGTTTGGGACAGGATACTGAGCTAGATGGACCATGGGGCTGACCAAGCATGACACTTTTTATGCTCTTATGTTCAGAGGCTCTTATGTTCTTTTGCTGAGCTTCCAAACTAAGGCTGAGATTTGCAAAAAGGGGTAGATAGGAATGTTACAGAGTTGTCATAAAGGATTTGGAGCCCTCTAAATCTCATTCATTTTAATGAAAGTTGGCCTTTTGACTCAGCTTTGAAAATCTCAGCCCTTTTGACTCAGCTTTGAAAATCTCAGCCCAAGGTGCCAACCAAATAAGTCAAAATATATTTTGCATTTCTTTGCGGTACATTTATGTGGGGCTCTCCAAGCATTTTACAAACTTGAAATGAACCTCAGGATGAGCCCAGTTGGAGCAGCAGGGGCTCAGCTGCACTTCCCCCCCCTACCTGAGCTGGTCAGTCCTGAGTGGCACATGGCTCTGTCACCACCTCTGCTGGCTGGTGCCAACCCGAGTGCATCTGTCCCATCTGGAGCAGTATGTAGCTGAAGCTGGCTTCCCATGTGCTACTGGAGATGGGAGGAGCCCAGCTGGGTCAGCACCAGCTGGCAGAAAAGGTGGCGGAGCCATGTATGCTTGGGGCTGACTGGTGCAGGCAGGGGGAAAATGCAGTTCGGGCTCCGGCTGGGCTCATCCTGCCCTGAGCGGCACACGGCTCTGCTGCCGCTTCTGCTGGCCGGTGCAGACCCAGCTGGGCTCCTCCCGTCCCCAGTAGCATGTGGGAAGCCAGCTTCAGCTGCATGCCACTTTTCCTGGCAGGTGCTGACCCAGCTGGGTCCGTCACATCTGGAGCAGCATGTGACTGAAGCTGGGTTCCCATGAGCTGCTGGGGACGGGAGGAGCCTGTCCGGGTCTTCACTGGCCAGCAGAAGCAGCAGCACGGCCATGTGCTGCTCAGGACGGGATGAGCCCAGCCAGAGCGGCAAGGGCTGAGCTACATTTTCCCCTGCCTGCACTGGTCAGTCCCGAGTGGCACGTGGCTCTGCCGCTGCTTCTGGTGGCTGGTGCTGACCTGGCCAGGCTCCTCCCGTCCCCGGCAGCATGTGGGAATCCGGCTTCAGCTGCTCCTGATAGGACAGACCTGCCTGGGTTGGCACCAGCCAGCAGAGGCGCCGGCAGAGCTGCGTGCCACTAGGGACTGACCAGTGCAGGTAGGGGGAAAACGTAGCTGACCCCTGCTGCTCCAGCTGGGCTCATTCTGTTGTGAGTAGTTGAGCACTTTGCCTTTAACATGTAGTACTATTATTGTTTCACTATTCCTGATAATGCAGTCCTTGTCTCTTCTGACTCCATCCCCTCAAATATTATTCCTTCACGCTCAAAGCCTATTAGTTGCATAGTTTTCATAAGTGAGAATTCATGAACTGTAGAACATCTTTAAAAAACCTGTTTTCTTAATGCTGAATTGAGAGCGGTGTTTACACTTGTCCTACTTAGGGCATTTCGTGCATGTAAAAATAAGTTTAAAATGAAAAATTAAATATTTAAAGTAGATTTCAGGATTGTCTTTTTGCCAATAATGCTGAGATAAACCTGTCATTTACCATATTGCAACATGCTCTGGAATAAGATACATAACTTATTTTTGAAAGGTAGAATGAAGACCAAAATAGATCTTTCAATGTAGCAAGTCACTGACTAATAGCAACTAGGGAGCTGAGCCTGCTTATTGTCCAGTTCCCTGTGAATCAGCTGCATATTTTACTTTTGCCTGCTTCCACAGGTTTTTTTGCACATAACATGCACTCCTACTTGCACCTTTTTTCCAAAAACCATATGCTGTATGTGAGGAAAATATAGTAGGTATTACTAAAAAGTAGATGCACTTTTAACTCAACTTTTTGTTTCTTATGTATGTTGTCTGTGAGGTGAGCCAAATACAGGACTCGCACCCTTGTCATCAACCACTTTTTTTTGTGATAGCCCCTTCCTCTTGAAGAGGGGAGAACACCCCTTGGTTTAGTAAGTAAAATTGAACCTGTCTTTGAGTACCATAAAGCTATTTTTCTACAAATGTAGAATAATTCATATCTGTTTATCTAAAGGATAAATACATAGTGCGTATTTGAGGAGAAGTAACCAGCAACATGAATATAGGTTGGGAGTAGATGTCTGACCAGCACAATGGCTGAAAGGGACCTTGGGGCTATGGTTGATCACAGGATGAACATGAATGGCCAGTGCGATGCTGTAGTCAACAGAGCTTATAGCATACTGGGATGCGTTAACCGACATGTCACAAACATGGCTAAGGAAGTGATACTTCCTTTCTACTACGCACTGGTGAGACTAGCTGCAAAAGTGTGTCCAGTTCTGGGTGCTGCACTTCAAAAAAGATGTGGAGATTCTTGAAAGCTTCCAGAGAAGGACCACAACAATGATTAAGGGCCTGGTGGACAAAACTTATGAGGGAAGACATAAGGGATCTGAGACTATTTGGCCTGGGGAAGAGAAGATCAGGGGTGGGGGGATGACACCTGCTGGCTGTCTGTAAGTTTGTAAGGGTTGAATAGTGGGAGCTCAGAGGGAGAACTGTTTACTAGGGCAGCCCAGGGGAGGACAAGAAGCAATGGCCATAAACTGTTAGAGGATTGTTTCAGGTTGGATATAAGGACAAACTTCTTTGCAGTAAGGGTGACCAGATGCTGGAATAGACTTCCCAAAGAGGTGGTATAGTCTCTAACCTTTGAAGTCTTCAGGAGAAGACAGGACAGACACCTTGATGGGATAATTTGATCTCAATAGTATTCCTGCCCAGAGCGGGGGCGTTGGACTCTGATCTTTCAAAGTCCCTTCCAGCCCTTAATTCTATGATTTGTTCCTTTTCCTTCATTTACCTGGTAGGAAGGAGGAGAGCTACAGAGGTCTGAAAAGAGTGCAGCCAGCACCCAATGCTTCTAAGGAAAGTTGGGGGGTGGGGGGCAGAAATCCCAACACCTGTAGCAACAGAAGAGGGGGGAAATCCTTCTGGACTCCACATGGTAAGCAACAAAGCCCAGAAATGTTGGATACCCAAATGCCCTCCATTCTCTGCAACTTGGGGACAGCAAGCATAACTCCACACATCATATCATCTTACTAGATAGCCAAAATTCTTCTTTATCCCTACCATGAACTTATTCCAATTCTTTTAACCTTCTATAAATAAGCCAGTTGTGAATTACTGCTGTGCTTTCCTGCTGCTGAACATGGTCCTCTCCAGTATCCACCTGCTCTGGGCTTCCCAGCTCTTACCATCTTCCAGGAGTCTATCAATGTTGGGGAGGGGGGTGTTCCTGGGCTTCCAACTTGCTTTTTAGCAGCATCATAGCTACTGATAGATCATCCCTGACTATACAGTCTCCTCTTGAAAACCCCCAATGATGGAGTTTTCACGGCTTCTGTAGGCAGTCTGTTCCATTGCCTCACTGTTCTAACAGTGAATGTGTCTTCTTTTTCTAATAACAAAACTAAACCTATATTGCTGAAACATCAAGCCATTGATGTATCCTGCTGTCTGCAACAACTGAAAAAGGTGTTTTATTTAGTCTTTGACAGATGTCAGGTCAAAGACTCATGTCCTTTCTTAGTTGCCTTTTCCTGCAGCTGAACATGCTTATTTTTGTCAACCTCAAATGTCTTGCCTTCTAAGCTTTCTGGTTTCTGTCACCCATTTCTGGGCCCTCTAATTTTTCCATGTCCTTTTAAAAATGTGGAGCCCAAAGCTACATGCAGTATGGTAGATGAGGCCTAACCAGTGAAGAGCACTACCACCCATGTCTTGCCCATAATGCTTCTACTGATGCAGCCCAAAACAGCATTCACATTTGTACAGCTGTGCTACACTCCACCAAGACTCCTAAATCCTACTCTGTATTGCTGCTATTGCAGCCACTTGCCTCCCATTTTGTATGTATGTTTTTGATCATTCTTGTTGAGGTGTAGCATATCTATCAAGATATTTCTGAATTGTAGTGCTATCCTCTAGCATGTTTGCATTCCTTCTCCCTTCATGTACTCTGCAAATTTGCTCAGAAAGCTCTCTATTCTAGTATCCAAATAGTTAACAAACAAATTTAAACAGCACCAAACCCAGGGCAGACCCCTATAAAACTCCACTTAAAACCTCCTGACAGGTGGCTCCTTTAAAGGAACTGGACTCCCCAGCTGGAGAAAGAGCACTATGCTAAAGTGATATCACAGGTTTTGTGGAAGAACATATAAAAATGAAGGAAAAAAGAAACATTGTAAAAGTGGATTTAATAGCAAGCATTTTCCTGAGAAGGAAAGAATAAAAGGCAAAAACTAGTGCCACTGATCTGATTTTTTTGCATTTCAGCTCAGTGTCTGGTACTGCATCCTTAAGGAGGAGTTCTTGAGATGGTAACAGTTAAAATAGCCTTTATTTGCAAAGGGGAACAAAACACCCTTCCCCAATTGTGTTCTTCATGTATGGTTCTCTAAGCAAGTAGCTCATGCAGAGGTCTGTAATTCAGATGATTGGTTGTTTCCTGCACAAACTATGGAAAAAACTGAATTGAGGCCCCCTCTGGTCAGCCATGTGCAGCAACTTTTTCCGTGTACATCCATGTTGCTGTTTTGTTCCAGTGTGTACTTCCTGTACTGTAGCTTGCAAAAGCACTCCCTCTGGAATACTTTCATCTAGCTATCCCTCCAACAGTTCACCACATGCTAACAATGCTTTATCAATTGGTGTTAATCCAATTTGGAGTTAGGATTCATTTTTAAGAGTGTTACTTTGAGCACTTCAGTGTATTTCTGCATTGCCTTGGCATCCGATTTTTTTTTTTTCTCCCCTGCAAGGGGAGCAGTGTGGGTAATGGAATGCTATAACTCTGAATTCCTTTTAAAAAGAAATACACACATTGCAAAAACATGAGCTTGTGGTTTGGAAAATAAGAGGGGTTCTCTTTTCTTTTAAATAAACCTTGGGGAATGTTGTGTCTCCTTTTACCTCAGTGACTGAGATTTAGGTTCTGCCTAAGTAGATGGAATCTCAGCTTCCTGCATTCATTAGAGGCACAGCTATTTGTAGTTTTAAAGCAAATAGCAAATGATAATATTCGGTTGGCATGGAAAATCTGCTTTCAGTTAGATGCTGCATTAGAATTTTAGGATGCATAGAATTGGGAAGTTTTACAATTGCTGATACACTAATGAGTCTAAAAATATTAGCCACAGGAGCATGGAATAGCAAGATGATATTTAGGACCCCTCTGCCCATTGCAGGTATTGTGCACTTAAGTGGTTGTGATTGTAATTACATGTGGAAAGTAGCTGTCACACAATAAAAGGCTCCAACCAGCTATAAAGTTGGATCTTGAAAATGTGTACATATTTAATAGCTGGTTGCTATTGAGCTTTAATTTGCATGGGTAACAGGATCTCCCCTGCAGCTGGGAGCCCTTTCAACTGATAGGGCTCCCAACCAGAGGGTGCACGATGCCCAGTGTGAAACTTGTAAGCCCTGGGGATTACATCTGTTGCAATCTGTAGGCCTTGAGCTGGGGGTGAAACCTCCAGGTCCTGGGCATTGCTGCAGGACAATTTTAATTACCCCACTCTGGGGATTTTCCTGCACCCCAGGGTGAGGGAGCTCACAATCCAGAAGCCCTGCCTGGGCTGTGCGGGGCTTTCAGCTGCAGGAGTTCACTTCTTGTTGGTGCAGTAGTCTGGGATTGGGCTCCCCCTGCATGGGTAATAAGGTGTATTGGGATGGTAGGAGGTGTGATTGTGTGAATTGTGCATTAGAACCCTTATCTACATGTTTAGAGGGGGATTCATTAGGCAAAATGTGCGCCAGTCTAAAAGCTGAGATTCTCAAATGGAGGAATTGCCCTTGAACAGTAGTATGAGTAATAGACTTGGACTGTTGAAGTAAGTTACAATGAAGTTAACATTAGTTTTGAGTTAGTAGATCAATTATTGTTTGTATGAATATGAAACTCCCACCACCACTTCTATCTTATGCCCTTGAAGTTGGGAAGATAAAGGCACTATAAGTTTAGTGTGGGGAATGAAGAGGATTGTCCTTGCAGTCCTAAAGACACTTCTCTGAGATGAGATGGAGAACAGGAAACAGTCCTAGATGCTTAGGGAAAACATTAATGAGCGCTGTATAAATGTGTTTTATCAGCAGAGCTAATGGTGCTCCAGTTAACATAGTCTAAAACTTCAAATTATAAAATCCTGTTTACAAATGCTTACTTTCTTAACTGTTTGGAATGAATTTTCTCAGGGCAGGTATCAACTTTTTTTGCAGGGAAGGAGACTTTTAATCAAAATTGTTCAGCCCTTTCTGAGCAGAAGCCTGGGTGAAAACATACCAATTGATCATATACAAAAAACTAAAACTCTTGGTTCCAAAATGATACCTTAGACCAACTGGGAAATGGCAAGAAAATTGTCCCTTTCTGCAAGCTTTCAGGATCAATGTCCCTTCATCAGGCTCTGGGGAAAGTATAGCTGGAACAAGGTGGTAAAAAGTTCCCATAGGTAGGAAATAAACTTCATTTTTGCACAGAGGGAGCTGAAGATGGAAGCTGTCCCTGTGGGTCCATGAGAGTCTTTGTGAGCTCTGCTGAATAGCTCTTTCATGTGTAGATCAGGTAGAATTCCTTCCCTGGAGATGGCAGGTGGCAGGCAGGGAGGTAAACTTAATTGCAGAACAAGAAAGATTTTTTTTAAATCCAAAATTATCTAAAATTCAGTAGCTTCCATGTTTCAAGGTGTACATGGTATCTGTGTTGGTCTGAAACAAGAAGACATACAAAAAACTAGAACTCTTGGTTCCAAAATGATCTTTTTATTTTTGTTTCAAAACTAAATCTTCCATAACTTTGTTCCTCTGAAAAGCAGTCCAAATTTGGCCAAGTAATGGGTCTTTGAAAAAGCTGCATGTGCCAAACTTGACAGCATTTGAAAACCAACTTCCCCTAATATCCTTTTTGAACTGAGCATGGTTTACAAATGTGCAGCATCAACTCCAAAAGTCTACTGAACATGTCCCAGGATGGAGCTTAGCAGAGCTTTCCTTAACATTTCTTCTTCTAGTTACTGTAGATAGAGCACAGCAAGGGGACACAAAACAGTGACACTGGTGCTCTCAGTGCTTCAGAGGGGACCCTGCTGGAAAGGGGAACCTGGGACCTGTGGGGGAGGGGGGAAATAGTTCCACTGCCAGTCTAGAGAACTACAATTCCCATAGTGCCGTGCATTCCACACGAACCCCCCCCCCCTCCGTTTTCCACAGCAGGTTCAGGTACAGGGCACAGAAGTGGGCAGTGAGAGATGGTTCCCCACGGCACATTTTATTTTTCCACACTACACTACTAAAAGGCTTCTCCCCTGAGGCGGAGGGGCAGCATGAAGTTAAGTAAGTATTGGTTACAAGGGACAACTACGAAAAGAATGGGAGAAACAGTGTGGTCACAGAGAGCAATAGGGGACTCTAAGCAGAAAACTTCATGCACCGTTCACTCCTCAAAGAAGTCTGAGGAGCCAGTGCCATTGACCATGGTACGGCTTGTCTTGTACCCTGGAACCCAAGGGTTCTAGTGCATGGGGGTAGTTTCTTTACCCCTGCAAATATGAGAGTTTCAGAGCAGCCAGGGATAGATACAGCCACAGAGAACAGTTGTGTGGGACTTCTCAGGTGCTCAAGCTGAATTAAAAATGGTTAGCCTGTAAAGGAAAAGCTGCAGTTAAAAATCTGAACAGCTTGTCCTTGACTTGGCAAATCACTGCGAATTAAGTGGATGGTGAACCATTGTGCTATATGAAGAAACTGAGCTCAATGAAGGGAGAGGGGACCTCTTACCTGGGTAGGGTACCACAGTGGACTTAGCATGCACAGAATTATTGTACAAGGGGTTTATTTTGACTGGATACAGTCCCTTCAGTCTGCTCCAGAAACAAGTGCTTTGCATCAGGAAAGGACATCCTGAAAGGTTCAGCACTGCTTGACTCCTGCAATCATCTTAGTGAATATGACAATTTTTGTCTTCACATGCATCTGCAGTCAGGAAGATAGAAGAGCAAGGTCTGTCCCAAAGGCAGAAACAGGAATATTGTCCCAGGTGACAAACTGGAGAGGGGTGAAGGGAGGAGGAGGAAGATACTTGGGTAAACTCAACACACAGACCAAGACCCTTCAGTAGGGCATCAGCCTTCCCTAGACTTTACTGTCAGATCCAAAGTCTTGATGGTCTTGAATGTGACTGCAAAACCTTAAGGGGAACAGACAATGTTGTTGGGGGGCTATTTCTGATGTCTCTTCCAAAGGGACTGCAATTTGGGTAGGTATTGTGCAGGGTAGAAAAAAGGAGTGGAAGGGACTGACCTAAAGCAAGGAGGGAGGTGGTAGGGAGGGGAGGATATTGGAAGTGCAAACAAAGGAAAAGGAAAGGTGAGGAAAGAAAGGTGGTATGGGACAGCACAGCCAGGGAAAGGAGGAAGCAGGGGTAGAAGAATGTATTCCGTACTGTGTGCATGCAGGATAATGGGGGGAAAATGGAACTGTTCCAAGGGTAAAGTTGGACAGGTACCAAGAGGTAAGATCAATCAGCGATTTGTGGGTAGAGTGAGACTATATTGCTCTCCATTCACCAGCAGCCAAGTAATAGCAGCTGTCACTAACTTCTCCAGGAGCCCCAGTGATGTGAAGAGGGCTGGTCCTCAGAGGGGAGATGTGCTAAAACAGGGGCGGGCAATTATTTTGGGCGGAGGGCCGCTTACTGAGTTTTGGCAAGCCACTGAGGTCTGTATGACAGGCAGCCAGGGGCAGATAAATATAAATTTTCTAAAATTTGTAGGGGCCCCGCAGGCCGACTGGAATGGCCTGGCAGGCTGCATCTGGTCCACAGTCCACATCTTGCCCACCCCTGTGCTAAACTGAGCTAGGACAGTACAGAAAAAGAAGATCATCTTGTGGTTAAGATGGCTGAGTATCATTTAAGAATTTTATTCTTTCTTTACCTGTGCACAATCTCTGTGATCTGGGGCAAGGCACTTATAGGTCTCACAAGTAGTCACTAATTTGGTGTTCCTCATTTGCTGAGTGTGCAGTGTAAGATGCTGGGATCTGACTGGTAGAAGTGCTAGGCAGTCACAGCTACAACTAGCTGAAAAACACGCCCAGTGCTGTATAAACCTAAACAACCTGCAGAGGCAGATTTAGATTCATCCAGGCCCTGGGCAAACAGAAGATTGGAGGCCCCCCCACACCCTACTACAAACATGAATGTATCAAAAAGCATTAATAAATAGACCCATTACATGTTTACATGGTGCATTAATAAATAAAGCACAACACGCGATGTTGAAATTAACTATTCAGATTTGCCACACAAAAAGGAATAAAACAACTGCCTTAGGAAAATTGCTCAGATGTGTGGGATCACCATAAGTGTATAATAACACAAAAGCATCCTGGTGCTTCAAAATGGTGATGGGGGTGCTTGAACTAAAGTTCATTGAATGAGCTTTAGTTCAAGTGCTGTCACCGCCATTTTTAAGTGTGGGGACACTGACATGAGGGACCATGGCACTTTAATTAGAGCCACTGTAATTAAAGTGCTACTCCCAACCCCCAAAGCACATGTAAAAATGCCAAGAGGCAGCTGCCTGAGCCTTTCCAGGAGGGCTGAGGTTGAGGGGGGAAGGTGTGAGCCTTCCTGGCTGGCCAGGGCTCGGTGGTCTCTGGGCCAGGCACTCAGCCCCCAGTGACTCTGTTGCATGACCTGCAACCTGACCCATCTGTGTGTCTGTGTGTGCCCTGTGGCCCCAGACTTTGCTGCCCTAGCCCCCTCCCTCTCCGTGGGGCTTCAGTTTGCCCCCTCACATCATTTTCCCTTCCACAGACTTACCTCCATGAAGTAAGTGGGTTGTGGAGCTCTGCTGGGCTGCTCTTCTCCCTCCTCCCTGCTCTGCTGGCCGCGCCGGCTCCTGGTCACCAGCAATGCTTGTGGGCCAGTGCGCATATGCACATATGCATGCTGCCTGCATTGCCTGCCTCTCCCTCCTAGGCCCCCATTTCCTAAAGGACCCTGGGCTAGACTGGGCATTAATTTTCCCATGGCAACGTGGGAAAAAGCAGGTCCCAAGTATCTCATACCAAGAATCTCAAATTAATGAACATTTTTTTTACCTGGCATTCTCTGTTCCTCAATTTTCAATTGGTAAAATATGATGATATGCCTGTCTCACACAGGTGTTATAATTGGTTATAATTGGCACTATGTTACCATAGTGAACAGGAAATTAATATGTTTGCATTCATGACAAGGTTTGAACAATGTGTAGTAAATAGGGTCTGAAGATACACGTTGAACAAGGATGATTAAACAAAATATCAGACCAACAATATCAAATAACAATCAAACCAATAGCTTTTTGTTCTGTAAGTGTTGTCCAACTTGTGTGTTTAATGCAGCAGGGGTCCTCCACTCACATGCATGGAGGGGGGAAGGAAGAGCATGAGAGCTCCAGTTCTTTTTTGGAACATGCTGACCAGACCTTCTCCCCCCCCCCCCCATTTTGTAGTCACGCAATTCCAATGTTGCTATCAAGCAGAGACAATATTGTCTCACATTGAAAAGGTAATTTGAATTTGAAAGACAAGTTAATGGAGGGATTCATTAAGGGAAGGTTCCAGGAAAACATTTCAGAGATATGTGATGTGGCTGAACTTAGGCAGAGACTGTAGTTGGTACACATTGAGGGCTATAAGCTGTACAGAAAGGACAAAGTGAGGAGGAGAGGGGGAGGAGTTGTGCTCTATGTCAAGGAACGTTATACATCGACCCTTATCAAAATGGATTCAGAAGAGGAGAAAGTAGGATTGTGGGTTAGGATACGTGGAGGACAAGGGGAAAGAGATTTGGTGGTAGCGGTCTGTTACAGACCCTCACACCAAGGGGAAGAACTAGATTCGGGGCTCCTGAGGCAGCTCTCAGAGACCATAAAGACTAGGGAGGCAGTAGTCATGGGGGACCTAAACTACCCAGACATCTGCTGGGAGATGCAGACAGCAAATTCCCACCATTCATGCAGGTTCCTATCTTGTATACAGGACCTCCTCCTGATGCAGGAGGTACATGGTCCCACTAGGAAGAATGTCTTACTAGACCTGGTATTGGCAACAGGGGATGACATGGTAGGGGACCTACAGATCAGTGGTCACCTGGGGGACAGTGACCACCAAATATTCATCATAAGGCGTAGAGTGGGTAAGGTAACTAGTAGGGTGGAAGTGCTAGACTTTAGGAAGGCTGACTTCAGCAGACTCAGGCGTTTAGTCTATGACAAACTGCAGAGTAAGAGATTTAGCGAGATGGGAGCCCAGGAAGGGTGGCAGAAAACAACAGAATGCAATTCAACAAGGAGAAATGCAAAATGCTGCACCTGGGGAGGAAAAATGTCCAGCACACCTACTGCCTAGGAAATGACCTTCTCAGCAGCACGGAAGGGAAAGGGATCTCGGAGTCCTAGCAGACTCCAAGATGAACATGAGTCATCAGTATGATGAAGTCATCAGAAAAGTTAACTGCACTTTATCATGCATCAGCAGGTGCACGACAAATAGAACCAAGGAGGTGATAGTGCCCCTCTATCAGGTGCTGGCCAGACCACAGTTGGAATACTGCGTGCAGTTTTGAGCACCACACTTCAAGAGGGATGTGGATAACCTGGAGAGGGTCCAGAGAAGGGCCACTTGTATGGTTAAGGGCTTGCAGGCCAAGCCCTACGATGAGAGATGGGCACCTGGACCGACCTCTTCAGCCTCTGCAAGAGAAGGTTATGAGGCGACCCACCAAGGCGCCCCTGGGGGTCACAAGAAATAATGGCCATAAGCTAGCAGAGAGCAGATTTAGACTGGACATTAGGAGGAACTTCTTCACAGTTAGAGTAGCCAAAATCTGAACTGGGCTCCAAGGGAGGTGGTGCTCTCCCCTGCCCTGGAGGTCTTCAAGAGGAGGTTAGATAGACATCTGGCTGGGGTCATCAGAACCCAGCACTCTTTTCTGCCTATGTAGGGGGTCGGACTCTGATCTATTGAGGTCCCTTCCGACCCTAACATCTATGAGTCTTATGAATCTATGGCCCCCTGCCAGCCAGGGGTGCACCACCCTGGCTTAATATTTGTCAGCATTAATTTCATGTGTAGATGCACCCAATAAGTCTAAGAGCTAAAGAAAAGAACAAAACAAGTATAAAGCTTTATTCTGATGCAAGGATAATATACTGCTGAAAAATACTTTATTACTGATTACTGGTGTCTCAGACGGCCAGAGCCAACTGAGGAGGATTGCTAATTACTCGGCCGTCAGGTGGGCTGGTGAATGGAGAGGCGGGACACAGCGTATTGGTTGCAAAAATAACTTTACTTACGCCGCTGGTGGCTGCGACGCAGGTGGTAAGGTTGCTTACGTAGTTACAGGTAACTGGCAACAGAACGAGCCGGCGAGTTTGTAGACAGAAACGAGCATGCAGGATGAAGGATACGTCGGGAACAGACGGTGACAGGAAGATGTTGGAGGATGGCCAGTCCGCCAGCTTCTCTCTGCCACGTGGCAAAGTTCTCCATACTCTACCGCATGCTCAGAGCTCTCCGATTTGGGCGGAAGCTGCATGGACCTTTATACGTTTAGAGTAGCCAATGACAGACCGCCAGGTGGGAATAGCTAATAAGGCAGAACGTACCAAATGTAAAAGTAACTGCAGTTTCTTAGGGCAGTTCTATTATGACAGGGACACTCAACTGATTTGGTTATGACAACTGGTACTCATTCTACTACCTCATTTTAGTTTGTATCCGAGTTGGTTATTTTACTGTTACAGCAGCCAAATCAAATCCTATTTTGATGCATATTATTACGGCCTTCCTGTTTTTTAAGATTTCAAATACATGCTTCTTTCACCTCCCAACAATCTAGTTTTCTAAACAGGTTCTCTTTCACCCCTTTGGCAGGGCTTTCACAACCAGAGGCCACTTTTTGGCAGTGTGGCAAGTGGTTAGCTTTCTCCACCTTCCTTTAGTTTAAACATGTCTTCAGGAGGCCAAATATCTTGTTCCTCCTAGTATGGCAGTTTCTCAGTCTGTATCTGCTTTCAGTCCCAATACTGGAGACAGGATTGGCAACATTACACTCTCCATTTGCTAATCAGGGATCATTTTATCAGAGACTAGGAAATAGCTTTGCACTCAGAGATCACCCTGACCCTGCTTTAGAAGTCAGGAACAAATATAAATTCTTCCTTGTTATATCTTTTCTGAGGTGTGGTACTCTGAATATACAAAAGCTACTTCTACTCTTCTTTTTGAATCAGTGTGGACATTTTTTGAATTATCCCTATCCTCTTCTGAAGTTTGAGAACATACCCACAGCTCCAAGATGGTTTTTGTTTATGACCCTAGGAATAAAAACTCCAAACTGATTATCAGTTGAGAAGTCTGTACATTTAAACACATACTGAGTTTATCTTGCTTTAGCATAGTAAAAATACATTTCAAATAATGTTCAAGCTCAATCTTAAATTCAAAATTAATCTTCAATCTGAATCAACATATTATAAGTTCACTGAGGAGTGGCACTGAATCATTAGCTGTACCCCAACAGCTTTTTTCATATTTTTTATTTCTGAGAAGAGACGTTGATTGATGGGATCTGAAAATGCTGGTTACAGTATGCTACTGATTTTTGTTGAATACTTACACTCTAATTAGTGTACTTTAACAAAACACAACAATTAAACTGTTTGCAGTCTCACCTGCTAATCCTTCATTTTTTTTTACTTGTATGTAGATTTTAGATTAAAGTGTTTAGAGCAGTCACACTTCTCCTTACCTATTTGTACAATGCCACGTGCATCTATTTATTAACCTCAACTTGGACATGTTCAATAAGTTATATATTTATACTGAGGTGAACATCAAAATGGATTGACATAGGAAGATGATGGTTCTTGATGGTCATAAGCCAATGTATGAATTGTTTAGGTGTAGTTTAAAACATTCAGAATATCTGGCACTTTGTCTGTTCCAGCCAAGACTTGAAGGGGTGCTTCAATTGTCATGTTTCACTAAGAATTTGATTTGTATTCTGGTATTGCCCAAAACATGCTACCAACACACCAGGAGCTGGCCCAGAGCAGTTGTCAACCTTGTCAGACTCCAGGCACCCCTCAGAGAATGCCTGATATTCGTTTTTGCTTTTTTTTTTTTTTTTTTTGCATTTTACCTCCTGCCCCCTGCGCCAGTCTCTCACCCATTGACTCCTCAATCAACATTTTCACTGACTACCTGCCTTGCATGCATACCAGCCCAGCCTCTGGCTTCTTTACTTTTCACTCCATCCAGGAACAGCACACACCAACTGCTGAAACTTCCTTAGCCTGACAAAGAGTTTTTGAACCCGAAAGCTTGCTTAATAATTATTTTCCAACTATTTGGGTTAGTCTAATAAAAGATATCAGATTCATCCAAGGAACCTTGTTTGCCTATTTGAAATCTCTGGGTTTCTCTTGTAAAACATGTTTGCACACCTAATAGTGCTGACATTGCATGGCCTCCCACAGCACCCTTGCAAAGAACACCAGGGTGCAATGGCACCCTGGTTGAGAGCCCCTGGAGCTTCCTTCTACCCCTATGATTCCAGAAGACATTATTCAAACAATCAGTACTATCCAGGGAGCCCACTCAACAGCGCTACAGTGAGTTCAGAGGCACACCAAAGAAAGCAGAGGGGCTACAACCCCATTATTTCGTGCTTTGTGCCTAACGTGAAACACAACGATACTCATGTCTTCTAAGCATTTACAAACATCTTTGCAGAGCAAAAGTGAGGCCACTCCCCACTGAACTTCTTGTTCATTAGGCAGGCAAGGTTCTTTGGGTAGATGTGATCTCTTTTATTAGACCAACTAACAGGTTGGGAGAAAAGTTCTTTGCAAGCTTTTGGGCACAAACACCCTTCCTCAGGATTAGAGAGACTGCTGAGGCAGGTACAGACATTACACTTTTACTGGTATAAGTGACTGGAAAGCCATCTATCCCCGTAACAGAAATTCCGCATGCGCAGACTGGTTTAAAAATGGTAGAACCTGCTCTAAGACGCGTCCCCTTCCCACCGACAGGTGAACGTGTGTCCCGTTTGCTGCGGATCTATACTGCGCTGTTTACAGACAACTGCAAAACTTAAATCGATTCCACCTCCAGCGTTTCCAGCGCCTGCACGGAGCCCTGGCCTGACGTGTTCTCCAGGGAGAAAAGAAGTCCCGCTGTCCCGCTCCAAACTACCCGCACACCAAGGGCTGCCGGACTCCTTCGCTCGGCCTCTCCTCCCGCGGCGGCGGCGGCGGCGGCGGGCGGGACCTGCCCAGAGCGTCCTCGTGGCAGGACAAGCGGCCCAGCCGTGGTGCCCGGCCCGCCCTCCTGGGCGGGGCCTTCCCGGGGAGGCGGCTAAGCTCGGCTCGGCTGTGGCCACCCCGCCCGACCCGGCCCGGCCCGGCCCCAGGCGCTGCTAGTGGGAAAAGCCTGGCAGCGGGGTGGCAGATAGCACCGAGCCTCCGCCGCCACCGCCTCTTGCTTCTCCCTGGGAAACATGGCTGAGGCGGGGCCGGGGCCGGGGCCGGGGCCGGGCTGGCTGGAGCAGCTCAAGTCGTGTTTCGCCTGGTCCGGGACGTCCCCGTGGACGCTCTGGCTCTTCGCCCTGCTCTGCCTCGCCGGCGTCCTGCGCCTGCCGCTGCGGATCAGCGACAACCTGAGCACAGGTGGGGACGCGACTTGCGCGCGACGCACCGCCCGGGAACTGCGCTCCCGCCCGAGGGGCCTCCCCCGCGCGGCCGAGGGGAGGCGAGTCCCGGCCCCGCGGGGCTGCAGCGGGCTGAGTTCAGCTACCACCCCGTGTGTGCCCCCTCCCTTGCCATGAGGCTTCTCAGAGTGGCAGGGAGGCGGGTGGGGGGTGTGTGAAAAGAGAGTGGTGGCAGTCACAAAGTGGCTGTCAGGGGTTGCTCGGAAGAGCCGGGAGCCCCGTGGAAGGGAAAGCAAAGCTTGCCCCGCTCCTTGGCGGAAAGGACTTTCCAGCTTCTTGGTGCTGTCTGTGTGCAGCCAGCCCCTGGCTTGGATCAGTTTGGGGTCTCCCACTAGCGGAGTTTTAACAGCAGCTCTTCTTTTTGTTCCTCCTCTTCATTTTTGGTTTGGCTGGGTCATGCCATTCCTCTTTAATGCAGGCATCTTGGTTATTGTGGGTAATATCTTTTCCCACCTGATGAATAGCTTTCTGCAAACCACCCGTCAAGTCCATCCGGAGATGGGAGCTGGCATGGAGCCTGGTAGCAGGTGACAGCAGAGCTCTGTCACCTCCGTGGGCTGCCTGTTGCATTCCAGGTAGCATTTGAAGTGGTGGGTGATGAAGCCCTGGATGGATGGAGGCCTCCTTGAGAGAGTAGTGGAAGTTCTGGACACCCCTCTCCCCCCCAAATCTTTATGTGGGAAGTGCTAGCCTTACCCTTGAACCTTAATATCACCCCTATTTCCCACCTCTTTCTTGCCTGCAGCAGCCTCAACTGGTTGAAGTAATGGGCACAACACAAGGCCTGTCTTTTGTGGAGGGAGTCTTATGCGGGCCGATAAGTTGGGAGGAGGAGGTTATTAGTTGAAGTTTTGGTTCATTGCAACTGTTATTTTATTCTACTTTTTCTTTGGGACGAAGAACAACTTTGGTGTCTACTTCTTCTTTGACTGTATTTTTAGTAAGTGACAAAGGCATCCTGAGCCTTGGATTCTTTGGTCTGTTTGTTATGTATAAACAAATGCTGTGCAGTATCAGCAATGGGCTTACACTTCTGTTGGGTTAGGTATGTAAGAAAAACAGTGCAGATGGGAAGTGATATTTTGTGAGTATCGTGTTGGTTGCATTCCTTTCTCTTAAACTGTTTTATTGTGCATGTGTGTTAAATTCAGATCTTCTAGAGAGGCGGTAACAATTGAGACCAGTAGTGCTCAGCCTTTTCCCAAGTGACCTAGATGGGCAGGGCCCAGTCCATCTGTAGGCCAGATCCAGCTGGGGGTCCTGATCCGGTGCCCAGGGTGGGCACCATACAGCCAGAGAGGAAGAGAAGAGGAGGACTCAGCCCTGAGGGGAGAAGGGACATGGCTCAACCCCAGCCACCTGGGCTTAGAGTTGGGAACATGGCAGCAGGGAAGGGCAGTCATATTAACGACCGCTGCTCCCTCCGCTGCTAAATTTCCCAACCCATGGGGAGCCCTGCAGGCCAAATGCCATAGTTCCATGAGCTGCATTTGGCATGTGAGCTGGAAATTGTATTTTTAAAAGAGTAGACTTGTTTACTTGTCTCTTGCTTTTGTATCTATACCTATCTGCTATCTCTGTACTAATAACATGTATATTTATGTACCAAATGTATTCTTTTCCTCTACTGCTTTTTATATGAACAGATGCCCAGGAATTCCTAATAGCTCATACTCAGGGATAGGTATAGAACCTTTTTACCTCTGTGTGGACTAAAACAAACCTAAATAAGTAGTGAGCAAAAATCTGATTGCGTGCCGGTGGAGGAGGGGGTGCTCTCAGTCCATTTCCACACCTAGCACACAGCTGACACTCTTGCAGACAGCTCTGCTGAGACTGTCATGGATTTAAGTAGCACAGACCCAGATCCATCCTCTGTTCCTAATCACACTTGACATTTGCTTGGCCATGTTGAGAAGACTGCTGCCTATGTGCTGCCCATGTTGAACAAATTCTGTGCTAAATAGGAACCTTCAGTAACAGGGCTGGTAATCTTTTGTTCTGGCTTACACCACTTGCTTATTGCAGGATCCAAGGATGAGGCTTCTTAGTGTTTTCTAAGTGCTGTTCAGTTTTCTGCAGTTTTTGGCATAGCTCATTCTTTTGAATGAAAATGAGAAGTAAAAGATAGTGAGAGGTTTACTGGGAGGTAATCATAGCAGTGTGCTCCCTATTAACATATTATTAAACTTAGTGAAGGTATTTTTCTAGAGAACCCATTCATTTATTGAATTAGCAGAAATTTAAGTAGTGTTAGCCAGTCTGAATTTGTTGCAAGGGGACACATCTTATCTTTTTCTTTTCTGTTTTAGTGCTTGCAGGCTTGCATCAAAAACGCTGTATAAGTTCAGCCCCCCCCCCCCCCCTTTACACATTATAGATATTGCATAGTTCATGAGTTAATTGCACAGTTTCCTTGAGGCCAGCAACATGTGCAAAGTATCTATCCTACCATAAATACCTCCAATCAGTTATAAAGTTAGACCACAAAAATGTTACTGACTTTATGGCTGGTTGCTATTGAGCTTTAATTTGCGCTTGTAGCAGAGTCTCTTCTGTAGCTGTGAGACCCATCAGCCAGCAGGTGTCCCAGCCACAGCAAGTTGGTATGCACCATACCTAGATGGGGCTGGGAGTCCTGCAGGTAAGGGGACTCTTGGTCCCAACATCTGTGGATTCTGTGTCCGGTCAGCACCCTACAGGAGCCAGGACCCAGAGCCCCACAGATGAAACCCCAGAGGCTGGGAGATTGTAGCATGCATCCCTGAGGCAGTGAGATTGCAGTGGCTACCTCTCCCAGCCACAGAGGTGTCATGGGTGTCCCTGTGGCCAGGAGCCCCCTCATCTTGGCAAGGGATTATCCTTTCCCTGCACTGGTAATAAGGCATGATGGGAGCTACTGCATGATTGTGTGGATCATGCATTAGATTCCATTATGTCTTTACCTGAATAGGTAGAGAGGCCCTAAAAGTATTATGTACACAGTGTTTGTTCTTCATTTCCACCTGGTTTGGGAAGCAAATAGACTGAGATTCCTCTTAACCTTTTTTCTGTCATGGAAACAAAGTAGATTTAAAACACTGTAGTTTTCAGATTAGAAGTCAGACCGTAAGCAGAATTAAAAGAAAGGTATGAGAACTCTGCCTAAATGTCAATTGGAAGTGCACAATTTGCTTTTTTTTTTTGTTACACTTTGGTGTTCTAATGATGTCATGGTATCACCTCAGTACATTGCATAATAAATGTATTAGACTTTATAGTTTAGATTTATCCAACAAACATGTCATCTTATTGACATTTTTTCTAGTTCCAAAAACTATAGAACTACATGAGAACTAGTTAGATTTTAATTTTAATTTTCCTCCCTGTATGCTTTTTCAGTTGAAATACATGATTACAGCAAACTTCACCTGTTTTTCATTGAGATGGCTCAAATACAAGTAAAGTGCCAGTTGAAAATGAAAGATAGGAAAAGCCTTCACAACTGTGGCTTGAAAAGCTCACAGAGAGAACCCTCTAAAGCCACAAATCTTTCCGTGAAAACTAGTGACTGAGAACAAAAATCACAATACAATATTTATTCCTGAACTGTTCATATGCTACTGCACAATATTATGATTAAAAAATGAGCACTCATGATATCAGTAAAGCATGTGTTAAATAGATAAAAACTTATCACTGAGTAACTGATATCAAATGGGCGTGCTTTCAGAACGATTCTGCAGGAATCAGTATTAGGGCTGATATCATTCAACATTTACAACTTTTCATCTGGAGCACGGTTATAAACTGTAAATTTATGGATAGTGCATAAGAAATCAGGCTAAAAATGCGTGTCTAACATCCATTACAAAAAAAAAGTAAGAAAGTGTTTGTGGCAATACAGCTCAGTGCCTCTCAGGGAACTGCCAGTCTCTTCCTCCTCTCATCCCAGCCATGTGCTGCTGCTGTGTTTCCTGGCTGCCCTTGTCTTTAACAGCTGCTCAGTGCTTACCTCAAAGGTATGCAGGGCTGCATGGCCTCCAGATTGGACAGGACAGGGAGGCCCCTTGTACATTTGAGCTGTGAGGCTGGGAGAGGGGGAAGAAGAATGTGAGGTGAATGTGGGGGGCTTGAATTGGGGGTAGCACAGTGTAAAATCATTGCTGCAGTCTTCACCATCTCTTACTTAGGATCCCAACATGATTAAGAATGAAAAGATGCTATTACAATTATATTGTTTCTTTAGCAAGAGTGTTGCCTTCAGCAGTAGACTCTGAAATGTCACTTAGAATGATGAGCTTTATGTTCACATGTAGTTAACACTACTTTTTTGAAAAGGGAAAGAGAGGGTTAGGGTTTTAGAAATATTTTTGGTTTTGCTTTTTAGACAGATAAGATTCTTTTCATATCAGTCATTTGAGAGGGTTGACAACTGAAGAAGTATTTTCTTTGTTTGTTTTACTTGACAATCTGCAAGCTTCTTAGTGATGACCAAACTTTTTTTTAAAACTATGGCTCATGTTGAACCCTTAAACTTGAACCCAGCCCTTCTAATTGCAGTCCATGTCTTGACTGAAGGGTTACATTTATATTATATAAACATGTATCAGTAAAAATGTGGTTGTCAGTAACAAGTTTGTAGATTGTTGGTAAAAAATGTTTCTTGGGTTGGCAACCCTGATGTGGACATACTACTAATTGTGATTATATATTTATTTGCAAGTAATACAGAAGTTTGTGGATTGGTAATTCCAGAACAGCTTTACAGAGCAATCTGGATTGCTTGGTAAACTGGAACCAATTTAATCAATTGAACTAGTAGGCATTTGTTCATAGTTATGAAAAGAGGAAATACCATATTTACTCAAATATAAGACAGCTCCCCAATAATTAGTTTCTGTATATGGAAAATTTATAAATTTGTTATCGTTTTCCAGGTATAGAACCTAATTATGGGACGTTTGTTTTAAATTCATCTACCCCCAACTGCGACAACAGGGAAAGCAGTGGCTAAGAGGGTTGGGTGGCAGTGGAAGGGAAGTCAGGCAGCCCCTTTATCTTCACACCCCCACCTACCCTTGCAGCCTTCCTGCTGCTCATTCCCCCTTACTCCCCACAGCTTCTTCCTCACTTTTCCTCCCTGCCCCCCCCCCCCATTACTGTCAGATGCTGCTTGTGCTCTGTTCCCTGCTGGATCACAGAGCACAGCACCTGGAGGTGCTGTTGACTGGCCAGGCAGGGGACTCAGTTTCTGAATACTATGTGCCCGAGAGGGAATCTAGCCCATGCAGAAGCTGAGCTGCACCTGTCAAGGGGATCAAGGTGGGGGTGGTGGGAGAAGCTACAGAGGACAAGTGGAGGTGGAGGGTAGGAGGCTGCTTTGGGTCTGACTTTGCCCCTGACGCAGGGTTAGGACTAGTGAGTCCCAGCATCTGCCTGCCCCCCTCGCCTCTCTCCCTATTTTGCTTTGTATGCAAATCTAAGACAAAGCAGCTTTTTTCCCCATGTTGATTGAGGGAGGGGGGAAAAGCCCTCATCTTAAATCTTAGTAAATATGATAATATAGGTGATGTCTATAAAATGGGGGCCTGAGTTTTAGAAATTAATGATTTTGGAAAGGTTTTAGGCATCATGGACAAGCAGCTGTAAATGACTGCCCTGGGCATCACTGGCCTAAAAGGTATAAAAAGGAGTAGCAGATAGGGAGATGGGTGTGGTTGTTATCTCTTTAGTAGTAATGAGACACCCGTTGGAACCCCATATCCAGTTCTGATGTCCATATTTTAAAGGGCATTGAAAAATAGGAGAGAATGCAGGAAAGAGCCATAGGAATGGTTCTTAAGGGGTCACAGAAATTTCTTTTCAAAAAGAAACATAATTCTGTTTGTTAAGCAAAAAAGCAGACTGAGGGATTACTCAGTATTAATATGTATGGTATCTTCATAGTAATCAGCTCCTGGGACTAAGAACAAAGCATGTTGTGCAAGTGTTTGTGCTCCTAACATTCTATAGCAAATCAAGGTTGACATTGTTATTGTTCAACTTATTGATTTAATTGGAAGTGGAACCTGAGAAATACTGGGTGCACCAATGCAAGATGTTTACTGCAGAGCTGCCTAATTAGCTCCACATAGATTCATAGATTTCTAGAGCTGGAAGGGACCTGGTAGATCATCAGGTCTGCCCCCCTGCTCCAGGCCAGAAAGAGTTCTGGGGTTAGGTAACCCCAGCCAGATGCCTGTCTAATCTCCTCTTGAACACCTCCAGGATAGGGGAAAGCACCTACTCCCTTTGGAAGCCTATTCCATATTTTGGCAACCCTTACTGTAAAGAATTTCTTCCTGTAAAACATCAATGTCTACACAAGCAATGCTATTAGGATGGATTAAACTAATTAACTCCACTGTAGGATAGTACTGCCAAACACAATTACTATCCTATGGATGAGTTATTTATTCTACTACAGTGCATGTGTAGACGCTGATGGAGCTGTCTAGAGCATGAGGGTGCTTCAGTGCAATGGCTGCCTCCTGGCAGGTCCCACACTGGAATACCCATCTGCCCCATCTAGTCCCCTTGCAGCATGTTGAGCCAGGTTAGAGTAGCCCCATGCTGGCAGGCTGACCCTGGGGCCCCTTGCCAGCCGGGGCTGCTCTGCCTCAACTTAATGTGCTGTGATCCTGGGCGCACGTGCAAATGGCTCACCCGGGAGCAACAAACTCTGGGATGAATTGTGCTGGAGTTTATTCAGTCAAATTAATAGCACATGTAGACATGCCCACTGTCAGGACCAGTGTTCCTCATTTACACCAGTTTTATGCCAGTCTTTAGTGGAGTAACTCTCAGTGTAAATCAGAGAGGAGTGAGGCCCTACAAGATAAAAGTACCCAGGTTATATTTGATCTTAATTGCATTTAAAAGTTATTGCTCATACTTAACCTCATCTTATTATTTGTTTTTAAATTATTATAACTGTACTGCAATGGGAGATGATAAAGTAAATGTTGTGTAAACTAAGAACACTAAAGATAGAACAGGATTTAAAGATGTACATCTTCATAGGCATCTGTTTCCAAAATAAATGTGCATGATTACTTTAATATGTATTTTCCCTCAATGTCACCAGCTACAGGATATCTAAATACCACATTAGTATGAACTAGATAGGAACAGCATATGCAACCCTGCATGTCCCTTCTTCCTTCCCCTCTCCCCTCATACCTTGACATAATGCTTCAGCCTTTTTTTCATTTTTTGAAATAGTTGCCAAACTGCCAAAAAGTCCCAGTTTGTTTTAGAAGAGTAGTAAACCAAAGGTTTAATTGCCAGAGCATTAAATGCCATTTTGCTATTGATTGAGGGCTTAATAATCTCTAGAGAACAGGAAAAGAAGTAGTATTATGAGATCAGAGGTCTGTTCCCAGGCTGTTTCGGGGGAGAGATGCCGAAAATGAATGCAAGAGAAACACTGGCAGCAGTGTGAGAAGAAAGGAGAAGGTGTCTAGATAGTATGGATGTAAATGTTGTTTAAAAGCATTCATTTAACCTTCTTTAATTATATCAGTTAATTTACCAGTAACACAGCAGTTTCCATACAGCCAGGGGCAATGCATAGGAGATGCATGCAAGTACACATGTACCCCCTGAGCGTGGCGGTTAACCCCCTACAAAAAGACACCACCAGTGGCATCTGCAAGCAGTCTGTGGTTCCTGCTGGCTGCTGGCACGACACTGCCGGTGGCGTCTGTGGGAGCTTCCTCGCTTCGTGCTGCCGTGCTCCTGCTGCCACCAGCACAGCTGTGCCTCCCCGCCCCTCCCCAGCCACTGAGGGTACGCATCATTCATGCATACAGCTGCTGCTAGGAGCCACTCAGCACTTTGGGGGTCCTTTGACAGGGGGAGAGGGAGGAGGTAAGCCCAGCTGGACAGTACAGCCCAGGAAAGGGTGGGACCACCTGTGAACAACGGTTTAATTGAGTCATTAGGCTGCTGGCTGTGTTCCTGTAAGGCAGGGGTTGTCAACTGGGGGTACGTGTATCCCTGGGGGTACTTGGAAAGGTCTTGGGGGGTATGTGTGGGTAGCGGGGGATGGAGAGCCATCACCTGCCACCCCGTGCCACTACCTCCTAGGAGCAGGGCCAGGGTGGGTGAAGGTAGCAGCACCCATCTGCAGGCCACACAGGCACTGCCTGGCTGGCTGGACGCAGGGCAGGGGGGTGCTTGCATGCGGCAGCTGCCACTGCCATCCACCACCCTTGTCACCACTGCCCCACACCGCTGCTGCGTGTTGCTTTCCCACAGCCAGTCACAAATGCAGCTCTGTAGGCTGCTGATAGGTGGTGCACGGTTGGCTGGGTGCGAGGTCCATGGCCATCTTGCAGATCTGCACGTGCAGCTGGCCATGGGAAAGTGGGGTGTGGTGGTGGTGCAGGGCAGTGGGTGGTGGCAGTGGCTGCCGTGTGTAAGCCCTCCCCCCTGCCACCTGCTCTGCATCTGGCCGCTGCTACTAAAAGGGGTACACTTCTTAGTAAAGGTTGAAAACCCCTGATCTATGGCAGTGGGTACTAGACTTCTTTGCAGTCCCTCCCTCCTAGCTTCCCCCCACCCCTCCTGTGCAAACTGTGCTGGCCTCACCCTGAGCTAAAAGATAATGGGCAAGCTAACTGTTAGCTACTACTTCACAGCCATACTAGATAGCTAGTTTAACAGCTGCTGTTTTGATCTGTATTGTTGTTTTAAGTTATTATGTTCTAAGATATTTGCATCCTAGTAAAATAGTTCACTGTTGTTTATTTGAAAGCTGAGGTTCATAAAATTCAAACCAGAAATGCAGTGCTCACACTTTAACTGTAAGGGCAAACATTTAGGCATATGCTTAATTTTAAACATTTGAGCCAATTGAATTAAGGTGAGTGAAGTACATACAAACGTCCTTTCAGGACTGGAGCCTAAATAATTTACTGAGGTTCCACAGTAAATCTGCACCAGGTTTGCAAATAGAACCCAAATCTCTTAAATCCTGAGACCATCTTTGTTTGCTCGGTTTATACATGTGCTACAGCTAATGCTTGTTGTCTTGTAAAAGAGGCTACCAGTACTTATATTAACAATATTTGATGAAGAAGTAAAAAGCGTAGCTTGGGTTCTCTGGCCAAACTGTAAGGTACTTTTGGACATTATTCCTCTGTTAATTGTTAAAATGTGCATTTGAAGCCCTCTTCCACCTGTTTTTAAATTAGCTCTCTGGGACACTGAGGGTCCTCATTGAAAGGCTGCATTATAAACTCTAGCGTGTCCTCATGTCTGTAAAGTGGCATGTGCACCCATGGTGCTTTATCAATACTAATGAGCTCAAGTTGCATTGTAAATTATCAGCAGTGGCTAATTAGATTTTTTTTGTGTGTTTTTGGTACAGTATTGTAGAACAACACCATTTTTAACTTGGAGAACACTAAGCTTAAACAAGGATAATGCATTTATTGGAAAGAATAATGTCATGCTTTCAAATGATAGAACAAACAAGTTGTTACTATTACGTTCGAGGAAAAAGTATAAATTCAAATTCTGAATCGAAAGTGTTCAGCTGCTAAGAAAAGACAAAGATGTATTATTGCTTAATATAAATTGAAGATTTATCACTTCGGTGGCTTTAGTGTTTAAATAATTAAGTGCATTTAAATATAGTAATTAGAAGGATAAGAGCAACAGGGGGGAAAATCAAACTACAGTCATCATAAGCAAGATTCTTTTTCTGTCAAGGTGTGCCTACTGCAACTATTTGATGTTGTAATTTCCAGTTCACTTCTAGAAATAAATTTGGATTTGGAATGAAATGTAATCCCTGGTTGAGGCATTCTTTTTATTTTTCTTCTCAGCCACAAGGTGCTAAGAGAGCAAATGGAAGCTTGGAATAGCATTTTAGTTATTACAATATTTTATTTTTTTATTTTGTTGTTTTTTTTCCCCCCCTATTTTACCCTGTAAAGCTGTTGTCTCTTTCAGTTAAAAGCATACTGGTAATATGAGAAGAGTCCAGATTCTGTTCTTCACATAAGTAAATAGCTTGAAGTTACTACGCACATGTTTCTGCTGAAGTCTGAAAATTACTTAACCCGAGGCCATCTCGGGCTAGATCTGATCTATACTTATTTGTAACTTGCTATCTGAAATTGACCACCGCTGTACATGAATGTTAACTTGAACAACATAGGGTTGATCCCAAGCCAGGCAGAGTTTCAGCTTATAACATAAGACCCAGTGTCTTTTGTTTTCATAAATAAAGGATAGTAAATAGAACAGACTGTAGCTGGGCATCATAGGTGGGGAAGAGCATCAGGTCTTTGAAGTATCAGTATTGCTTCCATATCAGATCTTTGAAGTATCAGTTTTACTTCCGTTATCTGTTAAAGCCCCAACTGTTGTTTATAGTGAAGTAGAGGTGGGGTAGGTACAGGAGAGCATTTGCTTTCCTTCTGATTTTACAAAGAGAAACTTGTAGAGCAGGGGTTTTCAATCTTTTTGAACAAGTGTACCCCTTCTATCTCAAAGATTCAGCTCCTGTAATCCTTACATTAAAATTATTTGGGGGGGGGGAAATGAGTGTGAGTGCATGGGCCCCAACCTGCCATCCAAGAAGTTAAGTCTTTGGGTTAACACAAATGTCTGTGGGGGGGGGGTTAGATGAAAGCCACCAAAGAGAGTATGGAAG
>JAGPOW010001296.1:97429422-97466204 GCA_030014935.1 Caiman crocodilus
GATAGGTACTTGGCTGGGGTCCTGTGACCCCAGCACTCGTTCCTGCCAGTGGCGGGGGGTCAGACTAGATGGCCTGCTCTAGGCCCCTTCTGACCCTAGGCACTATGATATTGTGAAAATTGCAAAATCATTAGTTGAGTAGATCCCTATTAATCACAGTTGACCACCTGTCTACCTGTTATCAGATTAATATAACTGTAGTATAGTGCTGTGTGTGTATGTACAGACAGACTAATTGGATATATTTGATTTCTTGTAAGGAAACTCCACATTACTTGGAGTTTAGTATTCAAGTGCATATGAATTTACAGTATGTATTAAACTCATGCATATAATTTAATTGGATTGAAATACCAAATCTGATTAAATTTTAAAAAATGTCGTGTTTGCAGCATTCATATAACAGTGGTCCCAAACTGTGATGTTCTCTTATGGAAGAGACATCATGGATGGGACCAGTTAGGACTCTTTCTTGACAGACACTAACTCAGGCTGCCTGTCACAAGATTTTTTAGTTCTCTTTTGGAGAGTGGTTTTCATTTTGTCTATAGAGTTGCCAAAGCTCACTGTATCCAGAAGGGGAAGGGTTAAGGTAAGGATTCAGGTTCTATCCCTGATGATTACATTTTACAATGTGTTTAGTGTTTGTGTATGTGTGTGTGTGTAGTGCTTGTTCATCCTTAAAAGCTCATGTGGAATAAGGTACAGTACTAACACATTTGTCCTGCAGTCCTTTTATGTAATGCATGACAAATGTAATGTTGCCCAAGGGCTTTTAAATACAACAGATACAGAATAACTCTGTGTGCAGGCAAGTTGTTACTCGTGTGTGTCCTTCCTTCCTTCCTTCCTTCCCACATTTAATTTTTCTTCTAACTATGAACTTTGACAAGATGAAGAAAATTAATAATAAGCATATGCCATTTAGATAACTCCATAGTATAATGTCTTGTACCTTTCATTTAAAATGCATGCCTTGTCCCATTCTTAATTTGAACACCTAAAAATGAAATACTCAGGATGGGTAATGGAATGGCACATGACTGGGACAAAGGGTGGACTTGGCATGAAAGAAAAATGCTTATTATATGAAAAAAAAAAAAAAAAAAAAGCAATACCTTATTTTTTGTCTGTAGCAATATTGTTTCTATGTTTTATTCAAGTCTGCTTCCTTACTTGTCTTTTGAAGCAGCAGCTGAAGTGTCACCTTCCCCCTTTCTTTTAACAGGTGATGTTGTGGAAGACATGTCAGATTATAATCCTATTTTTTAACATCATTTATGCTGTGCCATCTTTCTCTAAGCTAGAATTCAACAATGAAATTTCAAGTAAAATCTCTTAAAGTCTCTGACCTGTTTCCCAGATCTTAGCGTGTCTACCCAAATTAGTTACAACTCCAAATTTGCATTAGGGTTGCCAGGAAGGCTTCTTTCCAAGGTCTTCAGCACCAGGAAGTACAAACACTAGATAATTAAAAGATTTGAAATAATAATAAATGATTTTTGCCTCTGTATAAAATTGCCTGTATTTAAAGCGAGACCACTTGGAATAGTAGGAGGTGTGAGGACACATGGTTTCTTTCTCCTACTAGCATTATTCATGAAATCATGAATAGGAATCTACTTAAGTTGTGGTATTCAAAAGGGATTTTTGTGGGCTGCATGCGAAGCCAGCTTTGCAGCCTTTTCACAGTGAGCCTGCCCCTCACCACTGATTGACTGAGAAGGCTGTCCATCATGCAGTCCTTCCCCTTGCTGCTGATTGACATAGAGGGGTACGGCCATGCGACAGGCAGTCCTCTCAGCCAATAAGTGGAGGGGGGAAGGAGAGGGAGGGAGGTGGCCATCTTTAGTACTTTTTTTATGTTTGGATTTCGTTGCCAATGTCTGATTTTGCGGTTTCCATGACATTTCAAAGTCAGTCCCTAATCACAAACAGTCTATCCATAAATACTGCAAAATGTTTTGCATTTTTATGGCATTTACTGTAATCTGTTCTTGTGGTACCTATAACTGTATTTTCCTGGGAAGGACTCTTTAACTGAAGACAAATAAGCATCATGGATGTCTGTTAATTGCTGTACAATTTAAGATGGGGTTGGCAATTATTTTGGCTGGAGGGCCACTAAATGAGTTATGGTGAACTGTCAAGGGCTACAAAGGTAGGCCTACCCCTTGACAGGTGTCCTGCCATAGGTCGCCATCTTTGGGCCAGAAGTCCCGCCCCTAACCTCTGACCTTTGCCCCAGAAATCTGTCTCCTTGCCCCCTGGCCATAGTCCTTTGCAGGGGGTGGCAGGGGGGGTTGCCATATTGGAACCAAAGAACCCCAACTTGTATACTAAAAATCAAACATCTGCTATTACATGTTTTAATTTTATTTTTAAAAATTGTCCTGATTTATTTGTGTTTGCATAGTGCATACAGAGATGATTACATAATTGCTCAAAAAAGTCTTACTCTTGTATGTTGTGTATGGGGGTGGGGGGATTGCGATTGTGTGTGTGTGGGGGGTTGTAGAGGGGTGTGTGTGGGAATGGAGGGTGTTGGGGACCCTACACACAATCCTGCCCCCCTCCCCTCCTATGGTACACAGCCCTGCTGGTAGCAGCAGGCAGTGGGCTCAGCATGCTAATGGCCCATGCAGGCACTGATGCTTGGCAGTGCACAGCTCCAGCTAGTATTGGGTGCTATATGTGGCAGCAAGGAGTGGAGCCAGACCAGCCTGCCTTTATCTCATGGGGTCCCTGTGACTTACATACAGCTTCTAGCTGTCATGCGCCACCGAAGGGGGAAGCCCCACATGATAGAGGCAGCTGCCTTCCCCGCTCCAGGCTGCTACGTGCAGCTGCTGGGACTCTGACGGGGAAACAGGAGATGGTGCTCCCTTCTACTTCCAGTGGAGTCCCTTGAGCTGTACATGGTGGTAGGGAGTGGGGAAGGCAGGCTCCATTGTGCAGGGCTTCCCCTTGGTAGCACATGAGCCGTACATGAGCCTCGCATGATAGAGGCAGGCCAGACTGCCTCAGCTTTTTTTTGCTACGTGCAGCTCCTGGATCTGGCTGCGTACTGCCAGGCGGCAGCGCCTGCATGGGCCACGAACGCCCTGAGGTCCCATCCCCTGCTGCTGCTGCCAGCGGTGAAGGCTGTGCATCATGGGGGGCAGCGTGTGGGGAAATCTCCACACCCTCACACTCACACCCACACCCTGCCCATCTTGGAAAAATCTTAATCTAAACAAATTTGAGACAAATCCTTAAATGGTGTAATTCAGAATAGCACCAGTGATTATTTTTTTTAAGAGGCTGATTTATGCATTCTGAGATCAGACCCCAGATAGCATATCCTTGGTAGGTATTAGCCACTGTTTCTCTCTACCTTTTTAGACTCATGGCACCCCTCAGTAGACTCAGGAGACCCTTCCATAACTTGTGAATTGAGCTGCACTCCATTTCAAAACCTAATTTATTTATCACAGTGTTTACCTCCTTGCAAAAGGACAGGAAGTGGGGGAAAGGGAATGACCAGTCAGAGACTCAGCCTGAGCCTGCACTTCTATGATTATCCCCCTCACACCTAGCTTATTTTCTCACCCCTCACATATCCCTTCAAAAATCTCTAGGCATTTCTGATTGCTCTGGCACCCTAGTTGAGAATCACTGGTATAAGCTGTTTGTGCTTAATTAATGTCAGTGAAGCAATAACTATTTACACTAGATTAGTATCTGCCTCCATATATTGAAGAAAGGTGAAGAGTTGATTAGATACTTAACTTTTTTTTTCTCTATAAAAATGGATTATTACACAAAGGTAATTTAACTTGTTTTATGGAAGGTTGCTAAAATAGGAATTGAATTTATCTATTCCTGACCAGAATTTCAAATGAAAGTGTGTTATGTTTCCAAGTGAAATGGTTCCCATGAGGTGGTTATATTCTGCAGCCTTCTTACAGATGGATAGCATTCAAGAGTAGATTGTTAAAAGTGCGAGTGGAATGCAATCCTAAGCCTACCACCCCTCACCTTTTCTGTCATTTCAGGGATATTGCTGTATCTCCATGTTTAATAGGGGTTATATGAAAGACAGGAGAAAAAGGTCATTGAGCATCTTAATTAAGACAGTGTTGATGTTATTGCAGTGAAGAAGTTCTTTCTTTGAAGACTGGTTAGATAGTGTTACGTTGTTAGAGTAAGGGGAATGGGTTATTGTACTGATTTTAAAACAAATTTGATTTTAGAGGAAGAGACAACTTCTTGTACAGATCGTATTTAATGTGCCTTTGCCTTAATGTCACTGCAGGTTAATATGGAAGCCAGCTGAGCTGTTTACTATTACTTGTAGAACATTTTATGTGTTATCCTCCTTATTTTTGGTACTTTTGGCTGGTGTACAGTTGTTGTGTATACCAGATGGTTATACTAACCAGATGATTATAGTGTATGTATGCTGTACATTGTACTACTATGCATAGTATAGCATAAAAGAAACAATTTGTAGGAACACAGAAGTTGCTGTACTGGATCATACACAACATGCATCTAGTCCAACATCCTGTCTTGAAGACTACCTCACATCTGCCTATTGCAAAGCTGTTGTATCTTCCTCTGAAGCATCTGGCACGTGCAGTCAGTCCCCATGGAGGTCTCTTCTTTAATTTAAAAGCATAAGAGTCCACATTCTGTTCTGTTAGCATGATAACTTTGAGTGCATGTAACAATATAATACCTATCCATACCCATACTAGGGAAGATTATAATAGTATCACATGGGCATTGAAAGAGAAAATCAGGAATGCCAAGGCATGTTTTGAGATCCAGCTAGCTTTGGATACAAAAGACAAAAATAAATTATTCTACAATATGTCAGAAGTAAGATGAAGACCAAGGAAATGATCATCATGCTCAAAGAGTGGTTATCATTGGTTTGATGTCTAATTGGAACAAGTATTTAGCGAGGTTCCCCAGCAGCCTGTCATGTGTCTGGTAAGGTTTATCATAATGTCTATATTAAAAATGTAGAGGATAGAATTGAGTGCACACTTAGCAAGCTTGCAGAAAACACCAAATTGGATGGACTTGTAGAATGACTTGGATAACCTGGAGAAGTGGTCTGACATCAATCAAATGAAATTCAGTAACGACAGGTGCAAAGTCCTACACTTAAGATGGAACAACAGCATGCACAGATACAGATTTGGGGAATGATTTTCTAGGCTTCAGCACTATAGAAGAAGACCTGAAGATTACAGTGGTCCATAAGCTGAATATGAGCTAATAGTGTATTCTTGTTGCAAAAAAGGCAAATAACATTCTGAGCTCTCTTAATAGGAGCATTACTCATAAAGTCAGCCACACCACACAGTTGAAGGTACTCAAGGACCCAAGCAAGTGAGACCTCTTCTGCCAGTACCTCAGTGAAAAACTGGTGAATTCCAATCAATAACTGGGAGAATGAGGGCACCCCACATGCTGCTGACAAAGCCACTGCTATCAGTACCTGTAAACAGAAGTGTGACTTCTCTACTAGGAAACATCAAGACTGGTTTGATGAGAACGACTGGGAGATCCAAGAGTTGATTGACTGCAAGTGCAAAACCTTTTTTGCTTGGCAAAACTATACCAACTTGAAGCAAAAGAAATTGGACCTCTCCCATGGCATGTTAGAGATTCAAAGGTGGGTACATGATATGAAGAACAAATAGTGGGAAGACAAGGCTGAGGAGATTCAACATTTGACTGACATCCACAATTTGAGACCTAAGGATGGAGGAGACCTGACTGAGGAAAAGGGAGCTATCAATGCCTGTTGGAAGGAGCATTTTAAAGACTTTCTCAATCAAGATTCCCCAGTCAAGACTCTCAGTCAAGACTAGAGTGTTCTCAACTCCATCCTGCAACACCCAGTCAGAGACGATCTCAGAATCCTTCCAACCCTTGATGAAATGAGGAAAGCCATCAAGCAGATGAAGAGCACCAAGGCATCTGGAGTGGATGGAATCCCTGCTGAAATCTTAAAGCAGGGAGGAGATGAACTCATATCACAGCTTAATGACCTCATCTTAAGGATCTAGAATGATGAGGAAATCACAAATCCAACTGGAAACTACAGAGAGATTGTCTTGCTGTCCACCACAGGAAAGATCAATGTGAGAATCTTGAACTGACTGCTTCACTTATTGAAGCGCCCGCCTCAGAATCTCAGTGTGGGTTTAGGAAATCAAGAGGCAAAACAGACATGATCTTAACTGCTCTCCAGCTGCAGGAGAAATGTTGGGAATAACAGAAGTTTCAGCTGCAGGAGAAGCTTCTCTACATTGCCTTTTTTGACCTTACAAAAGCTGTCGACTCATAAAGTGATTCTTTTGCTCTCTTCAGCACTGGTGAGGCTTCATCAGGTGTACTGTGTTCAGTTTTGGGCTCTGCACTTCAAGAAGGATGGGACAAATTGACAGAGCCCAGTGTGAGCAGCCAAAAATGATTAGAGGTCTGAAAAATGTGACTTAAGAGGAAAGGCTAAAAGAACTAGGAATTAGGCTGGAGGCAAGAAGACTGTGGGGGGAATTAGATAATAATCTTTAAATAACAGAAGAGTGATGATAAAGATGATGGAGATGGACAATCTTTGTGGTTTCAGGGAACATGAAAAGATGCAATGGTCTTACATTGCAACAAGGAAAATTTTAAAGTTGGAAATTAAAACGATCTTTTTCACTGTGAAAAGCATTGGAAAAGACCATCCAGAGAGGTTGTGGAATCTTTAACCTTGCAAGTCTTTAAGAGCAGATTAAGCAAATGCTTAACTAAGATGATTTAGTTGGGAATGATCCTGAATTAAGTAGGGGCTAGGACTTGATCACAGATGTCAAACGTACATCTTATGGCCCACATATGGCCCATGGAGTTGTCAGCTGGCTAACAATGCTACTGGCAAGCTACTGGAAGTTGGGGATGGGTGTGGGCTCTAGAGAATTCAATGGCCCTGGGCTCAGAGGGACATGGCTGTTGGCAGCAGGGGCCTTGTCCTGTGACCTTAAGACCCCCACTCCTGCCTCAGGATTACAGTTAGCACTACTTGGTCCTGCCACTGTCGCTGGGCCCACAGCAGTCTCCACTGGGCCTGGCCCTGTGGATCTGGCTCAGGAGAAGCCCTGGATTGAGTTAGATACATCGGGATCATGGGTCTTCTGAAGGGCCTTCCAGACATACTTTTCTATTCTGTTATTCTTATTGTACAGTTGCTCTCTGAATCTTGCTGAATTCTTGGGTCCGACATCTTGTGGCATTGAAATTTTTAATGAAGTTTTTCTCAATAAGGACTTTATTTCCTTTTATTGGTTTTGAATTTGCTACTTTTAAATTTAATTGATTGTTCCCTTGTTCTCTTATGAGAATGGGAGTTTGTGTTTTCCCTATCAACCTTCCTTAAACCATTTGATATTTTATATAGTTTAATTCTATCCACTCTTTCTTATCTTTTTTTTGTAAGGTTCATCAGTTCCAACCTTTTTAACTCTCTCCTCAGTGAAGATTTTTCCAAGTCCCTCAATATAGTCTTTGCCCTCTTCCAAATCCTTTTCCAAGACATTAGTGATCTTTATGACATAAGGTGCAACCTCTGTATGCAGCATTTTGTGTGAGGCTGCCACATTAGTTTGTATAGCTATGTTGTAATATTTATTCGTATTATTGTTCTTACTATTCCTTATTTCATGACATGCTTAGCGCTCTTTTCTTATAACTGCAGCTGCACATTGAGCAAAAGTTTTCATTAAGCCATCCATAGTGATGCTCAAGGGCTTTATTCAAATCATTATAACTTATTTATGCATGATAAGAGCTGAACATTTTATTGTCATCTTAAAATTTGGTAATGTGTAAGAATTTCTCATGGTTACTGTGCACGCTTTTCTAATAACAAAGAAACTACATCGTTTAGAAATATGTTTGATTAGAGAATGAATCCTGTTCCAAAATTAGAACAGGATGAGGAGGTTTTGGGAAAGAAAATAGGGTCATGCTTTTACATTCTTAACCATAAATGGAAACAGAAGGTCAGTGCCCAGAGGTTTCAATTCTGCAACTATTTTGACTGAAATAAAAGTCTTTTCTCCCCAAATTGGGTCAGATTTTACAACTGTATTATTGGGGAGGTTCTTTCAGAGCTCATTTTGTGCCTGAAGTTCTCCTACCTATATGCTGCTCTGGAAGGTGGAGAGCTCAGAAAGAGTAGTGTGAACAGTTGGTACTTGTATTTTAGTATGATAGAATGACATAATGCATTATTATCACTGATGGGAAAGTAAGACTATCCTATTGTTTTAGCTGACAGCAAATTGACGTGCCCCCCGCCCCCTCCTCCCCCCCAGGTTGGCAGAATTCTCTATGCCCAGACTGTGGGTTGTTTTAAAGCCAGTTGAGCTATTTAAAGCAGTCTGTTGAATTATAGATCTTCACATCTTTCTTCCACTGCTAGACTATTAAGATAAAGCAGCACAAGATGCTGATGTGGTGAACTGGTTAGTTTTTAACCAGTAGTATAAGTAAGGGTGGATAAATAGAGCATGAGCCTGGGGTGATCTGTGAAGGGACAGGGAAGCAGGAGTCCTCTCACCCTTCCTCCCTCCCAGTGGTGGAGGGGAGCTGGTGCTGCCAGGTTTAGCCAGGTTTAACCCTTCCCTAGCCCTGTAGCCACTACTAAATTAAAGGGTCTTTTTTTTATTGTTGATTTGCCATATACTGTAAACGTATCAGGGTTGTGGGACTAGGGAAGGGTTAACCTGGCTGCTGGTGCAGTTGAAGTCTCAAGCTTCCCTACCTCCATTCTGGCACTCCAGCACACAAGCCAGTGTCAGGTATGCCTGTGCTGCACAGGGTACAAACTCTACCACGTAAGACTCTGGAATTAATTGAAGGAAAGCTTCCTAATTTGCTAGAAAAAACATGGCGCTTAGCTGATTTAGATCCCCCTGCACAATTTCAACACCAATCAACTGTTTGCTGGGCCATTTTAAGTTTTGCTGTACTTGGCAAGTCGTTGCTTGTAGAAGCAGAGGATAAGTTAATTGTATTTAGGACTGTGATATGAATATCTGTGTAATAAGAAAATGCTTCTTTTCTTGTAAGCCTGAATCTTACTACCTGTTAGAATAAAGTAGCAAAATGTCTCACTTTCTTTCCGATCTATAGTATGGCATATATGTAAAAAATTTTGCATGTGGCTTGCATGATTTGCAAAATGGAAATAGGTCTCTCCATTTCTCAGTTCTAACAGGCATAGAAAGTGTAGACAGATTTGAGTTCCGTGAACTTATCCTGAAGCCTAGTCTTACCCAAGTCTAATTTTATGTAGTGCCACAAACCATGGGATGAGTGTAAGTTTCAAAATCTTGTGATGCTGCAGGGTAAATTTTAATGTTTCTACTCCAAATGGGAAAAACTATTTCATCACAATAGTTAGACCTTGAATTCATTTCACTTTTAGCCATGGAATGATCATATACGGTACAGAATATTGACCGTAAAACTTCTAGTTCAAGATTTTCTTATTTCCTGGTTGTATTAAGAAGTCATAATAGTGAAATAAGAGACTGGAAAAACTAGCTGTGTTATTACCTGCAGAATAACTGACTTTGGAAGCTTCCCTTCATGGCTACACAGTACCTATCATGGGCAAGTGGGATGGGGCTGGTCTATGCAATTTCCCCAACAGAAACACCTGGGTATTAGGAGGGACAGGTGATCTTTTAAAAAGAGGTGCCCCTGTATTAAATAAGAGAGGGAACATTGCCATTGCATTGCCAGAAGAAAGACAGCCAGGGTAACTGGCAGAAGGGGTTACTGGATGGAAGGGCCCTGACTAAATCTAATCCTCTGAGCAGGGAGATCAAATTAGTTGAAGGTATTGAAGACTGTTGTTACCAGAGCATCTAATCATTCGGGGGTTAAAAGTTGTTTATAGACTGTAACTAGATCCCAATATTAATTATGGGGCTATTGCCATATATTTTTATACTTATTTATTAGCCTGCTATGTTACAGAAATTTAAAAGAGAACAACATAATGGTCAGGCATCAACTTAGCAGCTGGATAACTTCTGCAGATTCAAATGAAAGAATATGAATGTGTGTGTTTTTAGGAGGTTTCAGAAGTTCTTTAAGTTCACTGAAATTTATAGCTGGAACTGTCTTGGAAGAATGTTTGGAGACTGTTTAAAGGTTAATGCAGGTTGAATCATTGTCTGTTTTATGTTTTGACTATCACTTATTTTTGACACTCAAATTGTTGAATTGTGATGCTATAATACCTGGAAATTCACTAGTCTGTTCTGTGTGGCATTATCCTGTTGCATCTGTTTTGAATGATCTCCCTGTTTGCATTGAAGTCAGTGGCAGTATTCCTGTTGGCTTCCATGGATGGAGGATCAGGACCAGTGTGAAGAAGCAAATCTAATTTTTGTCTTGATACTTATGAACACTGTGTCTGTTTTACAACCTTTATTGCGTTTTTATTATTTTGCACCCAGAAATAGTTGCATAACCTAACTATAATTATTTGGCATAGAGTCTACTCCTACTGGTTTTATAATAAGGTTATAAAATACATCATAAAAACAAGAAATAGAAAATCATGCCGTGCAGTTATTCAAAATAAGGCAATGATCCAATTAAAAGAAAAAAAACCCCTAACAAACTTTAACATCAATTTATTTGTAAGAACATTAAATTTATATGAGTGTTTTTTCTTTATCTTAATTTTGTTATGCTATGGTTTGGTCAGCAACTACATAGTTGCATCCACTTTTGAGATGTTTTGTCGGAGCCATTTTGTAACTGTTCAGTGGAGTTAGAGAGAAAGCTATCAAATGTCCAGCTTTAGCCACAGCATTCCTCCATTGGCAGAAAAGTTGTCCCAGTGTCCTGAAGGAATTTTTAAAAAATTGGGATTTTGTCCTAGTTGAATAATTTTGACCTAGAAAAATTGCTTACTGCTACTTCAGTATCGCATGTGCAAGCAGTGAGCTGACAGATACACCAAGCACACTACTTCTTAAACCCAGAGGAGGTTAATCATCTTAGTGCATTAGCATGCACTAACTGATAGGCTCTGCCTCTCACCAGGGTTTACCGGGGGGGGGGGTCGTGTGTGTGTGTGTGTGTGTGTGTGTGTGTGTGTGTGTGTGTGTGTGTGTGTGTGTGTGTGTGTGAGAGTGACCTGGAAGCAGTAAAGCTACCTTGGCATGATATTGCTTATGCAGCAATACTGGGACCAAAATTATAGTAGTATGCCATTTGAACTACTACTTCTCCATCGTGGACCATTGTCACGGGTATGTGTGTTTCTATCTTCTTTCTCTCTCAGCGTTGCGACCCCCACCCCTCTTCCCCCTCCCCACTCCCCTTACCCCTGGGCTTAGTTGACTAACATTGTATCTTATGTAACCTAGGTGCGTTCCCAACCTCACCCCCATCCTTCTATTGTTAGTCCCTCGCCCAGGAGCTCTGTATTTCCCTTATGGCTTTGTCATCTTTTTTGGGATTTTGAAAATCCTTAACATTCACTAATTAAAGTCAATTTGCCTCTAGCTTAAGGTCCCATCATTTCAGAACCTTTTAAATGTGAGGAAAGAATGAAGAACAGCTTCCTCAACAGAAACGTCAAGTCCAAATTGATGGACTGTTTCAAATGGTCTTTGACTTTTTAAAAGCTTGTTGTACAAAACCTTAACTTTGGTCCTGACATGTCAAGAATGTCTCCTGTTCCCTAGTGCAGAAACAAAATACACATACCTGTTGTGAATGTGATGAGACAAAAATGAGCAAAGTATATGCAATAATTAGGCTTGCCAGGATTTGATTGTTATCGGCAAGTATTGATAAACAGCAACTTTTGCCTTTCTCTAACTGACAAAAAAGATTTCCATTATTAATAATCAAAACTTATAGAAAGGGAACATAAGAAAAATAATGGCTTATGGATTATATGACAGCAGGGGGAGCAGTCCTACAGAACTGTGCTGACTGTAGTTTGGACTGCAACTCCAAGAAACCTTGGGGGACTGGAAACAAAGTAAGAGGAAGTGACAAAACAGATGAGGGAACTATGGATGAGCAAAGCTGGGACTGATGGCTCTGCTGCTCAGCTAGTGGCAGTCCTACAGTAATTATGTTTAGGGATGTAAAAGTGTAAATGATGATTAATATTTAACCAATTAGCGTAGTGATAACTGGTTATCTTCCTGGTTACTTAGCGCAGGATGGGGCACAGTCTGGCAGGGAAAGGGGGTGCGGGGGAGAGCAGCCACTCAGTGCCCCAGCAGGAACCAGAAGGTGGCAGGGCGGGCAGGAGGAAGGAGGGGAGGGGAATGGGGAAGGGAGAGAGGGGACTAGTATCCGTAGCCTATGAAGTTAGAGGAAAATAGTGGGGAGCCTAATACTTCACCAATTAAACAATTATCTGCTTATTCACAGGGTCCTGGGGAGTGGCTTCCAACAGCAGCCATGTCTGAGCTAACTGTGTTATCAGTTAACCGTTGAAGCAATTATAATTGGAGGAGGTTAAACAGATTATTTTAAAACAATATTTACATCCCTAGTTACGTTTGTTGCTGTGGGTGGTTAAACTGCACTGCAATAATAGTATACTGTCATTAATAAATTGTCTGCCGCCCATGCCCCTAATTTCATACAACCCTGAAACTTTAAATTGATAAAAATCAAAATAAATGGTTAAAAATAAACACTGATATTATCCATTAAAATTATAAAATAATAAATAAAAATTGAATTCTGCTAAGCCTAATAATACCACCAAGAATCTGGTAAAATGTTTTCACTGCAGTAATTATAATGAGCATGTAAGAATTAAAGTGCATTATGTGATATCAATATGATCCCAAATTTTCCTCCCCCTTTTTCCAAACAGTGATTGCTCTAGTAATTGTTCTCATTTTGGACAATTGGGTAGGAAAACTGTTTGAAGTCCACCTGAGTCGGTGAGAGTGCTCTTGTGAGCATGACATGGTCCTTAAATTATCTCCTTTTAGATTAAGTTCTAAAAGGGCTGTTATGATTTGAAATAAATACCACAAAATGTAACTGCCAGACCTGTATTTAGCTAACATTTTATGATTTAAAGAACAGCATCTCTTAGACATCCAGTGCTTTAATGGTACTCCTAAAATCATTATGATTTAAACACATTTTAATTAAGACGCTCTATTTTTAAGGTTTTGAAGCCAAGAGCAGAGAAAAGTTACTGATTTAAAAAAAAAAAAAATACTCAACTAAATTCAGTTCCTGTTCTACTCTGTATCACATTTCCTGCAGAAGGGTTGATAAATGATGGAAATGATGACTAAAATGGAATACTAGTTTTTAACATGGGGCTAAAGTTGAGGGGATGGGAGAGAGAAGATAAGAAGTTCATAGTAAATCTAGAAAAGTACAGGCCTTTGGCCTAACTCCCCTTGTCCCCCCAAAAATATAGTTTTGAATTCTGTGCAACTATACTCATAATGAGAAAAGAAGAGTTAAATTAGCCCTTTTGCAATACCACATAGATGTATGTGGCTGCACTGCAGAAACAGTGTGGAGTGCCTGAGGGTGCCGCCGCTGGGCCTGTTAAATTTGCTATATAGACATAGCCCAAGGGATGAGAACTTAAAAAAATTCTACCCGAGTTAATGAACCTACCCAATAGTTAAATAAACCTAGTGCAGGTTATAACCTACATTTTAAAAACAGTAAGAGCAGAACAGTAAGTTTGGCTTATTAGAGAGAATGAAGGTCTGTTCTATATAAGGTATTCCATGTAATTGTGGTGATTATGACCAGGGATCCTGGTTTTCCCTGATTAAAAAAAAAAAGCAAAAAACACACAAGTTCTCTGATGACCTGCCCTACCCCCCACTCTAATTAAAATCTGAGATTAAAATGAAATGCCACTTTTGTGTGTGTGTGTGTGTGTGTGTGTGTGTGTGTGTATTAATTGAACACAATGTTTTATTGATATATTTACAATTTGGAAGCCTACCAGTGCTCCAATCACTATAATAAAATACATTCTAAATACCTATACATTTTGGTATGTGGTTTTTTTGTTTTTTTGTTTTTTTTTTTGGCGGGGGGAGGGGGGTGGTTGTTTTATCATGGGAAATCATAACACTTAGGGTTGGAAGAAACCTAAACAGATCATCAGGCCCAACACCCTGCCCCAGAGAGAATGGGTGCTGGGGTCATATCAGAGCTCCCTCTACCTGCTTAGTTCACAGAATGCAGGTCCAGACCCCTCACTCCTCCAGCCCTGCCAGAGGGGACCTTGGGCTATGGGGCCAGGTCCTCAGGCCCCTGTTCCCTTCAGCTGTGCCTTGAGCTCTGCCTGTCACCTGTATGAGGCAGCAGCTGCTGCGGCAAAGCAAAGCCTAGCTCCTTCCCCCCGCCCCCAGCATAGCTAGAGCAGTGCCCATGGAAGGCAGATGTGAGCTGCGGTTCGGCTAGGGGGGCCTGACTTCCAAACACTGCATGCACTTGCAGGAGGGGCAGAGCTGTGTATAGGGTGGGGGTCGGCTGCCTGCTGCAGGCTCGGTCTCCCTGCCCTGCTGCCCTTCCCCAGGACCTCCACAGCCTAGTGGGAGGGACCTAGCACAGCATGGCAGAGCCAGGCTGGGCAAGGAAGCTCCATGCTGCTGTGAGCCCTGGTGATGTGCTCCCTGTGTGACCCACAGCAGCAAGAGGCACAACCCCACTCCAAAATAGTTTCCCTTCTGGATCCTGCCTGCTGGGCTGTGGAGGCCCCAGGGGAGGGCAGCAGGTTGGGGAGCTTAAGTCAGCAGCAGCCAGCCCAGCTCCACCCTGCGCACAGATCTGGGGGGCCTATGTCCCCCTCTCTCCCCCAGGAGTGTGTGCAGCAGCAGGGAACCAGCCCCATCCCTCCCGTCCCCTGGACAAGTCTCGCGCAGGCCCATCCCACTCTCCGCCAGGGCCCTGCAGCACATTCCCCAGGTGGGCATCAGCTCCAGTTCCAACCCTGCTCAACTCCTTTCCTCCCTCCCTATGGGGGACTCGATTCCCCTTCCCATCTTTGACAGACTTACCTGGGGGAGCTGCTCTCCAGGCTGGCTCTCAGCCATGTGCATGGTGCCCCCGTCCTGACCCTTCCTTCCACTCCCCGCAGCCCCTTGCAGGCTGGAACTCTGCCAGCTTGCAGAGAGCTCCTTGCAAAAGTGCAAAATCCATGTGTTTCTCTGTTAAAATGAAAAATCTGCTTTTTCCCCAGATAAAAGGGGAAATCTGCAGGGTTTTTTTCTGTTTTTCCGTGGGAAAAGGAAAATCCGGATCCCTGATTAGGACTACATTGTCTTTGCCTGTAACAGGGGTCTTAGCCTATTATAAAGTGTGTCAGTGGTTGATTTTCATTAATGTTTATCATTCCAGTGGCATGCACTGGTTTTATAAATGCAGCAAAAGAGGAAATCCATGGACTCCATAAGAATATAAAAGTGATGCATCTGTTTGTCAAGTAAAAAGCAGATTGTAACTGAAACAGACTGAATAAAAAAGCAACTCCTTGTAACACTACTATTTTGTTAGATGCCATCAGCATTAAATTATTTCTTTTTTTAATAATCTAGTGCTTTTTTTAATAATCTCAGTGGCAGTAGCTGAGTGGTAGAAATGTATTTGAAGTAAGTGTGTTTTCTGTAGTAAACCTGCCCCAGCCAGCAGGATAATACTATGAAGTGAGATGTGGGGATGACCCGATGACTTAACAAACTGCTAGGGTCTGCTCAGCTTGTGGGACAGGCATCTTAAACCTTTCTGTCCTGTTCCCTGATTTAACCCTTTATTGCCTGCTCCTTGGGAAGGGTTATATTCAGCAAGAGTTAAGCAGTTTAACCCCTTCCTGCCTGCTCCCTGGGACAGACAGTACAGGCAAACTTAAGTAATCGGGGGCGGAGGGAAAGCGAGCAAAGATCTGGGGTGCTGGGGGAGAGCAGTGGGCCTGATCTGGGGGACAGACCCTGGCTCAGCACCCAAGCTGGGGCTCCTTCCCCTCTCTTTAAGGAGGGGGCAGAGGTAGTGGAGGGCTAGAGGCATGCTCCACCAGCATCTGCTGACTTCTAGGCTGGGTCACTAGGCTTCTGTCTGCTTTTCCAAACTGAATGTCAATTTTCAGTTCCTTATCGGTTCAATCTATGCAGTTTAAAGAAACGTGAAAATTGAATCGATTCTGCCTCAGGCTTTTTCACTGTCTGTATTTAGCCACAGGGAACAAAGGCATGCTTTTCAGTAGCAGTGTTAGGTACACTTGACTCTGTAACCTGAATCTGTCTGTAGTAACGAAAAGATTAGGACACTGGAGCGGCATGTGGGACCCTTAAGTCCCTGACCATGCTCTGCCTTTTCATAGCCTTTTCTCTCTGTCTCTCCTGGGACCATGACACATGTGGTGGTAGTGGAGCATGGTATATGATTGCCCCCAGCTTAAACCTTAGTCTGCCTGATTTGTAGGAATTCAGTATAAGAAAAATTCTGCTGTGAATCAGGCAAAGCAGGAAACCTTGTCTACCATGCCCCAGTTGCCACCCTAACCCATCATTTATAAAGTCTTTCTCATTTGGACTTGAAGTCCATCCTAGGCCTTGAGAAACCTTCCAGATGAAAATATAAATTAAGTCAATACGTTTCCTCAAAGGGTTTTGAACTTGTTGAATCTGTATTTTTCCTTTTTACCTAGCTATGCAGGTAAAACATGTACATAGAAGATGTCATTGAAATTGTTATTTGATAGATCCCACAAGAGATTGATTGAAGTTAAATTCTTGTGTCCATCTGCTTGTTCCTAGTGACTATAGCAAAATATGCACTCAGTTTTCTCTGAGCAAAATAAAATGGGTTTTGTTTTGAAATAGGAAAATGTTCTAACTGAGATAGATTTGCTTTAAAATATGTAGGAAAGGAATGATAGTGTCAGCTGAGCCTGGAGATAAGGAACATGGCGTGTGTTTTTTTGCATGTTGAGAACTTTCTCTAAAATGTATACACTCACTGGAATTGCTTTATTTAGAGCTTGGAGGGCAGGCAGAATTCTTTGAGTACCCATCACAGCTTATTCTTCACAAAAATTATGGCCACGTCCACACATGCAGGCACGTGCATTTTGTGGTGCAACAGATCTCTTTGTGGCACTACAGACTGCATGTGTTGCATGTTAAACTGTGAGTAGCGCTGCTAATTTGCAGTGCAGGGGCAAAAATCCCAGTAGCAAAAAAAAAAAAAAAAATCAGTGCAAAGCATGCCAAAATAGCATGTACCAGGACAAACGCATAGAGGGAGAAGCAGGCAGCTCTGAGCTGCCTGCTTCCCCCATCTCCGCCTGCTGTGGAGCCCTTGCACTGAGGCACACTGTATCCCAGCCAGCTATAGATGGCTATCTGGGGCGCAGTGTACCTCGAGGTCAGGGGAACAGGCAGCCCTGGGCTGGCTGCTTTCCTGTCTTCGCATGCTTTAGCTTGGGGGCCCTGCTGCAGAGCCCCTGTGCTGTGCAGGCAGCCCTGGGCTACCTGCTCCCCTGTGTCTACATGCCACTCACCAGGTGGTTGAGCTGCAGGGTGCCTCAGCATGAGGACTGCTTGCTGGCTAGCCCCACACTGAGGGACCGTGTGTCCCAGCCAGGCCTCTCCCACAAGTAGCACATGGAGCCTGGTCAGAGCAGCACACTGGCAGCCAGGATGAGTTGGGCACAGGCAATTTGCCGACAGTGGGACAGTCAGTCCCACAACAAAGTGCACGTACAGGGGCATGCACTGAGGCACAAAGTAGAGGCACAAATTTATGCTGTTACTATTTGGGCCTCTGCAAGCACATGCCCCTACTCCTCTGGACATGACCTATGGATCATTCAGGTAAAGAGAACATAGATGTTTGGGTTGGAAGGGACCTCAGTAGATCATTGAATCTGACCCCTTGCCCTGGGCAGGAAAGAGTGCTGGGTTAGATGACCCCAGCCAGGTGCATGTCTAGTCTCCTCTTAAAGACCTCCAAGATAGGGGAGAAGACCACATCCCTTGGAAGCCCATTCGAGATTCTGGCAACCCTTACAGTAAATAAGTTCTTCCTGCTGTCTAACCTAAATCTGTGGTCTGTCAGTTTGTGGCTGTTGTTCCTAGTTACTCCAATGGGTGTCCTGGTGAACAGAGCATCTCCTATTTCTTGTTTCCTTCCCCAACCCTTGAAAAATTTGCAGGCAGTCACAAGATCATCTCTCAGCCTTCTCTTGCAGAGGCCAAAGAGATCCAGGTCCCTCAATCTCTTCTAGTAGGGCTTTGCCTGCAAGCCTCTAACCATATGAGTGGCCCTTCTCTGAACCCTCTTGAGGTTGTCCACATCTCTCTTGAAGTGCGGCACCCAAAACTGGATGTAGTACTCCAACTGCGGCCTGACCAAAGCCGCGTAGAGGGGAAGTAGCACCTCCCTGAACCTGTTCGTCATGTATCTGTTTATGTATGATAAAGTATAGTTAGCTTTACTGATCGCTTCATCACATTGACTCATGTTCGTTTTGGTGTCAGCAATGACCCTGAGATCCCTTTCTGCTGCTATGCTGCTGAGAAGGTCCTCCCCAAGCCTGTAAGTGAGCTGGTGATTCCTACTCCCTAGGTACAGAACTTTGCACTTATCTTTGTTGAATAGCATCCTATTCTGTTCTGCCCATTTTTCTAAGTTGTCCAGATCCGCCTGGATTTGTTCCCTATCCTGTAGTGTGTTAACTTTACCCTATAATTTGAAATCATCTGTGAATTTGGACAGAGTGCTTTCCACACTCTCATCCAAGTCACCGATGAAGAGATTGAACAGCACAGGTCCAAGGACTGAGCCTTGTGGGACTCCATTGCCCCCATCTTTCCAAGTTGATACCGACCCATCCACCACCACTCTCTGGGTGCAACCCCTAAACCAATTTGCCACCCACCTAACCATGTAATCATTTACATCACAGCCCCTCAGTTTATTTATGAGAATAGGGTGAGAGATACCGTATCAAAGGCCTTCTTAAAATCCAAGTAAATAACATCTACCTTGACTCCTGCGTCTAAGCATTTTGTGACCTGGTCATAAAAAGAAACAAGGTTAGTCAGGCAGGATCTACCTACATTGAATCCATGCTGGTTGCCTTTCAGCATTGTTTTTCCCACTGGACTCCCACAAATGTGATCCTTAATTATTTTTTCAAAGGTTTTCCCAAGGAAACAGGTGAGACTAACCAGTCTATAGTTACCTGGATCCTCCTTCTTTCCCTTCTTGAAAATAGGGACCACAGTGGCCCATTTCCAGTCCTGGAACATTTATCTTTTAACATCCTCTTACTGTCAGTTGTGAAACTCATTGTCACAGGACGTTGCAGAGACAGACAATATAGCCAGGTCCAAAAAGGCACTAGACAAATTTGTGGAAAATAACTATTAAACAGAAGTTGGAGATGTTTTCTTGGTATCTCTAAATCAATGATGTTGGTCCCCGGGGAGGAGGATATGACGGGATAGGATACTAGGCTAAATGGACTATTTGCCTGAACCAGTATGGCACTTACTATGTTCTTACTTGCATTGTTAAGGAACCAACTTTTGTTCTCCTTTAATACCTGTGAGTTAGTTAATTCATAGTGATCATGAAAGAGAAGATGTGCTGTATGCAGTCAAAACCATGTTTTATGATGTCTGATTTCCCCATGTGTTGCAGTCCTGACCCCCAATATTCCATATCAGGGTTACTTATTGATTTTCATTTGAGAGGTCACATTATTTAATTAGAACCCAGATTTTCAGATATGTTGGACCAGTGTTTTATTTCACTGTACTTTACTGGACCATTGGCCCACTAGATATTAAGACTTAGCATTAGGATTTCTTTCATTTGGTATAACACAATCCTGAATTTTATTGTTTTTTGTTCTTTTTCCTTTGTGGATAACTTGCATAAAATATTTCCAGGTTGTATTGCTGATATCTATTCCACTTCTGATTTGATCAGGAATGGTTTAAAATGTAAAATTAACTAGTCCATAGTTTGGAGTAATGCAAACTATTTGGGACTTCTGGTGAATGAATCATAGAAGTACACGGCTGGAAGGGACCTTTAGAGGTCATCTAGTCAAACCCCCCTACTCAAGGCAGGATCATCCTTTAATAAACCATATCTATCAAAGACTTTGGTTTTAAATACTGATGAGTGTCCAGTTTGCAGCACAGTTGACACTTACTAGCAGTGATGAAGTTTTGTTTTAAATCCCAAATTTGCAGTCTAATAATCATGTAGTTTGTTCACAGCTAGGATGGTAGAACTAATAGCACTTCTGCTTTTTGTTCTTCATACAATTTCCTTTTAGAGTGAAAGTGTGACCCAGCCTGAAAGCCAGGGCTAGTCTGGAGTCTGACCATGAAAACTCAAGTCTTGTTTAGATCTATGGTTTTAGTTCAGCTTATGTCTACTTTGGTCTTTAATTCCAGTATTTTATTTCAACACGTTTTTTCCTTTCTGAGCTCAGCATTGTAAATATTGTCCTGCTGGAGTTCAAAGAAGAAACTTTATTTTATTTTCACTCTAACATAATGAATGCAAATAATATTTGAATATTTAAGTAATATAAGTAGTTGCAACATGGCTAACAAGCACTGAGCAAAAGACATTATTTACAATATATCAGCACGTTTACTGCTTTAGTGGGGGGGGGTTTAGGGTCTGAGTACTGCTGTGGTCAATTTATTTTCTCATTTACTAGGCTCACAAAGACATTACAATGCAATACTGTTCCTTGTACAGAGTTATGAATGTTATCCTTGCTGTGAGAGAATTCCTGTGAAACTCAGACTAGTTTGGGGGAAGTTCTTTGTTGATGTCTATAAGCCATGACCTGAACTGGAAAAGAACACGGGGCACCTCTGCAATCACCTTACACCTTGAGCCCTCCTGGCGCCCAACCTGCATGACGCTTCTAGTCCATTGCTGCTTGTGACTTTATGGTAACTTGTGTTTTGATTACCAGTGCTATTGCTTTTTCATCAGTTCCTGCTCCTCAGATTACAGTTCCAGCCAGGCTTGCACAGTCACATGAAGGTTTTAAAAGAAGTTATATTGCATATGCAAGTAAAGTCATAACAGACCAGGTTGGTATTAAGTGGACTGGTTTTTCATAAAATGTATTTTAAGGGGCACATTAAGAGAGCTCCAAAGAGTAATTTAAACTCTTGGCACAAATATACATTGAAAATAAGATGCATTTTGTTTGTGCAGTTAGCATACAGTGAAATTAATTGAGTTCACTGGGAGTTGGATTGGAATATGACACAGCAAAGACTGCATTAAAACCCAGAGAAAGTTCTTTGTTCACAGGTGGACCTCTAGTGTCACATTTCCTTTGCTTATTAAAATACTTTCCTTTCCCATTTCCCTTATCTTCTAATAAGCAAACAAAAATTGTAGAAGTCAATAGTTCATTTCCAAAACTTATTTGGAAGTCTAGGAAGTACCATGCTACATGAAAGCAGCACATCTTGTGCAGTGTTCTGGCTCCAAAAGTAGCCAGTATGTCAGAGGTAGATGCAATAGTTCCTGTAATTAATTTCAAAATATTTTTTATCTACCTACCCTTTAAAATTCTCAGGAATTTAAACCTATTGGTGATAATATTTACTTCCCATGTTATTTTCTGTAATTTCAGGGTTTTTTTCATTTTATTATGGATGACTCCTCTGGTTTTATCTTGTCCTCTGAAATATCAGAAACTAACTTTACCTGTGTCTCAATGGTGTTTATCTTCAGCCTGCTACCTCTTCCTCTCTGCTGTGGTCTAATGCAGGTAGGGTGGCCTATAGGATATGCAGAGTCACAGTTATCAACCAGGTGTATAAAGGGCAAATGGTGCCTTGCTTAAGGCTTTGTTTTGGCCAGTAAAGCTGTTAATGTATTCTTTTTTCATCCTCCGTAAAGAAACTGGGTCTTGGAGTCATGAATTTATAACAGTAAGTTTGTTCCATACTTATTTGGAAAGAAGATATTGTTTTAAAGATGGCACTTGGGAACTTTGCTGTGAACAAAAACATAGCAGTCCTTCATGCTAGTCCTTTAAAAGGGAAGACGAAAATCAGTTGACCCAGACAGGTGAGTATATTTGTTGGTTATTGTGGGGGCCGAGAAATGGTGGACTGGGGCTGCTGATAGAGTGGAATTAGTTGCAGAGAGGCAGCAGCGGTTGTAACAAAAAAACTTTACTTACAAGCTGTATACACGAGGTATGCAGTAGAGGCACAATCCGTAGACAAACAGCAAACAAAACTGTAGGCAAGCACACTGACGTTCACACTCGCAGGGTATGGGGTACATCGTGGTAATTGCGATGGGGAGTCGTTGGTGGTTGATCAGGCCCCTCCATGGCTTTGAGGTACACGTAGGGATCTCTCCCTACACGCGTCCGAGCTCTCCTCCGATTCGGGTGGGTACCAACCAATCCTTTTGTATGGCCAGGGAGCCAATTGCTGACCGCCACGTGTGCATAATTTACACTGAGCCAATCGAAAGCATGCACTCGATGGTGCAGCTGCAAGCTTTTGGCGGGCTCTGATTTTGCACCAAAGACTTTTTCCCGCCTTACAGAGGAAATCCCTGCACCGGGGACTCAAAATGTGCTTAAACGTAGCTGTGCCGAGGCATATCTTAACCATTTAGCTCTGACTGTTATAATGTATAAATTGCTGATTAATTTGTCTTAATTTTTTTATAACATAACATCCTCATCTAAAGATTGTTCCTTTTTTTTATTTCTCCATTTTTATCATTCCTTTGTATGTTTGTCTGCTTCCTTGTCCCAGGATTAATTGTAGCATTGCTAAATGATTTAAATTAAGATAAGTTGCTCTAACTAAATTTTAAAGTAACAGTATATGTTGTTGGTTCAATAAAAGTTATTGCCCATAAAAACCATTGCCTTTCTCTCACATTTCCTGGACCACCACAATGACATCACTCCAGCATAACCACAACATATGTTGTCAATTGGTTTGCCTGGGAAGAGAACTTTAATTTTAATATTAAACTGGTTTTAGACTAGGCTAAAGGTCATTGCTTGTAATAATCCAATTTCTTGCCACTTAGCTGAAAGATCTCAAAACTCCAAAAAGAGGTGTTAGTAACCCTGAAGAGGCTGAGAAAACAAAGCATGCACTGGCTGTGAGAGAGACTGAACTTCTAGGTTCCATGAGAAAAATTTAGAGTAGTTCTGAAACATTGTTCTCAAGCAGATTTGGGTTTGGGAATTGTACCTTTTCTTTTTCTTTGTGATGAAGCATTCTGCAATATAACTAGATCCTCCCAAGTTTTTGCAGTCAACTTAGGTGAAAATTTTAAAAAGTGTTTAAAGAATTTAGAAGTACAGTCTCACTAAAAGTCAATAAAACTTTTACTTTTAAACACCTTGAGTATGGAGTTCAGAAACTGCTACTGCAATCTGATAGAAATGACACTGCTTTGCCCATGTTCTCTGGAAAGGGACCGGGCTGAATCCTGCAATCTGAGCAAAGTTGATGGACTTCTGTGCCTATGGAGAGCCCACACACTGACTTCAGCGGAATGCCACGTGAGCAAAAGGGACTCCCAGTATAGATCAGATTACAGGATCAGGGTTCAGGAGAGGGTCAGTGGTTAGAATTTAATATCAAAGCTTAGGAGACACCTTCCTTCTAAGAAAAGACAGCACATTTGTGGTGTTGACGCTGCTTGTGTTGATACTTTGTTAAATTTTCCTTAGCTGTGTGATGAAATCACTGCTATTTGTACTACTAGCTTTGACAGGCCTCTTCAGGTTTGCCTGAAATGGAAAATAATTTGAATTTTATGCATCTTTCAACAAATGAGTGAGCTTTAACTATAAAGATTTGGTAGTGAATCAGCTAACACTACTGATGTGGATCTTTTTAGCAGAATACAATATTCAGACTATCAATACAGTTCTAAGTTATTTTACAATCCACTGTTTATTATGTTTCTAAATTGGTATTTTTATGCTTTCTGCTTTGGGGATTCTGTATCTTTATGCTATCAGACTACAGAGTGTTTGTTTAGCTTGAGTGAGCCCTAATGTCTATAGTCCATAGGTGATATTGTAATAGATATGAATTTGGCTCTGTTTTAGTACAATCATAGTTGTTTGTTTTCCTTAGTGACTATCTTTGTTCCTCATCATGTAAGCTTTTGGGCACCTTCTGTTCATGCTTAGATTTGAGACTTCCTTACAAATAATTCATATAGTCAGTTCCTCACTTGGTCTTGATCATGTGGGAATGGCCTTATTTTGTAATGCACAGAAATTAAAACAAAATCAAACAAAATAAAATATTAAGATATTTTCTTTATATGAAATGGTAAAGCAAAGTGTATTTTAAATGGATCATAGCTAACAATGTATGTGAATACTTCCACAGCAGTATGCTTAACAATCACATCCAAAGGCACGTATCATTTCCTTGAAGCTCTCATTACAAAGCATTACATGTACCATAGTACCACCTATTAAAAACATTTTCATCTGAGAGTACTATGCTTTTGTTTCCCCATTTAGTCATACAGGGTGCTTCTACATGAGATGCTTTACTATGTAGACAGCTGATCAGAAGCAAATTGATCCTTGTCAGCCCAGGCAGCAGGAGGCAGAACTGTTCCCTCCCCAGGTAAACTGCTTGCTTCCCAGCCCCTGTTCTGATTGGCCAGTTGAAGTTGGGCCAGTTGAAGTTGCCCCGACAGCTGCCTAATGCCAGGCCCTGGCTCCATTCGTGGAGTGGGAGCTGGGACATTGATGTGCAAGCCCGCACTCTGAGATTGGAGCTAGGGATGGGACATTATCCTTTGCCACAGCAGCTGCTTGATCTTGGGGACCTCAGCTCCAATTTCAGAGTAGGGACCCAGCAGCAGCTAGCTCGGGGGTGGGCAAAATGCAGCCCGAGGGCTGGATGCGGCCTGCCAGGCCATTCTATCTGGCCTGTGGGGCTTCTAAAAATTTTAGAAAATTAATATTTATCTGCCCGTTGCTGCCTATCATGCAGCCCTCAATGGCTTGCCAAAATTCTGTAAGTGGCCTTCTGTCCAAAATAATTGCCTGCCCCTGAGCTAGCTACTAGGGCAAGGGATGATATCGCAGCCTCCAGTCTGATCAGGTGTTGGCCAGCAGGCAGCTTCCTGCACTGAACTGCTCCCATCAGGTGCACATTTGCTCCCAATAAGCATATGCATAAATGTGCTCTCAGGTAAAGCTTACTACATAGTATTTTACAGCACAGTAAGCTTTCAGTGCATTAATAGCATGTGTAGACCTGCCCATCTTGTAGAAATGAATATTGCCAAACAAAGTAGCCCAGCTACAGTGGGATGTCAAAGGGCCTGAGGATCCCCCATATCCGTTACTGCCCTGTGCCAACCTATACCTTGCATGGAGTGGCACAGAAGTTCAGGGCAGTGTGGGAACCAGGAAATCTCCAGTGCTTTATGCCTCCACACTGGGACTAGCACTTCGTCCTGCACCAACCTGTGCTTCACACAGAGGCATAGGTCAATGCTGGTCTCATCATGGAGGCACTGTGCTGTGCGGGTCCTGGTGTGGAGAAATGGGGCATTGGGGATTTCTCAGGTCCTGTGCCTGCACATCAGGACCAGTGTGGGTTTTCCTGCTTGTAGAGATGTCCTGGAAATCCTGACTTTCCCCGCTTACAGAGAGGCACCCTAATACTCTCTGGTGTGCATCTCCGGAAGCAGGGAAAGCCAGAAAGTTACTCTGGGGCTTTTGAGGGCTGTGATCCTGTATGCAACTCCCCAGGGTGTCCAAGATCTGGCCACTCAGGGCCCTGGAACACCTACCTGAAGTGGCTGGAGAGCGTGGGCAGCTCCAGGCTGCCCTCATTCTGCCACTGCAGAGCAAATAGATGTCTGCCTCAATAGTGGCAACCACAAAACCCAAATTCAAAATCCTGGAGCAAAACAAACAATCAAACAGGATAGAGTTGTCTAGTCATAGTGTAGACTGGGGTTAGGTAAACTATATCAATTACTTAATAATTTTGGGCATTAGCTAGAGTTGTGCTATATATTTAACCTTACCACATATAAACAAACATACATAAACAAAAATTATTCTTTTTGCGGGGTAAGAAGAAATTACTTGACAGATTGTTTTGTCTTATCCTTTATAATTGATGATCCTTATTAGCAAGAAATGAGAAGAGTGGATCACAGACCCAAGGTACATAACTAAGGGTCAGGGGCTATATTGTTATATTTTACTTCTTTCCTCTGCAATAAGTCCTATCAGATCTAAAGACAAATTTTAATTCCCTTTTCCATAGTCTCCTTTGTAACTTTTCTGATTATTCACTGCCATAAAACAATATTTCCTGAGTCCTCAATGTAGTTTATTTTGAACAGAAAATAATATTTTTTATAGGCTGTAATTGGTTAAAAACTCCTGAAGAATAAAACCATATTACATAAATAGTTACACTTTCATGAAACCTGAGTCAATTGTAATATGCCCTTGTTGGCCAAAGTTTCATTAACACAAAAAAGATAGCTGGCCAAACTTGGTAACATATTTTATCTCCAATCCAGGTGCCAAATCCCAAATAACACAACTGTTACCAGGATCAATAGCATTTTGTGGGGGGAAGAGGTAGGTTGCAAGATACCAGTCCCAGGAGCTGACTGAGGAGATACCAGAATCCCTCCAAGCGGGTATTTGTTAAGCAGGTGCAGCCCTGCGGCCTATAACATATCTGGGTTGGAGGGGAGAGAATAGGGCAGTAGTGGCTAAACTGTGGCTTGTGAGCTGCATGCAGCTTGCTGGCACAGTTCTTGTGACTCTCTGGGGCTTCTCCACTGAAGCCCTGCCCACTTCTCTCCGAGGTGGCTCAGGGTAACAGTGGACTGCCAGGGGCAGGGCATCTTGCGGAGGAATCCAGAGCAGCTTGGCAGCTGAGGGGGGACCTACACTTTGGGCACATCCCTCTTCCCCTCGCCTCACTGTCCAGCTTTCTGCTCTCCAGGATTGGATGTAGCTCCCAGGGTGAGTAACTCTGGCCACCCCTGGAATTAGGGTACCAGATGCAGCTCCCAGGGAGCTATCACCTTCAGTGTGCAGAGATCTCGGGCAGGTAAGGTATTCCTCTCTTCCCCACACCTGTCTATAGCAGTCTACATTCCTCCATCCCCTGCTATCTCAGCTGCTGAAACCACGCACTGTGTCTCTGGCCAGGGTACACTCAACAACCCAAACGTGGCAGGGTTGCAGTCATCAGTGTGAGGGGAAAACCTGTTTACACCTTAACCCCACAAAACTGCCACGAATACTGGCTGGGTAACTCCCTGCAGAATCAGTCCCCTGAACCAGAGTGAGTGCTTCAGAGCACGGTCCGCTTAAATACTGCTGCTACTTAGCTACGTTCAGATGCTCTTGGATGAATTCATCGCTAGGCCTGAACCTCCCTACCACCAGAAATTAACCTGCTTTAAATTTCCCTTTGTGGAATAGCAGGTTGAAACTAAATGCAGCAACAGAAACATGGTCTCAGTCAGCCACATCACATCTTATGCCACATAAGGAGTGCCTAGCAGTATTTCAGCCTTCAGTGTAGGAACGAGCACCGGGGGAAAAAATAGTCCTACAGTCAGTAAATCAGGCTAGTCCAAAGAATATCTGTGTGTGTCCTGAACTAGATAAGCACCTAGATGTTATGCCTGCTGACGCCTCCTATACATCTTTTCAGTCTTTGTAAATGACATAAAGGTAAGGAAATCTGTATTCACAGAGAAGGAATACCTTTTAGGGAAAAAAAAAAGGCTTAGCCAAAGCTGAAAGGAGTTTGATTACAAAGAAGGCATGAATTCTGTCAGTTTTAGGGGAGTTCAAGAACCCTTGAGTATCTGCAGCCTCCAAACAAGCCCAGACAGCTCCCGAGCTACAGGGCTGTCTGGCTTCCCAGCTGCCTATTTAGTAGACAGCCAATTTTCTAACTTCCCGTGCTTCCAGGACTTCTCGGACTGCCTGGCATCTGTGACAGGGAAGTTCCCATCTTCCCTTCACAGGAACTGCAGTGAGTTACCTGGCCAGCATTCATGGCAGTTCTGCTGGGCTAAGGCGTGAACAGGTGTTTTCCCCTCGCACTGATTGCTGTAACTTTTGTCACGTTTGGGTTGTTGAGTGTATCCTGATCAAAGGCACAGCTAGCTGATTCAAGGTAGCCTGGGAAGCCTGTCTCTTCCCATCCCTGGAACAAGACCGAGTTCCCATCTATCTTGTCAGTTGGGAATTGGGCAGTCCAGGGAAATAGAAATGATTTGGTGTTTTCAACATATAATTACATTTCTAGTTGGGTAATAACGTTACTAGAAATAAATGTGCTCCCTTCTTTAGTTCCTCAACCTCTTGGTTTTAGGGAGTATTCAGGGTTTGAATTATACTCTGACTTTGGGGTGGGATCTGCAGTGGTAGCAGCCAGCACCTGGGAGGAGCTGCTGCTGCCACCGGAGCTGCTTAGGAAGGTGTAGAGTGGGCCCGGGTGTGCGTGTCTCTTTTGGTTGGGGCTCAGCCTCCCCAAGCCTCCACTATATTTCAAACCCTGGGATTAGTGCACAGTCACTGAGGAAGAATCAAGAGTAGCAAGACTCCTGAGAGAACCTTTTATACCAATATAGAGCATGGATTGGATTCTAACTTTTGCGGTTGAGTGAAAGCTAACCCCAGAAGTGGCTGAAGATCCTTAGGATCTGTGCTGTCAGTTTTCCTTGCTGATCTGCAAAGCAGAGAAGAGAAGATGCCATAGCAGAGGAACCTCACAGTTTCTGGATAGTTTTCCTTTTCCCACAATTTCTGCTGAGGAGCAGAGACATCAGGTTCAAAATGAAATGTTACCTTAGCCAGAAGACCTAATAAGATTTCTGTTGAAGTGAATTAGTTTAAGGTGTATTCTGAGATCTGCACCCATTTAGTTAGCACTTAACAATATTCTGCTTGTGTTCTTTTTTTTCTTTAGCAAAAACAAAAAGACTAAACAGCAAGTGACTTCTTTACAACATTGTAATATCTTGTTCCCCAGCCACTTTATTAAAAGTGTAGATGGAAAAGCTGTGTTCTACAGGCAGATTTAAACAAAGGAAAATATTTTTCTGGGGTGCTAAGCAGGGAAACAGAAAATATCTGCTCTTAGGATGGGCTGTGAAAGAGGAGCATTTCTCTTTTGGACCTAAGGCATGTGGCAAAGCTAAAATTGGCATGATGATTTTTGGGGTTTTTTTTAGCAAGTTGAAATCCTCTATGGAAGGTTCTGTAAATGAAAATATTATTACTGTTGTATTCTGAACTTTTTTTTTCCATCTTACCAATATTTTGTATTTTGCAAAGAGCCTGAGAGAATATTCACTCAGCATTGTTTACTAAAATAAAGTAACATTTAATTTACAAAAGTGTAAAAACAATTTTATCATCTTTAAGTGCTTTGCTCAGTGGGTGCACTTGTATTTCCTTTCTTCTTTTCTATTGGCATTGTCTTCCAGTTATTTCTATGGCTGCTGCTTGTTGGTGCTCAGAGAGAGCTAGTTTTCTTTCTTATCCCTCCAGATAGCCATTCATAGAGAGGAATCCCTAATATGGACGAGGTAGTGTCAACTTACTGCTTCACTGTGCTTGCTAGCACAGGGCTTCAGCTTGGCTTCTGAGAATTCATTTTGTTTGCTGTAAGAACTGCAACAGTCAGCTTAAGTCTCTGTTTATGTTTGCTTTTATATTAGCATTTCTAATTGCAGAGTCCCTGAAAGCAGTCATTCTAAATTTTGTGCAGGTTAGTAAATGCGGAATCTGTATAGTTGGAATGAATGAAGTGAAATTGATAGGGAAGAAAACATTTTCCTTTTGTTGCTACAAAGGCTTTGCATCTCTGAGAGGAATGTAATTTTTGTTTCTCATGTTTATTATAAATGTGACTTTTGAATTATGGCTAGATCACTGGTGCAGAGTAGCAGGACATTAGTAAAACTATTGAACACATAAAATTATTGAACACTTGATCACCGCTCATGTATCAAAATTTTAAGCTTAGGCTGGCTTAGTATTTTGATCCTTTTGCTGAGGGGATGGACGGGGGGAAGGTATTTAGATAATTTATTACAAAAGGAAGCAGGTAATTATTCTTTTTCTGAAAGTGCCAAAGTACCGTAAGAGGTATCTGCCCAGACCTATGTCCCAGGAATCTTTCATCTATTCTGTATGATGTGTTTGCAGTGAAAGGCTTCCAAGTGTATGCACTTTAGAAATCATTGTAAATCCAGTACAGCTATTTTCATGCTAGAGTTAAAACATTGAGGTTTTTTGGGGATTGTTTCTTCTTTTTCAATCATCGGGGAGGAAAATATACATCTGGGTCTTTGTCTTCTGCATTTTGTGACAAAGGAATTCCCATTTGAATTGCTCTGCTGTATCCAAGCCCCCTCTGAGCCTCTGGTTAACAGCAGTCAGTCTTTGCAGTGTCCTGACGTCATCCAGTGTATGCATAAGCTATGCTATTGTCTTACTGAGAGCAGGGGCTGTCTGTGGATTGCAGTATCTAGTGTCTGCTACCTATTTCTGCCTCACTGCATCACAGAAGGGAACTGGCCCTTTCCTTATTTCTTGGATTTTAAAACAGCAGCTCCTGACTTTTACTCCCTGAAAGAAGACCTTTGCTTTGGCTACAGGGACAAAGCTATCTGCAACGTGAAGCTTAGGAGAGAAGAATCTGGCAGCTTGGATAGCTTGGACTGCATTGTCTGGCTTCATGACCCCTGCTGTGTAGCAGTCTCATCCCTGCTCTCAAACACTCCCTCTATCTTTTACTCTTTTTCCTTTTTTCCCTGTTTTTAACTAGCAGCATCTGGGGCCAGCCATGTTTGGCACTGAATCTTCATGTAAGTAAATGCATCCCACTTGAATCATTTTCTGTTTTTATAACAGGTCTTGTTTTATATCATCATTGCATCTGTGATCCTTGTATTCCCTTTGCTGTAGGTTAGGGGCAAAAAGCTGTGGATCTAGCTTATTTACAAAGGAGCAAACGATGATGGAAAAAGCGTCTGCCTTCTGTGTGTGCGTGTGTGTATGTGCATCATTGTGACCGGCAGCGAGTCAGTTTAGGGCTGTCAGTATTGCTGAATCCAGACCACTGGAAGATATGGAGAAAAATACATTTTTATTTGAATATGTTTAAATGATAAGATCCACTCTGTCAATAATTTGTTGTTACAAGTGTGTAATGTATGTGTGTTGGATGACGATAGGCATGTTTGAGGGACTGAGAAGATGCTACAGGATTAACCAGAGAGGACTACAGAATAATGATTTTTACCTGAGGGGAAAGAAAAACAGCAATGGGTTAATTTTCTTTATTCTTGTTTCTGTGAGAGAGAGCTGTCTCTTAAATTCTTTCTGATAAATTGAGTAGCCAGTGTTGAACAGTTTGCGGGAAGACAGGAAATCTAAATATGGTATGTGGTGAACATTTCACAACAATAGGTAATTTGTTTCTTTTTAAGCCTTGTGCTGGAAACTTGCAACTAGTCTAGGGCATAAAAGCAGTGCTGACACATGTCACTGAAAATAACTTGGGTTTCTTTCATTTCAAAGAACGCTTGGTGATTGAGATTGGGAGGGAGGTGCTTTATAATTAATATACATTATAATGCAGTTATAGTAAACTATTTGGTATTCACTTATTGTCTTGTAGCTAATAAAATTGTTTTATTAGCATGTTACATATGTAAACTAAATACTCTGCATTGAAAGCGCTTCTAATTTGGCAAATGATAACCCTAGTATATTCTGAGTTTTCTGTATTTTATAATACACAGGGCAATGCATTTCCATAATATCTCAATTTGGTTAGCATGGAGAGCTTTTCTCAGCTGGTTGTTAATCAAAAATGGTAACATGCTGAGCTATCTGGTGATCCTGCAGTGGTAACCCTCAGGAACCTCATTCTTTCTGAGGTTTAATTGGTCCTGTTGATTCATTGTGGCAGATATTCTGACACAATGCCTGGTCAAGGTCAGGAAAGTATAAAAGCAAAAATCCACTCTTTGATTACTTTTACTCTGAGAGTAGCTTTTCATGAATACCCTAATGTTTTGCTGAACACATACTTGGAGATCTCAGTCACTGGAATATAACTAAAAGGTCTGATATTTTAGTTTAAGTTAGTGAAACCAGTCAAGAATTTTGAGCCACAGTTTGCAATATGCACATCGATATTTATGGGGAAAAAAATGGTATGGTGCTGAGTATTCTTTTTTCAGAAAATGCATGCTACCTACTTGGAAGTCGAGTAATGTCTAACCTTGTTTATTTCAATGATTCATGCTTGTTTGGTACAGTATATTAATAAAAGACTTGATTAAAGAACAGGACTTTTTGATAAAGTCATCAATGTGCTATGTGGTCTGCTCTGACAACAGCTGTGGTTGGTTTTGTTTCCATAGCTCCTAGATTACTGCATTTAGAAGACAGGTATCTAGCTAGTATACCTTCTCAGAACAGTATATTGGTGCTGGAAAATAGTCTTTGTTAAAAAAATGAATAAATAAAAAATTGAAATGAAGGCTCCTGATCTGAACACTGGCGGTGCATTGCCCCATCCCTGCCAAATAGGTGTCACAAAGGACGCTTTGCTAATCAGAGCAGGCACTGCAGGCTCTTTCCTCCTTCTGTGTCATCATCTCTTTTGTTTAAATCCATTCCATTTTGTCTGTGCCTCAGTCATTGTTCTATCTGATATTAGGGACAAAGACCTTTAACCAAGGGAGAGCTCTGGAAAATAGATGTAGCTATGTTGGATGGGACCTACTGTCTCCTAATCTGTTCTCATTGAATCATGGCAGGATAGTTTGAATTATTCATAATGCATCTCTAAAGATGGATTTATACTGATATTGTACAACGGGTTTGTTCACTGTCATGCAGAATCTTATTATTTGAGGAATTATTTTTAAATAAATATTTTTGAAATCCAACCTTGTTAAAACCTCATTTAAACAATTGTTAGATAAGGCCTTGTTTGTTTTGTGTTTTTCCTTGTATCCCAAAGTCAGTGTGTGGGAACAATATTACTATCCAATTATAGACTTTTGTTTTTATATAACAACATTAGACTGATTAAACTTGAATTTGTTTTTTAAAAATCTAGTAGTTCCAGTCTTGAGCACAAGGCAGAAGCAATCGCTGCAGCTGTCCAAAAAGCATGAAATATAAACAGCTGTGTTTAAAAATATTAATGTGCAGGATAATACTTAGGAATTGTATTTTGTTTTGATTCTCTATTTTTAAATGGGTATTTACTTTTAATATTAGATATCAGAAGTTTATAATATATATAAACTTTCTGCATTACAAGTCAAATCAATGCCTAATCAGTGACTATATTTTTTTAACCACAGTAAAAAGCACAATAAAAGACATTATGAGTGCAATTGCAGAAATGCAGACGTGACTTATCTTTTTATAGAGTTAAAGAAAGACAATCATAAGGGTATGTTCACGATAATGTTCTTCTTTACAAGCAACATCTCTGCAATAATGTTTGTTAATAGTTGTATACGAGTATGATTTAAAAAAAATTGCAGGAAGGACTAAAGTAAATAGCTAAATATGTTAGCACTAGTCCTATATTCTCCATACAATCAATCTTAACCAGTTCACATTAGTTACATATCATTTTTATAATGACCCGCAAGAAACATAGGTACACACTACAGACAGTTTTTCTTAAATGCTTTGTTTTCATCCACTTCCAGCCATGCAGCTGAATGTGGCACCTTGGTACTATGTACTACAGGGACACTAAACATCCAGCTCACCTGCTGGATTTACCCAGTCATCCTGACTGTTTCAAGTTCTGCAGAATGCAATATTGTATTGATTAAAAAACCCCCACTGTATTAGTCCTTGTTGTGAGTAGAACCTGTCTAAATATGAAATTGGAGGGTGCTGCCAAGACTGTAATATGTAACAAAGGGATTGCGCATGTCACAAACAGAGACATGCTGTTTGGCGGTGGAGAGCTGATCAGCTGGAAAGGGAGAGTACATGTGAGCTGGAGAATGTCCCTGTTTGTGAGCTTAAATAACCATCTGTAATCCTAGCTAACTAATGCAGTATGCCCAACTTCAGAGACAAACACAGCCACTATTTCAGGGTGATGGGACCACAATTTTTAGGGGCCAAATGGGCAAACAGACTCTACATGGAAACACAGTAACTCTGGGATCTAATAGTGATACCTTGACAATCAGGTTTTTTTCCGATAATATAATGCATCTGATTTGCAAATGCTGTAGTTCATGCAAACAAAATAATGACATTTGGAAATAGATCAAGGACAGGAATAGCAGTCATCCTCAAAGTGCCTTACATTGTTTTTCCAATAGGTAATACTGAATGTAGCAGTATGTTTACTAGGTAAAAATTTAGTTCCCATTCATACGCCTTTGGAACTGGCCATAGAAAGCTCCATCTATGGATGTCTCATGATCATGCCTGTGCATAAGGAAAGGGCTGTTAGCTCTTTAGCAGTATTCCTGTAAGGGAGACTCTTCTCAGATCTTGGGCTCTGAGTGGTGGGAGGAGGAAGGCATGGCCTACTGCCTGCAGTACCATTAGGGAATATCCTGAATACAGATGCAGCCGAGGGAGACTCCAGATTCATGCCTCGGTTTTATCTATGTTGTAAGGAAAAGAACCAAGGATTAAATAGGGTGTTGGGGCTCTAGCAGCAGCGGAGAAGCACAGGAAATAGGATATGCACCTATGATCTTGAGAGAGAAGAACCTTGAATTCAGGGTGGTGAGACGACCGATTATAGTTTTATATTTTGAAGGCCATGTTCTAGCCCCCATTTTTTCCATTGGCATCAATGGGAGATCTGCTTTAGAAAAGATAGTAACTTTTATCACTGACTTTTAGCTTCAGCCCACAGACGATAATCAAGTACGTATTTTGGACCTCTTCACAGAATGTGTTTAACTTTCCTTGTCTTTGGATGTTAAACCATAGGCTATGCCATGCTGTATTGGAAAGTGTTCTTTCAAATATGCAGATATAATATTTAAACACCAAGCTACCAAGCAGTAAAATATGCTGCTTTGAGAAACTGAAAGGAAAAGAAGGCGAATGAGTCAAGTTGCTTCTTTTTATACAAAAATAGCATCCAGTGAGATCTGTCCTGAGGCGGTTAAGCTAAGATCTTAGTTTTAAATGATGAACGTTTTGGACTAGGTAGAGATTTGAGAAATGTGTATGTTATCATGGAGTTGTAGAGAGGCTTAGTACCTGTAATCTAAAATTGAGTATTTCCAATACACTGATAATACAATGTAATTTTATTTGGTTATATTGAATTCATTTAATTTGATAAGGTTATAAATGACAGATTTCAATTTGTTGGAGTATAAGTGTTAATTGGTAACTTATGTATTTGCAAATATATTATTCCTGATAACCTCTAACACTTTCTCTGAAACATTCTGTGTGAATGTTAGTATGTGTGTATATACACACACCTGTTGCAGAAGAATGAGGCATTGTTTTCAGTATTAGTGTATGTCCTGGCAGTTTAAAACCTGCTGCTAGACAGTAATGTAACTGAGTAACATATAGAAGAGGAATGGTTAGAGTTGGAGGCAATTATTCCAAACTTGACAACTAAGGGAGATGTCTGCCAGGCGGTAAGCCACAATGAAAAAGCAAAGTGTATCAGGAAGCATGAGAAAAGGGAGGTGAGATGCATGGACTGTTGGTGAGAACTGACTGGTTCCTCCAATATGACTAATGGACTTTTCCCTTTTTGAAGTGAACCACTGGAAACTTGAGGAGGATCAGTGCAGAAAAGTCCAGTCTCCATCAAAATTGGGCAAATCAAAGTTGGGGAAAGCTTTGTGGGGAAAGAAAAGCCCAGTAAGTTAGAGTAAAGGAGCAGTTCTTGTGACCATTTCAGTTGTGTTCTGTTTTGTTTTTCAAGTGAATTCTTTTGTTCCTGGGCATGCTTTAGTTTCAGTCAGAGCATAGTGAAAGTATCTATCTTTCACCATAGTCATTGATTTTGCAAGATCTCAAAAGTAGTTTCTCATGAATTCTATTTAAGACAACAGGAGACTCACTGACCGTAACAAGAGACCATACAACCTTACAATTAAATATTAGGCCTCAATGTTGTCGCACCTCTGGAGCCTTAATTCCGACAGACCCCTAGGACGAGAACGAACGGACTCTAGCTAATTTCTTTTTCCTGCGCTAGGCTTTGATTTCGCCTTTTATTGGCTGCTAGACAGATCAGATATCGCGAGATTGCCGAGATAAGGGTGTACTCACACGTTCATTGTTAGAAGTAGCTGGTTTATTGGTCCGTTTTACAACCGACAGACAGATGACCGAAGGAATGTTACAACCATCAGAGAGAGATTTGATCACCGAGAGAAGGGGTGGGATTCGGGGGTTTCACGTTCTGTCTTGGCTCTTCACTATGGCTTTAGCAAACAGCTTTTGGCAGAGACCCTGTGTCCGACCTCTCAACGATCACAAGCCGCGGATCACGAGACGGAGAACTCCGCTCGTTTCAGCTACGGGGGGGGGGGGTTTGTACATGGAGCTAGCCTATGAAATTCTTTGTTTTCATTCTATTCCTTTTATGGTATGAAACTGGCCTCAGGCATTACTACAAGGGGTTTGATTTCACTAC
>JAGPOW010001296.1:97466304-97502217 GCA_030014935.1 Caiman crocodilus
ACTGGCCTCAGGCATTACTACAAGGGGTTTGATTTCACTACGGGGGTTTGGCTTCTTAGGTGGTGTCATGAGTCACCGCCTACAATGCAGTCTGCACAAATGTGAGGTGCCTTTTCACCTTAGAATGGACGATGTCCATGAAGTTGCCTACAACTGGGAGGAGGAAAGCAGCCATTGTGTTCTAATGGATAGAAAATTGCTCTCTTGGATATGGATGATAGTACTTACCTTGAGGAGGAGCTTACATGACCAGTTGACCAACAGTTGCCAGCAAAGTCATCTGTTGTTGGAGATAACAGGTCTACAGGTACAATTTCTGGTTGCTACAAAACTTGAATATAGTGTTAGTGTTTTCTCATGCATCTGTAAATGAAAACATAATGGTGAGTACAGAGGTATCAGAAGCTAAAATTTTAAGCTTACATGTTCAGCTACTAAAGCTCCCAGTTTTCTCAGGGATTGTTGAACAGGTTGGAGAGCAAGGTCAGAAACTGGGCTCAGCTTTACAGCACCCAACCACCCATGCAGAAACTCAATTAAAGAAATTCAGCATAGTACCTTTAGTAGTATTATGAATACTAATGGAGATCAAAAGTAGGTTGGAAAGTCTAACTACATTTACCTGCTATGAATATTAAAACTATATAATTATTTAGAGGACAAACATGCCATCCCATTTGTTCATCTCCTACACAAAGTCAGAATCTACTATGAAGAAGAAAAGAAGTCCCTGAAATACTATATTTAGTCACATACCATATGCACTGCTCTTCTGAAATTTAGCCTTCCAAGGTGGGAGTGAATCTCTTAAGTGAGAGAGCTGATTTTCTTCTGAGAATTGAAGCACCCCAGTTTGATTTCTGCTCCAACCAAAGTATCAAACTAACTGCATGGAGTAGCAGTGGCATTTTCATTTGGGAAGGTAAGGGAGCAATTAACTTAATGGCTCATTGTTCTTCACGGGTATTAATGATCATCTCTCCTTTTAATAGTCTTGATGTTCCACTAATCAAGATAACCTTTTTTCTGACACTCTTGTTGTCTGCTAAGTACTCCTGGTCACTCTTCTCCTATTTCACATCCCTAAAGACCATTTTAAATCTTGTCAAATTTGTAGATCCACTTGCAGAGATCATTTCTCAGCAGCCGCCATATTTTCAGCTTCTGGCTGAGCAGCAAAGGGATGGTGAGCAAGCTAAAAGTTAGGCTTTGTTCCTACTGTGTGCAGTTGTAACTCTGGAAAAATCTTTTTTTTTTTTTTCCTTCAATCTGCCTTTGCAAAAACAAGGTATCTGTCTTTGGTGGGGAGGGGGGAGGCGTTATGTGAGAAAATACAGTAGAGTTTTTTTGAGTGGTGGGTGGAAGGGTTCTTTTAATGAGGGGTTTTCTTTCTTTTTTCTTTTTTTCCTTTTTAATGTGCATGCTTAACCAGTCATTCACAAACCCAAGAAAATCTGTTCAGGTGTGTTACTTCATCTGAGTCTTAGGTAGCTGTATTTTATGTCTTAATCTGACTGAAGTAAATCTAGGATGAAATATCATCTAGAACTTTGGAAAATAAAAGATAGAGGAAGGTGCCTTTTAGGAAGAAGCCATAAAGGTGGCCTCAACTATCGAACTCACTACGTGTTTGAATTTCTCTGATTAATGAATATTTATTCTCTTAGCATCCCTGTAAGGTATGGAATATTATTTGATTTTACAGGCTAGGAATTGAGGCCCAGTGTAGATTAAGTGACTTGCCCAAGAAGTCTGTGGCTAAGCTAGAAATACAGGTGTCCTAGGTGTAGTGCCCGGTCTCTTAGATCAGAGGTGTCCGACTTCTCAGGGCCAGATTTGGACTTCAAAGCTTCTTGCAGGCCCGCTCTAGGGCAGTCGTCACAGCCACTGTGGCTGCAGCAGTTACAGCAGCAAGGAGAGGTCTGGTGACATTGGGGGATCTGGAGGAGAAGGTGGTGAGCCAACCTAATGGCCAATGTTTGTGGCCAGTGGGACCAAAAAGCAGGCCATGTTTTGTCAGTAACCCAATGGGCTAGATAGAGAAGCTCCCTGGGCCAGATCCAGCCAGCAGGTCATATGTTTGTCACATGTCCTAAGTCTCCCTGTATTGTGGGGTCACTGGCAGTGATGAATAAAATCTTAATTTAACACTGTTTTGCTTAGCGCTGTTTCACTATAGCGCTCATTTTACATTGATACCTGGTTCCACTTAGCGCTTAGTGAGTTTCGTTATAGTGCTCATGGGCATTGTACAGCTGGCAGCTTGGTTCATCAAAAAAAACTGGTTTCGCTTAATGCTATTCTGCTTAAAGTTCTCTTTTGTGGGAACCAATTAAGAGTGCTAAGTGGGGGTTGCCTGTACATGATTTATGACAGCTGATAGCATTAGTCACAGGTACATAGTTGCCAGAGACAACCATGGTTGTTTTAAACAATGTGAGAACTTAGAGACCATTTACATTCCACTTACAAATGTATATGACATAGTTTTTTGATACTAACAAACTCAAATGCTGATCAGTTTTATCTTTAGAACCAAGAATTAGGGGTATTTCTTAAAATCTGAAAGCAGGCAAGAGGATGTTATAGTTCCTGTGGACATGGATGACCCAAATAGCCTAGGTGGAAGCACAAAGATTTTATATAATTTCACAACAATTGATGATGTTTCCATACGTAACTGATGTTACTGGTACAAAACAATACAAAGCCTCTCCTTCCTGTGAGCTGAGATGCATTCCGTGGCTTGACTACTGGTAAAACATTTTTTTTTGTTAGGTCATTACATGGGAAGTCAAATGTTTCATTAGTGTTCTTAGTGGCTTGTATACAGAAGAGCATAAGATGCTGAGATTCTGATTATAGAGAATTAAGCTATAAGATGACACAGGTAAACATTTGCTATCCAGAATCTCATGTAGCTCATAGGAAAATAAACATCTTTATTGTATTTGATCAAGGTAAAGCTTATCACTAGAATACGGAAAAAAAGATCCTCATCAGCTGGACGTAACCAGTTAGTACATCAGGGACACTGTGAGTAGACCTGCATTCTCCCAGGTTACTAAATGCCCCAGCTGCTTTCCAACATTATATGGTCAGATATTTTAGACATGTCTATTGGTGTGCACTGAGAGATTCTTGGGAACTGATAGGCAATATTTAAGGAGGCATATTGGTTGATACTGAGCCAATATCTGATACATCTGCCTCCAGGTGGTAAGTCTGGTGTGATGGAAGGGGAGGGGGGAGGAAAGAGGTGTGTGGGGGGCAGATCAATCGTGGTGAGGGAGGCAGGGAGAGGTGCTGGTGAGATGGGGGGGCATGGGATGGAGATGTGGCTTGTGGGGTGGGGGCAGTTCCCACTTTTGCTTGTACCCCAGGAGGGCAGGAGGTGTGCCCCTGGATCTGTGCAGCACAAGGCAGGCTGCAGCTATGGGGTGGAGCCAGAGCTGGTGCTGCACAGGGCTTTTGCTGGGGGCTGGGCTTGGAGCGGGCTCCAGTGGCAAGGGGAGGAGCCTGCAGCCACCCCAGATTTTGCCACAGCTCTGTTCCCAGCCCTATGGTGTTGTAGCCATGGCTTTTCCCAGTGCTTGAGTGGAGGTGGAGCCGGGTAGTGGCACAGGGCTGGGAGTGGAGCTGCAGCCTCCTCCCAGTGCTGTCAAAGCCTGTTTTGAGCCCAACTCCCACTGAGAAAAGCCCTGCACAGCTCTGGCTCTACCCCACAGCTGCAGCCTGCCCCACACCATGCAGACTGGGGCACATGCCCCTGCCCTGTGCTGTAAGCAGCAGTGGGAGCCACCTCCCCACCACAACCCATTCCCCATCCCACACACTGCCTAGCCCTGGCTGGGCAGTGCCTAAACCTCTCTGTGCTCCCTCCCTCACCATGGGGGTTATTGATCTGCACCGCACCTTTCCCTCCCCTTCTGACTTACCAGCTGGAGCCAGCTCTCCACAGTGCTGGTTCTGCTCCGTGTTGTGCTGCGGATGTGCGTAGCATGGGCATTTATCAGCCAAATTATTGGCCACGTTGGGCTGATATCCGGTATAGACAATTTTCTTCATACTGGTACTGATCTGATATTGGACCAATGTATTGGTGTACCTCTGATGTCTATATGGCATATAGATTCTATTTTTAAATGAGAAATAAAGAGAAAATACTTGTAAGATTTGAGACCATGAAGTAACATTAAAACAAGGTAATGTGAATTCCATTAAGAGAGAAATCCTAGTACCTGGGAAGATTACTATCAAAAGAAGTGTATTTGAGTTGATTCCCAGAGTATGGCTGCAGTTCAGTTTGAAGAGCTCATGAACAATGCATCTGATACCAAAGCCATCAAGTTTCTTGATAAAGTGGTGGTAATGTTGAGGTGATGTTGCCATGATGGTCCAGGAAATATGGGACAGGTAAGAATTGAGATAATGTGGTATGTTCATTAGGCTTCCATTATGTAACAATTCTGACCTTTGTAAAACACTTAATAAATGGGAAACAGCCAGAAAAAAGACAAAATGAACTCTGTCTCCTAATAAGAAAGTCTAAAGAGCAGGAAGCTTCAGGGAGACTTTGGGAAATGGTGTTGACAGTTTATCTATCTCCTTATCTCAGAATCAGAGTTATAGAGAAATAGGGCTGGACAGGACCTCCAGAGGTCATCTAGTCCATCCCCTTTCCTAAGGCAGGATCACCACTATCCAAACCATAATCCTTATCCAAACTGTTAGCTTATCTCAAGTTCAGCCAGTCATTCATTTTTCCTTTGACACACTGGCCAAAATAATAGGGTCATAGTTTACTATGCAAATTGCCAGTGGGTATGACTTGGAGTAGTACTGATTGTAGGAGGATTACTGATTATATTTATTGAATTAAAAATTATCAGCTTTGAAACTGGTTGGTAACTGACCATTTATACTTTTCTCTGTTTTATTACCATATTTACCTGAATGCAAGATGACCCTGAATGTAAGATGACCTCCCAATAATTAGATTTTCCACGGAGAAAACTTATACATGTATTACAATTTTCCATGTATAGAATGTAATTATTGGAGGATCATCTTAAATTTGTCCCCTCCAGTTTTGCAGGTGGTGGAGGGAGAGGTAATGGGGCAGGTGATGGGAGACAGACTGGGGGAGGCAGTAGGGGAGGGTAATGGGAGGGTATGTGGGGGTAGTAATTGGATGGGTGGTGGGGGACAGGTGGTTGGGGGCAAATAATGAGAAAGGCATGCAGCTTGCCCCTGCCCCTCCCTGTTTTCCACGTACTCCTCATTGTGATTTCCCTCTCCCCCCGCAGTTACCTACCAGCTCTCTGTTCCCTCTTTCACACTGCTTCTGCACACTGCAGCCTCAGGTCCCTGTTTGTCCCCTCCTCTGAAGTCTCTCCTCCCCTCCTGCCCCTTCCTCCCTCCCCCCCGTTACACATATATGTTGCAGGGTATCAATGGGCATCAGAACCAACAGGTTTCAGTTCTCATCAGTTAATATTCAGATGCACTCAGACAAGGAAGTATGGAGTAATACATTCTATGGTGCAGCAAAAATGTTTTAGAGAATGTTGTCCTAGTTTAAAGCACGTACATGTATAAACAATTCCAGCGAGAAGAGGTCAGTAAAGAAATGTGCTGATCCAAAATGTAACAAGTATACATGGTGGAAAAGGGAGGGTAGGCATCTTTTGTTTCACTCAGCCTTTTCAGTTGCAAAGAAACTTAAAAGATCACAGAATGAGGACTCCACTAGAAGCAGACCTCAGAGAGAACATGAACCTCATAACTATTGTTTATCAGCATATGTATGTGTTTCATCTTATTTTTGAATAAGTGTTCTTGTTTGTCCTTTGCAAGTGAAGATGATTGCATCCAGTGAGGGAGGGGGGAGAGAGAAGAGAGAAAGGATGCAGGAAAGAAAAAGGGAGGGAGAAAAGAGAAGGGGAGAAAAAGAGAGGAAAAAGAAGAGAGGAAAGAGAGTGAGGAGGGTGGAGGCTAGGTTGTGTGGGTACACAGGTGATTTATAAGCCCAATCTTTGCCCTGAACAATCTGCTGCAGCAGGGGAAGTAGAGCGATGAGGACTGGACGTGAAAGGTCCTTGTTTTCCTGGCCACGTGCTTCCTCACTGCCTCTGCTGTGAGCTGCTGCTTGAAGGCTACTGCTCCGCTCTGAACCAATGACCTCCAGGAGGGTCGGTCACGAGTGATTTGCTCCCACAGCTACTTTTTGAATAAGTAATTTAGCACAAAAAAACCCTCTACTGTAAAGGTTGTAAAGGAAGGAAGAGTAGATCAGTGTATTATAAGCGTTCAAGCATAGTCCAGAGAAGGAAAAAGCTTCATGACCTGACCATTAGGTTTGTCAACCCTACTTCCAATTAACTGTATTGATTACTTGCATTTAGACATTAGTTAAGGTATTTAAGAATATACCTCAGTGGTAATATTCAGCATTGCTAAATTTGTACAAGCCAGTAAAAACACCAGGACAAATGCCAATAAAGTATTCTAAGACTTTATCCCTTTGATTTGGACTCCTGAAAAATGTACCAAGTCAGGAATTTAATTGTTCAAGAGATGTACTGAACATAGTGGTGTACAAAGATCCTGTACCACATAGGATCCATAATGAAAATCTATAGAAAAATTTAATAGAACTCCATTAGTAATATGAACATTCAGTGGAGAACGCAACTTGGTTGGAACAATGAACTAAACTGAGCAGTGCATACCTGTAACTGCACAAGGCAAGGCATCACTGAATATTTTCTATTTTCCCTTCTGTATAGCTGAACTCCAGTGTTACTTGTATATACTTTTTCTAATTCTGTATAGAACAAGAAGGTAGTTATGTCAGTTGTGTAGATGGATCATGAAAACCTCTGAATAGAACCTACAAAAATCACTTGTAAGGCAGGGAAGTCAGAGTAGTGCTTCACTCTGGAACAAAGGCCTTGTAAAAAACCTACCCGAATGGGGTGTATCCAAGAAATTCTGATCATACAGGAAGGATACAACACTTATTACAAAGGAAGAAAAGAAAAATTCTAGGACAAAGGAGTTTAATGGGATGTCAGATGAATAAAATAAGCTGGATAGAAGCACAGCCTTTAGTAGATCATCCTAAAAATCAATTATATTTGCCACCATCTAGCACAACTCCTGGGCACTGCTCCAACCCATAGGGATATAATAGCTCCTGTACCCAGGAGACTGAATTAAATGTACAGGATTAGTTATCAGTGACTCATCATCGGAGAGAGAGGTAGCAGTAAAATGGGCATTCAAAGGTTTTTACCTAGTGCCTAATAGAGTTATGTTTGTGGATGTGGAGAGCTTCCTTGGCTGGGTTTCTTTTTTTCATTGAACCTGATTTGTCACCGCCCTTATCTTGAATATGGAGACGGCTGGTTACACTATGCAGTACTACGTCTTCGTTGTTTTAGAGCGAATTAATTATTTATATATAGAAAGAGCTTACAAACACACTCCAAATGTCACTGAAGGACAAGAAAAAATGAGGTTTATATTTGGCTTGCCATTCTTATCTGTATTCCATTAAAGACATTAAATAGCACTCACCTTCATATTTGAGACAGTCAGTATTGCTAACTACTCAATTTCAACTGAAAATTTCTGCTTTTTCTGAAACAGTGTAATTGGTCAATTAATTAGGCTTTTTTCCCCACTTCTATATTGCTGTTTCTGAACTGTTCCAAGATAAAGTTATGGCTGGGTTATCATGACTAAAAGCTGGGGGGGATTAAATCCATTTGGCTAACCTAGTGAAGAGAAAAGGCAGTTTTAATTTTAACCTCTTAGTTGGTTAAGATAAACTTTATATTTCCTAACTAGCATGTGTTAAAATTACAATGGCCTTGTCTTCACTAGGATTGTAATGCAATTTAGTTAACATAAGTTAATAGCGGACCTTTTTCCAAGCAACAACAAAGTTTGAAATTTACCCTCTGACAAAGCATTCAGTGGCTAATTTTGAAACTGTGGTCTTAGCTGCCTTTCAACGGGAGAGAAACACACTGTGAAACTCATAATTAGAAGCTCTGTAGCTAGCCTATGTAGAGAGACCAACGTTCTGAATGCACGTAGTGACTCCAGTACCTTTTGATCCCTAAAAAATGTCTTTTCAGCATTGGCCTGGAGGCAACATGAGGAAGTTATGCTGCTGCTGCAGCCGCCTACAGTAATTTAAGAAGGTGTGAGTGAGCAGGACAGCAGCCCCGGACCCTGATTTTAAAGGGGGATCCCATGCATTAGCTGCTGCAGCCTGGGGATATTGCATGGTGGCAGCCAGCAGTAAATGCAGAGCAGAGATATCACATACCAGCAGCAGCAGCTTGGTACCCCCTTCCCCCTGATTTTCCCTTCCCCTCTCCCTCTACCCCTATTCTCCCCTCTCTTTCATGCTGTCTTTCACTCCTCCTGCCCATGGTGCAGACAATTCATGCTTCTGGCTGTTCACATGCCATCTACTGTGTCAGTGACAACTGTGTTGTCAAATCTCTAATGAGATGAAATTCCATTTAAAAAATCAGTTTGGTTGATTAATCTCAGTTGTTAGTTGTTTGCTCATTGGCTAAAATTTGACAGGTTGTCCCACCTTCACTTCAGAAGTTAACTCAGAACCAGCATCCATAGGGAAAGAAATACCTCTCAAGTCCTAGACTCAGGTGTGGTGTTGGACTGTGCATCTTGTGTTGCATCACCTAAGGGCAAGGCTTAATCATTTGGAGGAAGAGAATGGAGAGAATTTGTCTGGTCATAGTAAATGCTCCCAATGAATGTATTTCAGAGTGAAAAATAATGAATACTAAGTTGTGCTTCTTCAACACTACTGTTATGTCTGTCCAGAAAATGAAGGATACGTGGCTAAAGAGAGATCTGACATGTGGCAGGAAACACTTCAGTTCATTTGTTTTTTAAAAAAGGAAGCATTTGAAAATCCCAATTTGTTTGTTTAATTCTTTTTCTCTATTTTTAAAAAGGGAGATAGCCATTGGCAAAAGCAGAGCTAATTTTCTCTTCTTTAAAAACCTGTTTTTTCTTGGTTTTTTTTATATCAGCCAAGTTGAATCATGGTGGTTTGAAATCTAGTAGCGATTTTCAGCCTTTGTGCAAATAATTTCTCATGACTTTCTGCAGAATGCTAATGTCCATATTGTTTTGGGTTCAGGCACTAGTATATTTACACTGGCAGGGCCCCCAGAAATGAGCCAGTGTATTAACCAAATAAACTTCGGCTGAGACCGGAACTAACAAAAGGATTCTTGTAAAGAAATTTGCTTGATTTTGTTTTTCTTACATCCCGTATTAAATCTATTTAAACAGGGCTGCTGTTAATTAAACTTCTAAGTTCAAAGTAGCTACTTTTTTTCTGGAGAGAAGAGCAAACAGAAGCCATCCTGTAAATACTGGAAAATATGGAATTAAACATAAAAGCTACTACTTTTTGCATTCTTGTGCTCAACATTTTAATTAGTTGGGGTAAAAAAGAACACTTAGCACCATTGCCTCTACAAGGAAAATGCAGGTCTCCTTACTGCTTTTGGGAGCAGAGAGAGCATTTTGCACTGAAAAGCATCCACAACAAGACTAAATGGATTGTAGAAGGCTTTTATAACTAGCTGGAAAATATCTTGAGTGGATGTTGCACAAGTAGGTGGGAGGTATTATTTTAATGTCAGATCCATGTAAAACTTCAAATACAGATTTATAATTGATTGAAGTTTGTATGATGTTAATGAATCTTATACTGATAAAAGCAAGGGTTTCTCAGCTTCTTGTGATTTTGTACATTCAGAACAAAATAGCATATTGTGTTTCTATTCTTCTGTTTCATAACATGCATGGGTGACCTTTCTCCTCATACCTTTTCATAAGTTGTTTTGCACTCATTGAGGATGAGCTAGGTTTTCAAAGCACAACAGAATAAGAACTTTGATTTATTTGGTATCGTACCATAAAATTATACCTCTAGTATGGGTAGTATGGGTTGGGTTTTTTATTTAGCACAGGCTTTATGAACTGATAGTTGTTATTTTGAATTGCTTCAGCAATAGGTATGGGCATTCTTCATTCAGGTACTGGTTTGTGGAATGGCTCTAGCCACATTTCTGTTAGCTTATAGTAACTAATGGAGTTGACCATGTTCGTGCAAAGAAAGAAATCTGATCAGCTCTAAAGTCAAACAGCAAAAATTCAGCTAAAGGCATGTATGAGCCATGTAAGGAGAATTGTGGTAGCCTGGGGAGGAGGCCAAAGGGAGCCCCCCTTTTTCCTTCCTCCGTTTCTTGCAAGAAGATCTGGGCGTAGTCTCGGAGGGTTAATGAGCAATAGAATGGAGAAGATTTATGCATGTCCCATGGGTCGATAGAGTGAGGGCTTCAGAGGCTTTCCCTCCAGTCTGCTGTTGAATAGTCTGTAAGGTCATAAGCATTGTGCCCAGGGGAGGACCCAAGTGATCAAAGAGCGTATGAGTATGTTTGGTCTTCTTGGCTGGACCGACTCGCTATTAATGAAAAGGCCCTTGAAAATGTCTGTGTTGAAGCAGAAAATTCTTATAAAAATATAACCTAACAACATCTGGGCATGTTAATTCTTTTTAAAGAAAGTGCAAGTTGCTTTTACTTTCTTTACCCTGTTGTAGGCTACCACTGCTGGTGTTGCCAAATGAACTCTTGTGAAAACACAGCAGCTGAGCCCCTGGAAGCTGGTGGTTCTCCAAGTAGACTGAGAGTCCAGGTTCCATTTTCATCACGGCAGGCTTCCATGCCTGCAGGGTAGGCTGCCATGATCATCACCTAACTTCAGAGTTAGGAACAGAAGGCACAGTCACTTCAGATTCACCCTGAAATGGAAGAAACAAAACCCAGAAATGTAGCTAAGGTTGAGGGTTTTGTCATGACAATGACACAAACACAGCCTTGTTGTTCTGTTTTCTTCTTAGACTAGTTGTGCTGCTGCTCCTCTTCCTCCCTTATTTTGTTATTACTGAGTTTTCCTGTTTTTATGGATCTGTCAATCCTGTCTGCTTTACTTTAAATGCTAGGCTACTTAATTGGTACTTTTAGTTTCTTTTTCTTCCAGATGGTGCCCTATTTGCAACTGGAAACAATCTGTGCTTGAGAGAGAACCAGCACAAACCAAATGCTGTTGCCTCCCTCAGAATATGATCAACAACATTCTGTGTTGCCTTAAATCAAATTAAAGCTGGGCTATACATTAACCACATATTTAGTATAAAAGAGTAGAACTGCAGATTAAAAAAAAAAAAAAAAGAAACTGCCTGGTGATGTTTTATTTTAGCCTGCATTGCTCTTAATCCTGGTAGCCATTCAGCTTTGATAGCAGTAAGCTTGAGTACCAGCTGTGCCTTGCCATGTACTGCAGTGTTATTTCTAGCTTCTGTGAAAATGAGGCATTTCCATGTCATTTGCATCTTTTCCTCCCTCTTTTTATGTAACAAACAAATGAGTACAGCAAATGCATTTTTGTCCCCATTAGTGATGCTTTCCATCCATTCAGCTACATCTACTGCATGCCCCCTTTCAGTCCATTGCTTTCTTTCCATTTTCTAACATAAGAGTAAATGACTTGACGGCCCATATTCAGTGAAATATCCCTGTTATTCATTAGATCTCCTGCAGTTTTCAGCTGTGCTTTTAGGCCTTTTTGCTCTGAATTCAGGTCCTTGATCACAGCCCCATTTAACAATCCAGAGGCCAGTAGTGGGAAGTGGCCCTACTGATTGCTGAGATGGGTTTTGCTCAATAGTTTTTTATTGTCACTAAAAACCCTTATATAGTTAAAGTATTTATCAAAAGCACAACAAAATGTCCTAGTATTTTTGCCTTTATTTTTTTTATGCAGTAGTTTACATTTAAAGGGATTCTGTCCCATGGAGCATATGTTATCCTTCTCATTCCTGAATGGTCAGCTACTGAAAGTGTTCAGCCTGCTCTGCTCTTTTCTCCCCTTTCTTCTCTCCTTGTTTGCACAAAAAAACCCTCACTGCTGGCCTGACTCACATCAGCACTAATTGCGAGTGCCTATAGCCTCACTCTGACCCCATTTGCCATCCATCAGCTGGGAGTGCATCCACATAGCCCATAACGTGGCCAGGCAGAGTAAGGTAAAACCAGAGATTTTTTTGGTTGAGAAAGGAACTAGCATGAACGTAAGAAGAGATGGCATTATTATCTCTCTCTTTTGTCCCCATGTCACAAACCTCCTTTATCGATTCCAGGGACCTGCCCTTGAGGACGTCCTCTGAAGCTTGGTGTGTTTATGGCAAGAGAGAACAGGGAACTCCCTAAAATAATTTATATTCCCTGCTACTGGGAGAGACTGCGACAGAAACCAGGCACTACCACTCCTCTTCTGTGGCCTGGTAGTTTGATGGCCCTACTTCAGTCCTTTCGTAGGTGTTCTGTTTTCTGTTACATACCAACCTGAAGTTAAGAGTGAGCTAATGCAATGCAGGAGCCATTTTGAATGAAGGAGCCATTTACCCAGTTCAGGGTAGATTTGTTTTATGGTTAAGGTTGTTTTAGGTAGTAAAAATTATAGCAAAAAGAGGTCAGTTAGATACAGGCAGTCCTTGATTTAAGATAGGGCTCAGTCTAGTCCAAGCTGAGTCCTGATCCCTCCGCTCGTGGCCGCTGTGGCTGGAACCAGCCAGGGCCCAGCCTAGCCACATGGGGCCAGGACAGTTTAGCCAATTTTTCCTGGTGCACTTGCACCATTCTTGCAGTACATCCTTTGGGAATCACTGGGTTAGAGGAGCTAGAGCCTCAAAAGCAGACACACTATTGGATTAACATAACCTGGTGGTTTATATTGTTAGAGGCAGGGACATGAGAAAGTTTCTTTGTAACTGTCTTTTTAATTATATTGGCAGTTACCTGCTTGCAGAGGAGAGGTTTTTTCCTCCATTGAACACTTTCTGCAAATCTTGCCTTCACATTCAGCAGGTAGCTAAAACTTCTCAATACGTTTCCTTCTTAGTGGATTCATGTTCTAGCAGAAGACCACATTAAAGAAAGAAAGAAAATCTCTTTGTTTTCATTTCATGAGTAGAAACTCTTCAGCCTTAATGTGTTTTTGTACCATGCAGTGTCTCTTCTAACCTTTGGACAAACTTCTGTGTAGGAAACGATTGCTTAGGAGCAAATGCTCATATAGAATTGCAGAAACATTGGTGGACACAGTAGAGGACACTGTTTTGCCTGTAGTGGCAGTGTCTCTAACCAAAGCAGTGGCAGAAAATGAAGCTGTCATGATTTTATAGACCTACTTGTGGCTTTTGTGTCTAATTGTTGTGATTTATTAAAATAAAATATTATTCTGCTTAGCTATAAACTATCTTATCTTTTATACAATGTCCTTATTACCTTAATAAGCAACATTTCACAGAGACATTTAATCATAAGTCAAAAAAAAAGGTTGTTTTAGTGTGATATAAAGAGCTCATAAGGAGTTGGTAAAGTTTTAATTAGAATAAAAAGGCCCTGAGCTAAGTGGTTTTCCAAACAAATTAGTTTTAGAATAAAATCAACTCAATTTCTGTAACAGAGTATTGAGTACACATTTTTATTTGTGAATCATAACTGTTTGATCACTGTTATTTCAGGTTCAAAGAAAAGGTTTTCTTCTATTCTATTATTTGAAGGAAAATACTATTTTTTTTTTTAAAATTGCATGAATATTCAGTCTTAAAAATGAGCCTGAATTTAATATTTGTTCATTCCTTGACAACATTCTGTGTCTGCATTAAATGATATGAAAACCTTCTAACTCATTGTAATGTCTGTCTCTTCAAATTATAGTTCTAAATGACACCTTAAATTTCAGTGTATTAGCAGTAGGTATAATTCTGAGATACAGGTAACTCATCTCATTGTAACTTCTTTCTTGCTTATCAGGCAGCTGAACTAAGGAAAAGCAATACCTCCCAAATAAAATGAGTCAGTTACCTCATGATGAGCTATTAATGAAGCAAGAAATGTACGATAATTGCTGTTGCATTGCACTGTTTGATGCTGAGACAAATGACTGAGTTTACCCTGGTGTAAATTTTGCCAGTGTCCAGAGGGGAGGGGAGAGGGCAGGAATCAAACGGGTCAATGTTAATTTGGCCCTTTCTGTCTATGAAATACTGAAGTTATATCCTGTGTAACTCTTTCCCTGGCTAATTTTAATCAAATTGACCTTGCCAGGTTAAGTCAGAGGCTTTTGTGGATGTCTTCAACATTTCTTTTCACATAAAAAGGAAACCTTATGCTTCTGTTCCTGACGGTTGTTAAGATGATTTTCCAGACGTTTGTACAGCACCATATACATTTACAACGCTATATGCAGTTTTTGGTAAAAATGTTGACAGATCTCTAGGTTTTATTTCTGTGGTCTTCTACACATTACACTTAAGGCATGATTAATTACCAGTTAATCGTGCCTTAAGTGGCCACCTGGCCACAAGTTCAATCAGTTAATGGTGTGATTAAAAAGAGAAATAAACTATAGAGTTATTCCACAACATATGTGGGGTGCCTTACAGCTGGGAGATTGCAGCAGCTCCCGTCAGCGGAGGGGGCTTCCAGCCATGGGAGTCTGCTTCTTGCCAGTGTAGGGAGAGTCCAGTTTTGGGGCCTCCCTTGCACTGGTAGTAAGGCATGATGGATTCTGATTCATGACTGCACAGTCACACCTCTGGCCACGTGCATGTCGTACCAAATCACTAGTCGCTTTTGAAAGTTTGGGCCTAAGCTTTTAACTTACAAAATAGTAAGGAAATATTGCCTCATCAGACTTTGCTGCTACCTAGTGTACCAATTGCTTTTCATGCAAGACATTGTCACAGATTGAGGTGCAAGGGGCAGCAGTAGTAAATATATTATTAGCATTTCACTGTTCCCTGTAGGGAAAAAAATTGATAGGATTGGTACAATTAGTGCTCTGATTAATGCAGCTCAAATTCTAGTAATGACTTTTGATATATATTGTTTCACAATCTTGTCTGCTACGGCTTTTACTTTTTAATGCGTTTTAGTCCAATAATAATGGATATACTTTAATTGCTTGCAAGCAACTTTTGCTCTTTTTTTTTTTTTTTTTTCAAATTTGAGGTTGACTTGTAAAGACAAGAATATAGAGCCTGTGCTTTTTTACTTTCCCTCTTAATTAAAGTTCCCAGAAACTTCCCAGAAAGCAAGTGAAAAAAGTTTGGTTTAAAAACAAACAAACAACAAGACACACACAAAAAAGAGAATAGGGGGTCTTCATTAAATATTGTAAATAAGCAGAAAATGGGTATAAATCAAAAATATTAAAATACCCTGTACATACCATTTTAAAGATTTTTCTGTCAACTTATATCGATCAGGTTGAAGTTTTCTCTTCCATTCCTTTCATGAGTTGTCCTGCAAAGAGGCAAAAAAGTAAATAGGAGGCTTTCCTAGCAATTACGTGCAGAGAAAGAAGTGATGAATCTTTTAATAAGTAAAACCTTTTTATCTTTTAGGCCCTTGAGAAAAATGAATCTATATAAAAATATTTAATTTGAAAAATTCCAAATATGTAGTTTGGAAAAATATTAGGTCCCATCTCAATTAGCTAGGTTTTGCTTTTGAGTTATCTGTTGTGTCATAACCTTGATGGTTCTCCTGTAATTCCCTGTCTTTGAGGAAAAGCTGGGCTGACAAGAATTGAATTTCTCATGTTAAAATCAAGCTCTGTGTGTATGTAGATATTAGGGCTGTCAGTTAATTGGTGTTAATGTGTGCAGTTAATGGAACAACTAATTAACACGTTCATTTTTTAACACATTAATTGTGCGTGTGGTTTTGGAGCCCAAGCCACACCCAGCACCACTGCCACCACCAAGCTAGGCGGAGCCACTGCTCTCCTCCCCATGCCACCCAGGCTCCTGCCAGGACCTTCACAGCGCTGTTGGGTCCTGGTGGGAACTTGGGCAGTGTGGGGAGAGTGGTGGCTCCACCCGGCTGGGTGCGGCTCAGGCTCCTTTGGTGCTGGGCTGGGGTGGTGCACGGCAGGGGCTGCTCAAGGTGACTGCAGAAATCCCATCTCTTCCCGCCACCAGCAGCTGTCTCCACAGGAGTGGAGGGCTCAGGGCTGCTGTCACCACTCCCTGGGGGTCCAGACTGGGGGGTGCGTGGGGACCTGTGGGCTCAGAGGCAGCACATGCCAGAGCTCCAAGGCAGTCGTAACTTGCCCTGAACCTGGGCCATGGGGCCCAAAAGTGCCAGGCAACCCTGCTGTGGCCCAGAACCACCTTCCCTGAACACCCAGCACTGCCAGCCCAGCTGCTCAGGATCCTGGATGGAGGCTGGCTGAGGTTTGTGCATGGGTGTGGGGGCCCACCGAACCTTCCTGCTGCATCCACCTAGAGCCTACATTCTGCCGGGACCCGCATGGAGATGCTGGACCCGCTGAACAAATAAGCAGGGAAGTTTCGGCCCAAGCTAGGGCCGGAGCAGCTGCTCTGAGCCCAGGTTGCCTGTGGCCGTTGCTGCTGAAGCAATGGCAAGGTGAGCCCACTGCCGCTGGGGTCGTGCCCCCCTCGCTGGGCTCCAACCGCTCCCCAACACACCAGCAGCCCCTCACAGCTTCACGAGTCCCCCACACACACACTCATCCCACCCCCCAACCATACAAAGTACCTGCACCATTTTGAATAACTTTGAGTTTTTCTGTGCTTAATTTTGAAGTTTTAGCTGTGTGATTAAAATTGCAATTTATTGCAACTAATTTTTTTTAATCACATAACTAATCAAAATTACATTTTTTAATTGTATGACAGCCATACACATATATGCACATGGTGTACCACACATATTCTTTGTATCTGTAACAGCCTGCGTACAATTTGAAGACAGAAGCAAAGGTTTCATGCAGGCAGAATTTGGAAGAAGTTAGCAAAAGTCTGACTATAATGCCAACTGCAGTGCCATTAGCTTCTTAAATAGTTTCTAAAAAATGTTTCTAAAAGAAATCTTAGTTTTGCAGGTATGGTTTTCATCTTGTTCTCCAGGACATGGTAAATGAAAAACCTTTCTATCCACCATAAAGTAAAACTGGTCTCACACTGTATCCGTGGCTGCCACTAAAGACCGAACAAGTATTAAAGGGGTGTAGGTTGTAGCCATGTTTGTTTGCCTATGTACTTAGACTAGGTTCTTTGGGTGAATTTGATATCTTTTATTAGACGAACTTAAATAGTTGGAAAATTTTTTCTTAGCGAGCTTTTGGGTTTAAAAACCCTTCGTCAGGCTGAAGAAGCATCTCTGGTTGGTGTGTGCTCTTAGATGGAATGAATAGTAAAGAGGACAGAGGCTGGTATGTATGCAAGAACTGACTGCCTTTCTTGCATGCATATCAGTCTCTAGCCTCTTTACTATTCATTCCATCCAGGAAGAACACACACCAACTACAGATGCTAACTCAGCCTGATGAAGGGTTTTTAAACCTGAAAGCTTGTTAAGAAAAAATTTCTAATTCTTAAATTGGTCCTATAAAAGATATCAGATTCATCCAGAGAACCTTGTCTAAACAAAAATTAGATTTTTATGCCCTCCTTGGTTACTTTATGCCTAAGTAGGGGAAAAGCATAAAAATCCTGGTTCTGCCATGGGACAATTTCCCCGGAGCAGCACTGTGGAAGTTGCTTATAATGCTGCCTTCCAAGGATTCTATCATAGGGTCTGGGATAAGGCTTTTATGAGGTTAGGGTTGGAAGAGGAATTTCTATAACAGGGTCGTGCTCCTCAAGCCCAGAAAGAATTGTGAAATTTAGGTCCTCATAGGGCTGTCTAAGCCTATGTTGGAGCCCTTTTCAGCTCATGCAACAGCCAAGAATTGGAAAAGCACAAATGTGGTCTAAAACAAGTTTTGCATGCTGTCTCTGGGCTGCAAATGCAAGCCAACAAGCCTTTAAATAAAGTTATATCATTCAAGTGTAGGGCATTAAAATATTTAGAAGAACAAGAGATTTTCTGTTATACTTTGAGTCATTTAAGTTTTATTAGCATGTAAATATAATACTTAAGTTATGCTGGCCTGGGCAGTAATGCTATGAATGGTTCTACTGGAGTCTTGCGTTCATTGTAATAAACTTCCTCTTAGCTCCCAGTGGAAGAACAGCTAAAGAGGCATTAAGTTCAGGCTTTGGTGAGTAGAAGTAGAGGAGGTGCCTTGCCTTGCTTACCGGCAAATTTTGTGCCAACTTATCGCCACTTGTACTAAAGCAAAAGAGAATCCGACCTTTTTTGTTCAAAAGTCTGAGAAGGGATCCAATGAGAATGATCATCAGAGCTCTGTAAATTCTGAGACTGTCTCCTCTCTAACTCCATTACAAAATAAATTAGTTCAGATCATGAAGCCAGAAAGATGGAACAGAAGCATATTCCTTGCTACGTGGCATGAAAGGACTTGGTTTAAATGGGGAACTTTTGCTTTTCATAAGAGGTCTTGGAAAAGTCTTTGCCCCATATCTGAAGGGTAATAAATAGTGGCTCAGGAAAGGCAGCACATTCACAAGCAACCGCTTAGTCCAATGACTTGTCTTTTGTATATTACTTTTTTATTTTTTTTAAAAATCAGTAAAATAAATGGCTGAGCAGAGTGTGTTAGAACGAAATAGAATGAAATGAGAAGATATTACATTTGATCTCAGCCTATGAGAGGCTAAGAAACTATATTAAAATTAGTTCTGAAACAAATATGTTTGTCTTTCAGGTTACCGTTTTGGGATTTATTGCCATTATTGTCTAGGAGTAGTACTCAAATGATGCTCTTTTTCTGTTCATGTGTACATTGTAAAGCAATAATCATAATTGCTGCATGGGAGAAAAGGTTCTATCCAAGAACTGTGTGACCTTCTAGAACCATTTAATTACCTTGATGCGTAACTTAGCGCTAATATCAGGGATTGTCAGTGTTTTCCAGAGGTGGACTGGAATGACTTAGCTTGGGGCTGAGGCAAGCCAGCACTAGGACCTAATTGCCTCTGCCACTTCTCCCCACTGCTTGGTTACAGTATGGCATGGGGAAGCAATCCCCCCTCTGCTGAAGCCCCTGTCACCCATCTATAACGGGGCCTGGGTACAGGCCCTCCCCTCTGTACTACCAGCAAGGCCCCCACCTTCAGGCTGTGACACAGTGGTGGGCAAAGTCCTCAGTGCTGAAGCCACAGCTCTGCGGGCCAGATCCAACCCACAGGTCATAGGTTGTCTACGCCTGGCTAAGATGATCAATCGGTGTAGTATCTTTTCTTGTAAACACTATACATTCACAGTTTAGGAAAGTGATCACTCAGGCAGAGAAGTGGAGGTCAGTAGATGTGAGATGATAACCTGATTCCATTTACCCCATGGCATCACAGATAAAATCCCCGTTGACTTCAGTGGGGCTAGGGTTTCACCCCAGCTTCTATTCTTAAGTCTGCCCATTGGTTTGGGGTAATTGGTAATTGGTTTGGGGTTTGTAATTCTTCTTGTGTACTTTAGACTTCAAAAGAGAAGGCAGTAATTAATAAACAATGAGAGACTTTGCTTGGCAGGCATTAGTGATTGCTATCCATTCCCATGTGTTGCTTTTAGTTTTTGTCTCATGATAAAATACAAGCTATGCATATGCTTCAGTCCTAGTGAACAAATAGTAAATTCTGTTTTTTCATCAATATTTCATGCGGTACAGTGAAACGAGACAAAAAAGCATATACACAACTGAAGCACCTGGCAAGTCTCAAAACTTTCTTGTGAGGGAGATATTGCTGTGGAGGTACCTTCCATGATAAGTCTCTTTTATTAAATATTAGTATTATTATGCTAGTTACATTGGTCTTGCTGTGGTTAGCAGAATCCTGGGTGCTGACATTTCATGTTTCAAATTCAGCTATAAAATTTTGGTTTGATGTTTAAAGTTAGAGAGCAAAATGATTGTCTAATCCTCAGGACAGGAAGTTAGGAGTTCAGAACTCTACTCTCAGCTTGTCATTTAACTGCTCTGCTTCTCTGTTCCAAAGTGGCTGACTTGGTACGGTCTGAAGGTGGCTTAATTAATGCTGATATAGCATGTGGAGAATCCAAGACAGAAGATGATCTAGAAGTACAAATCTAGCATAGTACTAATATTATCAGTTTAAGCACTTCGACATGCTTTTATAGCAGTGTCCTTTAACTCAAAAACAATTTAAAAATCAAACAGATTCTGACAATTAACTCATTTATAACAGTTTCTCTTTCCCCTGTTGCTGAATGTAGATCCGGACAAACAGGAGAAACTGATTACCTGGCTGTACAGGTGAAAGCAGTGAAACTGGACATGCAACAATGTCAAATTATAAAAGAAATGGTAAAAACTAATAGTCTTCTTCAGTTGTAATCATTGTCTAAATAAAAGGTGACCAAACACCAGTATGTCTAAATAAAACGTGAACAAACGCCAGTCCGATGTAAAACATGAGAGTGAATTATGTTTGAAGTGTGAGGGAGTTACGATCAAAGTATTAATAAGGTGTGTGATGGCACGGCCGGCGATCACAGTCTCCTGAGTGAAAGTCAGCAGACGCATGGGGCACGTTCTGATTGGCTGTCTAGCTTATAAAAGGGGAGAAATTTCTGGAACCAGAATGGGATCCACACCCCCATCGTGACCGAATACATCATTCAGATGTGTTTAGAGCTCTCGAGTTCCCCGTAAGCTTAATTTTGAAGCTGCTGTAAAGGGAACCGCTGGCGCGGAAGTGTGAGTAAAGCATTTATTTGTTACATCGCCTCTTTAGTTTTTTGTGTTTGTTTTTTTTGGGGAACAAATATAAGAGAAGAAGAAACAAGGTCCCTTAACCCTTTCATCCCCGGCCTGTTCGTATCTAAGGGTTAACCAACCCCCGCCCCCCGTTCCCTGCCACAATCATCATGGGTGTTACTCACATAAATAGTATAGCAGATTAAAAAATTTACAGCCAGAAGTGTAACCCAAGTTAATTTAATGTGGAAAACTTTATAAGTCACCTTGCTACAGTTTACTACTGTTCAGAACCTGGTAACACTTCCTAATATTATTTATTAGATTTGTATGTCCCCCTTCCCAAAAAGGCTTATGGCAGCTTACAATAAAAGAAAAATACAAGCGGCAGTGTTTAGAAATTTGCAAATGAAAACCAAAGACAGAAACCCAAACATCAAAATATAGCCTTGATCCTGATTACATAACATCCTTGAATTAACGTTATTAATGTGGGTGTTAGAGGATAATGATTCTGAAGACTTTTGTCTATTGTTGATATGATTTAAATGAGCAAAATCAAGTGCAAACCCCTTGCTTAAATATTGTGAAGTAAATCTTTAGGTCTGTGCTCTGGGATTTAGCTGCTCAGCTGCCATTACCATTAATTGGAGTTGGATAGCTAAATCCCTGTGCTGCAAATCTGCTCCTCTGTGTGTATCTTAAACCTTCATCTGCTAGAAACTGTGTCATCACAGCTGCTCTAAAATGCATCACCAGGAGTATCATGTTGAAGAGGGAAACAGGAGAGAGTGGGGGTTAAGAGACAGAGGACAACAGTGTGTGCACCATTTATTTTTCTCGAAGCCCCCCCAGTATTTTAGCAAGCAGGTCTTTTTGGTTTAGTTCAAATACCACTGTATTTAATACTTTGAATTATATACATTAAGCTACATAACATACAGCAGTTATTAAATCAGCATCACTTTATAGAATAAAATGCTTTGTTCACAGCTGGCTAATGCCTGAAATTCTGTTGATTCAGTCTAGAAACAACCTCACTGAAATGACTGGAACTGGTGGTAGATTGCTGCCCCCTACCACATTGGTTAAGGTTCCAGAACTGGACCTCCAGACCACATGCCATATCTTTTTGAGTCCCATATTTGTTCTGTGTTCCCATAAAAGAGCAGGTTTTGCTACACAGGTTCTCTGTAATACACTTGACACTGAATTTAATATTGGTGTACTATAGAAATGATCTTGTTAAAGCAGTTACTCTTGAAAATACAATCCACATTTGCAAAATTACAATAGGACTAGACAAGGGAGAAGCAATACATCTCTCTCTTTCTGGAAATGTGAGGGTACTTTTAAGTGAAGTTTGTATGTAACAATGTTATTTTTTTTAGTTATTAACCTTTATCCTGTCTCTAGTAGTCCCAGACATGATATTACAAAATATCTCTATTTTACAAAATGGCAGCTTCCATGTGGCATTGTTTCATTCCTAAACTAATTGCTCCATAGGTAATGCAGGGAAAGGCTGTTTCCTGGCATGTAGGATTAGATGATCAATTCTAACCTTGTCATTTTTAATTATTTTTTCTTAATTCTACTTTTCAGTGATCCATATTTATTTTTTACAGATGGAGTTTGCTCTATAGGGTACCTTTTGAGTAACTGATTGGAACAGCTGCTGTTGCCTTCTATGTTATCGTGGCTGATCAGTAATCTCTTAATTACCCCAAATTATGCAAACTCGGCCATATAGAAACCAATGGTACTGCCATAATATAATTTTCTTCTAAAACAGAATAAGTTACTTCCTTCCCTACTTTAGACCTTTACAAATACTGTTTACTCTTCTCATCCCTTCTCTTCAGTTCATTTCCTGTCCCATGTGAAGAAAAAAAGAGTAGCTGTGTAATATTTGAAAAATATTCCATTGTCAGAAATAATTATTCTGCCTCTCTGCCGTGTTTTTCTATTTCCCCTGTAGATAAGAATATGTGCATAAAATCAAGATCAGTGTTTCCAGGAGTTCACCTAGTTTTGCATTCATTTGAAGTCACGGTACTTAACACTAAGTACATTGGCTTCAATAGAATTATTGCTAATCTATATCAAATATCACTTTGCCCATAATTCTCTGAAATATATATCCATTTCTATTTATGTCACATACAGAGAATATGGCAATGATCAATGATAAATTCTGATGCCGAATTTTTAGGATGCTGTTACCCTATATGTTGTTTTTTTGCTTTTGCTTGAACCAAGATATAAGAAGTTCTGCCTAATAGTCCCATATTTTCCTGTGGCCATTCACATTTGCATATAGGTAGATGAGGATAATGTCCTTGCTCTGCTCTGTTTTTCAAATGACATTGCAAATTGACTCTAACCTGAACCCGATGTCACACAGAATTAATAATTAGAGAGAAGTTCTCAAACTGTGGTTCGGAAACTCCATTCAGGTGGTCTGCAGAAAGGTGACCTAAGGCTAAAGCTGACAAACATTACATCCGACTTCCCAGAACTTTGCTCAGAAAAAACAGGCACATCCATGACATTAGAAAGGTAAGACTACTGATATTAAAATGTGAGTTGTGTGCGTTGATCTGTAGAACAAAAAAAGCTTATTAAGAAAACCTCAGCAATTTTCAAGCGGTCTGTGGAAAAAGAAAAAGTTTGAGAATCACTGACTTAGAGCAAGGGTGAAAGGCTGCAAAAGGCACTGCATTGGAGGTGAGCAAATACATGTACATCCCAGAGACTAAATCGAGATGAACTATTGAAACTACTGGAGAACTGATGAAAAAGAAAATGGTGATATATATAGGAGGATTTGTTGTTTGGAAAATAAACTTTGTTCACATAATGTACGCATTACCATTATGACTTAAGGAGATGTAGGTACAAATATTTGGTTATTAGATGGATGGCTTCTTGATTTCTAAATCAGCTTGTTTGCTGGCAGAACCCTAAATACATTCCTTGCCAGGCTCAGTCAAAGTGGTATAGTGATAAATGTGGTATGAGCGTGTAAATTATACACTAATAGAAAAATAGGTTTTTCTACTTGGAGACAGAGAGCATGTGAGTTAGTAGTTCGCCTGGCAAAAAAGTTAGAAAGAATGACTACAAGAAAAGAACTCTAGGGGCTGTAATGCAGGGGTTTTTTCCTCCAGCTTTTCTTTAAGGAGGTAAAAGGAAATAATTTGATTCCATCAAAACTGTTATAAGACCATCATGTTTTAATTTCTAATCACATGAAAGATTTAAAGTAAACAAAATGTATTTTCTTGTTGATACAGTCCCAGACATGCATGAGGTCTTATGGCTACTTCAATGAAGAGACCTCTCCTTAACTACTCTTCTGCTGGCCTTCTCTGCTGGCAAATTGAATTAGGTTTCTGTGAAAGAACAGTAACTTTTTTGAATGCATGCAATAAGCGTGGTGTAATTCAGAAGGGTGTTGTACATTTAATTACTCACTGTATTTCTGTGCTACATGTGTATTTGTAATTCTGTCTTGGCTATGTCCATTTATTACTGCTACCCCATCAATGAAATATTATTCAGATTGATTTGCTGTGTTTTCATATGGTAAAAACTGGCTTCTATTATTTTTCATGTTGTGAGATTCCAGTGTTCCCAATATATTGACATGTTTGAAGTTAACCACTCTGCTCAAAGGCATCAAAATTATAGCTCAGCTAGCAGTAGGGCAGGAGGAGAATATTTAGATCATTAATTGCTTCCAAAGAAAAAAAATATTTCTGTTAATGTTCTTGCATTATCTTTGTCAAATTATTTCCTGCCTGTAAAACACAAAATTGAAAAGAAAGGTTTATAATTTGTAATGTAAAAACAGTTTATTTAAAATCTCAGACACAAATATAATTGCTGCTTATTAGACTTCTGGCTGAGGTTTGCAGAAGAATCTCAGAAAGATTTTCTGATTCAAGATTATTAAATTAACATGGAAGAACTCCCAGGTGAAAACAAACCTTCCTGAGGGGAAAAGGTAATGATTCTCTGGTATTTAGATAAGAATACATACCACACTTCCAGTACCTGTAAACCTGAAATAGTTTGTACAGGTGCCTCATTCCTCAGCTGGATAAAAATAACATTTCAGATTAACATTATTCATTTACAAAGAACCTGCTAGAGTCTTTGATTCAGAAGGTTAATTTTCTCAATGCAGATCCTTTCATAAGGGTCTCAAAGTCAGGGGGAGGGGCACAATTATTTTAATTAGTTGAGACATTAATGTCCTAATCCTGTGAAGATTCATGGATAAAAATATTGGAGGGGATAAAGAATGATAAATTGTCTTTTGACAAGAATTAATACAGTATTTCTTTTATGAGGGCATTCTTGCAGGTGTAAGCAAATCCTACTGTGCTTTGTACAAGCTAAAATACTTTTAATATTGCTATACAACAATAACTGATTCTGTTTCAAGCCCACAAAACTATTGACATCTCTTCTGGCTGCATCTGGCTCCTGTAGTCAACTTGGGGTCCTTCAGTTTAAGTTTTCTTCCAGGCAGTAATGCCAGCCAAGCTCAGATGATTTTTTTTATTGTAAGTCTCATTTTTAAAACTCAGACTTGAATCATTTTGTTCAGCTGCAGTTCTGCTGTGAAAAGGTCACAGAGCAAACTAAGTAGTTCTTCCATGGTCTCAGTTTCTTCCTGACTGAACTCTAAGCAGGAGAGGCGCTGACTAGATGACCTCCTCTGTAAGTCTAGTTTCAACAATCTTTGAAACCATGAATAGTAATATCCCTATAATCTTCATAGTCAGGTAAGCTCATAGCTGTTCACACTAACCACATTTGGGCTAGGGTCAGAAGGTACACCTAAACCAGTTCAAGTGAGCAGAAACTAGTTTGAACGTCTAACAGAATAGAAGTCCAGTGCACATAAACCAGTTTCAAAATAGCTGAAATGCTTTAAAGATGAACCTGGTTGATTGTAGTATGACTTAACTGATTAAGGTCAAACCAGATTATGAAACTTCTGTCCTAGACCCCTTCCTGGTTCAAGTTAAATTAGGGTCCTCCAGCATGCTCTACAGCCCTGGACTGGGCTGTGCTGTTTGTTCCATAGAGCAGATCTGGCCCCATCCCTCTGCCCTCTTGTTGGATGGTGAGCTGGCCTCACTGGCTGGCTCGCTGTGACCTCCTCCCCAGGCAAACTCTAGCTGGGGTCTGGGCCCAGGGAGGGGGGTTAAACTTCCTCTCCCCCAGAACAGAGCTGCCTGCCCTGCCCTGCTTACCTAGTGCTGGCCTCAGCTGTGGACTACAAATCCCAGAGGCACCTAGAAGCAGGAAGAGAAAGTGATGAGCAATCCTGCAGAGTTCTGCTGCTGTGACTATAAACTGCAAATCCCAGAGACCTTGGGGGCAGCAGGAAGAGAAAGTAAACACACAGCCCATGCTGCCTATATGCCAGAGGGTGGTGCTTTAATGCCCCTGGCTTTTGGCTTGAGCCACTGCAGGCATGCAGCTGCCATTCCTGAATTGGAAGTGAATGTCTGTTCACTTGCTTATTGATTCAATCTTTGTAGCTTAGACTAACCTGCAAAGACTGAATCAATTCAGCCTCAGGCTTTTTGACTATCTGTACTTAGCCCTAATGATGCTTTCATCTATGGAAAAGTAGTCAAGCATGTTCAAAATAGCCTCAATGCTTAATCTTGTTGTTAAATATATAAAAATGCTTGACTGCTTTTGCAGAGATTGTACAGCAAAGGAAAGTGAGTCACAGAATGGCAAAATGAAGACTCAGGATTGCTCAACTAGGCAGTTGTAAAAGCTGGTAATGCAACCTAGGTTTTTTCCTCCTGTTCCAAATGCTATGTTGCCTCATTAGCTGCACATCCAAATGTGATTCTCTAATAAGCTGTCTTATCCAGAAAGTAAAGTACTTTTCTTTTGGAGCTGTTTTTATGCTTTAAGTGATGAGTGATAAGGATTTTGTTGGTCATTTAAATGTTGCAGTGCAGAGCACTTAAATACTTAGCGGGTTTAAAATTCCATATATTTCTCATCATATTGGCATTCTGAAAACCATTAAGTAGCCTCCCACAATCAGGATAATTTTGTGTTCCCTTGGAGCATTGAATGCTGGACTCTGGTTTGAATTATATAGCTGTGTTTGTCTTTACAGCTAAAACAGTAATCCATTAAAATAAACATAGTCAGAAGATCTTGATTTTGAAAAATCATGCTTTTATGGTTTTCTTTCAAATTGGCCTCTGAACAGTTGGGAATATGTTGGTGGAGAAGGCCCCCTATTTTCAGAAGTGGCTAAAAGATTTTCCTTAACTTTTATGAAACATATAGCTCTGCACTGAGAAAATGATATATTGGAAGCTTTTGTTTTAAAGAGAATTTTTCAGAAGGTTAAAATAAGGTGAGCACGAATGGCAACAGCAGAAATGAGAGGAGGTAGTGAAAAATGTCAGCACAATCACAGATCATACATGATTGAGAATTGCAGGGTATTGTGGACACATAAGAGAAGAAAGATAGTCAAGTGTTTGCTATACAACAAAAGTACATTCTTTGAACTTGCTATTGTTTGTGGCACTAACTTCAATGTGTGGAGGCTAAAACTTCGCAGAGTACATGCAATTCCTATCAATTTCATTTGGAGTTTTGGGGAATGCATACTTATGAAAATCCAGCACTTAGAGAACTGAAATCATGGCTCCTGTGTTTTATTCTCATCTCTGACTCTCTGCATGACTGTACAATTTTAAAAATTATCCAGTAGTTTTGAGCACCTACATATAGGCATATTGGGCCTGATTATTGTAAAAGTTCTGAGCTCCCATAACTGCTAATCAGAGGTAAGCTGCTCCCAGTTTTACTGTCCCTTTTGCCTGTATGTTCCTTTATCTTTATTCATACATTTCTTGATCCCAAAATGGAAGACACAGTAAAGTGTCAAGCATTACTATTACTGATTCAGCATTTGGCTGGAATGCTGCCACACTGTCTATATGCCACTTACTGAATATTTCTAGCACCTGGTACAGGAGCAACAAGCATAAAGCATCTAATCTGGGGAAAGATTTTTTTTTTTTTGTTTAGTTTTTCACAAATTGCAGTACCTGTATGCTAGCAACATATCATCAGTTATGTGCAGCCTTAAATGGAAAGGCCTGCAGAATATTTTAACTCAATGTCCTAACAAGTTCTTCATGAGGTTTCTATGCTGTGGTTGTTTTGGGGCTTTGAATTCAAATAGTCTATAATAGATATGCAAATATATATTTGCATTCGTAGATTCCAGATTTGGATTCAAAGATACAGGTGCTTAAAGGCAATTGTATTGCACATCAGCCGTGGGTTTTCAGGTGTGAAACAATTGGTAATGCCACATCTGACTGCTAAACTAAATGGAGGTTCTTACAGAAATACCTATTATAAATTTTGTGACATTTATATTCAAGGCATAAGTTTCCCACCTATTGCCAGTACCCCATCTGTTGAACTAATACAGCATTACATGTTTCATTTCTGTATCCAAGCTGTTCAGCTTGAGAGGGAAAGGAAGCTGACAGAATAATTAGTGTATATACTGAGTGCTTGAATTAGCACTGTTGTGCAGCATTTCTAAAGAAGCAACACTTCTGATGCAGGTCAAATGAGAATTCTGCATGGGGCGTATAGCAGACCAAATAAATTCTGTATGCGACTCTTGTTCTGCAGTATGTTAGCTGTTTTATATTGTTCTTCTGTTCACAATGACAGCCACTTAAGATAGTAATCTTGGATAAAGAAAAAGAAAATTGTATTACTCTGAATGCTCACCTGCAGCTATTTACAGGATGATTAATCCTAGTTCATTTTTAGAACAAAACCATAAAATATTCAGTACGCAAAACACTGTACATTCAGCTATCTTTTCCTTTGGAAGTTTACCAAAGGCTAAATCAAGCAATATCTTTTATTGTAAATGTCTATTACTGCCTAGCCTTATCTTTCAAATAGTTTTAAAAGGTTGTGTAGTACTATTTTTTATATTTTTCATCCTCCTGAGGTGATGATCCTGCATTTATATGCTGTCTTTTATCCTGATGCACTTTAAATAATGGTCATGATTCTTCACAGATGCTGACGTTGCCTTGCAGTGAATTCATTTGCAGGAAGAAAGGTTATGTCATCCATCCATATTAGGAGATCATGTCATCCATCGCTAAAATGCAGATACCTCAATGGCATTAATCTACAATTATAAGATGAAAGTGAAGTTTCCAAACGAACCAGTAAATTACCCAATGTAGCATGTAACAGAGGACCACAGTTAACACACTTCTCTTTACGCTGAGAATTGTAGCTTTTCCTTAGAATCTCTGTCATTGTGGACCCCCTCTACACATGCAGGTAAAGGCGCAATGGGATCTAATGTGTGGTTTACACAATTGTGCTTCTTGCCATACCACGTGAATGGCAAGAGGTGTGACTGAGGTTGTGCTTTAGATCCCATCATGCCTTATTGTTGGTACAGGGGAAGCTCAATCCCAGGTTCAGCCTGCACCAGCAAGAAGCAGACTCTTGCAGCTGGGAGTTCCCTTAGCTGAGGGGTCCTAGCTATGGTGACACTCCATGCAACTCCCACAACTAGGAGATCACTATGTAACAATCCCTCCCCTAGAGGTGCATGACATTAGATTGGCAGATCATCACAGCAGTGATCCTTCCACCCCCCCAGGACAGGAGGATTGCTGGGGTGACCCAGTATCTGCAGCTGTGGTTCCCAGCAGCTTCAGGGTGCTGCTTGGGCCCAGAGTCTGCAGTTTCTGAGGTTGAGAGTCCACAACAGTTGCAGGAGATGTAGCCCAGCTGAGCAAGGTGCACCCCTGCCGCTGAGATTCAACAGCTAACGGGTCTCCAAGCCACAGGGGAAACCCTGCTACATGTACAAATTTAAAGCTTGGTAGCAACCAGCTATAAAGTTAGTGCACAGAGCTTTTTATTGTGGAATATCTACTTTGCATGTGTAGCAAGTCTCAAGGTAATTGCTTAAATAACTGGTTGGCTGTAGAATATAGAGGTAGCCTGTAGGTCCACTAGTTCCTGGAGTAAACTTTACTGGTCAGATACTTTTTAAACGCCCCGTATACGTACTTCCCTAAACAGGTTCACCTTAATGTTGTTCTTGAAAATTGCTGTCTTGAAGACCCATCTACTAAAGAACACCCAGCAGACCTTTCTTTTGAATGGGAGAAATACTCTGCTTTGGGAGAGAAGGAAGCTTGGTATACCTTTCCTTCTCTGCAAGGAGTGTTAACTTGTGAATAGATAGGTGATGCCTTAGCTATTCTGGTGAAAACAGCATTGAAGGAAAACCAAACACTGATATCATAACCTACATTAGTCTAGCAGTCATGCACACTTTTGTGTGATGCTGAAACTAACACCTACACCTTATGAATCAAAATCAAACAGCCAGGCAAAAGCCAGCCAGGCTGAAAAAACCTATTCTGTGTCCTCCCATAGAGGTAGGGACAGCAAAGCTTCTCCAGTCCCCTTATGATACTGAGGAATGGAGAGGTGCAGCAAGGTCTCCTGGCAATGGTGCCTATGCTGACAATGCCATCTTCAGCATCAACCTCTGCTTTGGGAGGTAAAGCTGAGGTAGAACCAAAACTGTCATTACTGCTGAGACCACCACCATTGGTACAGACTGCAGTACAGGAAGTGCCTTACACACTGGCACCAGTCCTAGAGGAGGTTTGCTCCTTCTTACTTCCAGTGAGAATCCTTGCCAAGGATTCAAAGTTCCTTGCCAAAGTCTCAAGGAACTTTCCCTCCAAGTCTACATACAATGGCACAGAGAGGCTTACTGACTGCTTTACTTGGCCCCTGATATCACTGTCCCATCAGTGGCTGGCATGGGGCTTGACCCATGCATTCTTTCCTGCCCATGGCAAGGGGTTGGACTTAATGATCTGCTTCTGACCCTACCAACTATGAAATCAGTGTGTCTTCTTCATTCGTATGTGGCCATGATGCTATTGAGCTGGGCGTCATTCTCATAGGCCAGTCTTTACCACAGAGAAAGAGAAGGAGCTTTTCTTCCCTATTCAGCTGAACAACTCGCATTTCATAGCTCCTCACAAACCATTCAACATTTTGTCCATTTTGTTTTGAGCCAGAACTGCCTCATTCAATTGTATAACACCCGTGGCAGGTGCTAACCACTATAACACTACTTGTGAAATGAGTTAAGAAATAGCAGGAACCTCTACCAGGATTTGTTTTTACACATAGAGACATATACACACATACACATAGGCCCCAGCCCTAGTCTCACTTCCTCATTGCTGAGGCCTCAATCTGCAACCCCTCTGCTCCCCCCTCCTCCCCGCCAACTGTGGTGAGGGAGGTAGTGGGACTGGAGCAGGGGCAGGTCCTGCACAGCCAGGGCACAGGATAGAGCCACAAGTAGTTCATCCATTGGATACGGGGAGGGGGAGCACACACCCTGGGAGGGCATGGGGGGTGTGCCCCCAGATCTGTATGCTGGCCAGGCCAGCTGCTGCTGTGGGCTGGGGCCAGGGGCTGCACTCAGGCTGGGCAGCTTTGGCACTGGAGCAGGTTTACGTGGGGACTGCAGGCACCTGAAAATTCACTGTAGCCCTCCCCATAACCCTTCTTGCCAGCAGCAGTGCCTGGCCCAAGCACACCACAGTCTAGACTGAAAGCATGGCACTGCCTTCCCCTTCCCTTCTCTCCCAAGCTCTGGTAATTCCTTCATGGTAATTCCTGCATGTCTTCCTACTGATTCCCAGGCTTATATCTGACATCAGGTACAACGAGGCTTAGATCAGTCTGTGAGCCCAAACTGTTTTGGACAGTGTTGGGGTGCTGGGCCTATTACAGCTGTTCCACTTTCCAGTCTGTCTAGAAAAAATATCCTATGGTCACATATGCACCCAGAGTTAGTCATTGCACTTGATGCCCTGCTAATGTCTGGTTGAGATCTGTGACAAAGACAGTTTCATGAAAGTCTCATACAAAGCAAGAAACAGTCTTGAGATAGAAAAGATTCTGCCTTTATGAACAACTCAGAAAATTAACCTTATAGCAGCCCAAAAGCCAAAATTCTTGAAATATGTGCTTCTGAAATGTATTGGGTTAAACAGATTTATCTTTTTGCAATGCCTTGGCGTAAGCATAGCCTTACTTTCTCACACCATGTGGTATCTAAATTTCTCAAAGGCCTTCCTGAAGCTTGCCCTTTGGGGGTCAGGATCTGCTTGCCACACGAGACCTCCATGTCATTCTTCTACAGTTTATGGTGCCTCCTTTCAAACTAGTCTTGGAGTCCAGAAAAAGGTAACTGATGGTGTGATTTCTTCATGGTAGAAATGAAACCATACCTCATTATATCCCTAAGGTAGTCTTAGAATTCTTCTTTGGCCAATCCATTGCTTTCTGGTCTTCCTCAATCTATACTCTCCACTGTGGGAGATACAGCTGCGTGCTTGGGACATTTCTAGAGCCTTGACCTGAGGGAGTTAATAGACTGTCTTTCATGCTTATTCCCTGCCTTCTTTTGGCCATATCTTGCACATTATGTTGAGACATAGGTCTTGGTAGAAAGCCTCAAAGTGAGTCACGGAATGTATTTCCACCTTCCGTCAGTTGGCTTGAGCCTGTCTGTCCAAATATTCAGGCTCGTTCTACCAGGGCACTGGCAGCATTATTTTCCTGCTTCAAAACATGCCAGTCTTCAAGATGTGGAGCAAATCACTAATTTTTCTTACATATTATGCACTTGACATGGCAACCAAGTCATAAGCCAAGTTGACAAGAACTCTTATTTAGGCAGTCCCTGTAGCAGAAACAACTCACATTTTCAAGAAGAAAGAGCTGTGCCTTACCATACATATGGTTCTTTGAGATGTTGTAATGTAATCAGTTCTGGATCCCACATCCCAACCTATATCCAGGCTCTTAATGAACCTGAGCATTACAGGCTATGACTTGTGGGTGAATTGAGGAAAGGTCAAAGCCATGTCACCCTTTCTGCTCTCATATGGGAACACAAGGCATATGTATGGCCTTGACAGGTGCTCTAAGTCTAGAGGAAAAAAAATTGGTCTTATGTGAATGAGGGGTATGCTTATATACCACAGTATCCATACTAACTACTGTGGGATGAATAACTGTTTTTAAAGTACCCAAGCTTATACATCACTTTTATCTGAGTTTGTTTTTACCCTAGAATAGTTGCAAGTGATACCTACAATTACTAGAACTGAAATAAAGAAAAAACCTTTTTCATCCTTTTTCTGAATTTGATAGTACTTTGTGATTGTTGTTGTTTTCCTTCCTGAGCTAGTCAATTTCCCCCCTTGATGGAGTGTAAACCACACACATACAGGTGAAAGAGAAATTTTAAAAAATTATAAAGTTTCAAAAGTTGGCTAGAGGACTTGACAGTAGGCATGTTTTTTTTCAGTTTGACTAAGCTGCCTGGGGTCACTAGAAGGAATTTCACTCAAGACTGAAAAGTCAGTGCTCCCCTAATTACCAGGGAAGAAAGCCATTTGCTGACTCACCAAGTTCACTTCATGCAACACCTCATTAAGGTATTCCTTGGAGGTGCACTAAGCAACCACTGAGCTCCCCCAACTTTGCTTATATTGTTTGATCTAATGGCATCATAATGCAAGTGGAAAAGCTGCAAGCTAAATTTGCTGATGGATAAAATGTTAATCAAGTGACAAAGAAAATATCTCTTTCTTTATGTCTTTAAGCCCATCCACATAGATACTTGCATGTGATTATATATCTATATCTAGTTATATATCTATAACTTTTATTTGATTTAACAGTAACATCTGATTAATTGAGTAAGTCTGTAAGAATGATAAGAATGAACAAAAATCCTTTGAGTGGATACTTGTTGTTATGGATGTAATGAAATAAATTATTTGTGTTAGAATTATAAAATTGTACCAGGATGATCCCAGCTTGAATGAACGCTTCAGATAGGTTGCAGTCTTTTAAACATTATTTATTCACATAAAAAATATGGCAGAGGTTTGCAGTTATATCGTTTGCAGTTCCTAAAGTTTGAAATTAGATAAACTTTCTTTTTACCTTGCTAACCCTAACTCTGATTTATAGTAGCACAACATCCCCAAAGTTAGTCAAGCTGTTGAAACCCAAGTACCTTCTTAGGTTCTACGTGCTGACATACTGTAGAAACGTTGGAACTGCACTATGATTTTCTGACCATTATGATTATTTCTTTTGTCTTCACATTTTGCTGGAATTCAGGGTTCTTTCCTTTATATAATGCTGCAATCCTTATATAATTGCATCTCAAGAGACACCAGTAATTGTCCAGTGATAGAAACATTTATTTCTCCACAGGTTTGCTAAAAACTGAACTTAAAGCATAGATAGATACTTTTTACTTATAAAAAATCCATTTTCTTGCACTCATCTTGCCTACAAAAAACATAATATATCAAAGAAGTGAACATAGGAAGGTATTCAGCTATAGGTTAACAATATTAGTTACTCTATATCTTGGGGTAGCCTTAATAAATTTACAAGTTTAATTACTATAGTATTGTCTGGTCTTTCCTTTCCCCACAAGTACTTTTCAGTTGCTTAGGTAGCAAAATGAACATCTTAAAAACTCCTAAGAAAAATAGGTTAGATAGAGAAGAAGGTTCTTAAGTCTAGACCAGTGGTTTTTAACCTTTTTTCATTTGCAGATCCCTAAAAAGTTTTGAATGGAGGTGTCTTTGAACTGTAAATATGGGTATTCATATATGTTTGATTGATCATAGTCATCTTTCACAGACCCCTTAGACATAGTCCACTGACCCCCAGGGATCTGAAGATCACAGGTTGAAAACCACCAGTTTAGTCTATACATTTCTTGTGAAGCACCTGAAATTAGTAGAAGACGTTATGCTCAGTTGTTTGAGAAAAGAAACAGTGAATACTGGTCAGCCACAGCCTGTCCATCTGAGGTGCCATCTTGATGTTCACAGTACAGCTGATCATTTTTGTGTGTTTGACATGTTCTTAGATGAAAAGTCTTTTTTCATTCTCAGTACTGATTTCTTGGGAAAATAGAAGTTTCTGGTTAAAAAAAAAAAAAAAAAAGTTGAGTTTTTAATTGAAAAGAAAACCCAGAACTTAGTTTTGGCAAAAAAAAAAGTTTTACTATTTAAGTGAATATGTATATTTAAGTTCATTTATTCCCCGGCCAGCTGAAAATTTTAATTCTTGTGGTTGCTTGTAAACTAAGGAATTTCCCATTTTTTTTATGACAATCAGTATACAAAAAAGTCTTGTTTTAATTGGGTTTTTTTTGTTCTTGTTTTTAGTAAGGGAGCTCTACTTCTCAATCACGAGTTAGGTAACCAAGTAGTTTGAAATGGGAAAGAGTGCATAAGAAAAGAAAGAGCAGAATTCTGTTATTTTATAAGGTCCCCCCATCTCCTCTAATTGTGATATAATTCTTTGCACCTGTTTACTAATATTTTATAAGGAAAAGTAATGGCCTTTGCATGTTTGCTATTATGAGGTGAGGTAGCCCTCATAACTATGTCTCTGGTGATGGAGAGATGGTAGATCAAGCAATAGCTTGTAGGTCATCTATTCATTTGATACAAGTCTACAAGCTACTTAGTTGGAAAGTTTCAGAAGGAGCATACTGGACTGAGGGAGAGGGTTGTCTGCTATACTCAGAAACTACCTGAAATGAGGAGCAGAAGGGTCATGGAGAGGAGGCTTAAAGTAATATCAGACACCAGGGAGTAGGATCTAGGTTTTTAGGAAACAACTACTGAGCCTAGCCAGGGCTTGAAGAAACTGTAGATCTGGAAAAGGCTTACTTTGATTACTTTGTCATTTGAATTATTACATTGTTTCACTAACTTGGACCATATGGGCGTGTCCTTATGAGTGCACTCATGCAGGGGCATGCATTTTCCTTGGGACCAATAGTAGCAGGAATTTGTCCGATCACCTGAGCTGTTACCTACTGATTGTCACACCTCCGGAGCCTTAATTCCGACAGGCCCCTAGGGCGAGAACGAACGGACTCTAGCTAATTTCTTTTTCCCGCGCTAGGCTTTGATTTCCCCT
>JAGPOW010001296.1:97515160-97526972 GCA_030014935.1 Caiman crocodilus
CTGGGAAGTTGGTTCCAGATTTTGGCCACCCTAACTGTAAAATATTGCCTTCTGATCTCTAACCTAAACCTATTCTCCATCAGCTTATTATCATTGTTCATCGTCACCCTGGGTTGTGCTGGGGAGAAAAGGGCCCTACCCATTTGCTTTTGATCTCCCCGAGGCAGCCACCAGGTCCTCCCTCAGCCTCCTCTTGCTGAGGCTGAACAGGTTCAGGACCCTCAGTCTCTCTTTGTGGGGCCTGTCCTGCTGCCCTCTCACCAAGTGGGTGGCCCTCCTCTGAACCCTCTCCTGGCTGGCCACATCCCTTTTGAAGTGCAGCACCCAGTAATGGACGCAGTACTCCAACTGCAGCCTGACCAAAGTCACATAGAGTGGGAGTATCACCTCTCTGAACTGGCTTGAGATGCACCTTTGAATACATGACAAGGTATGGCTGGCCTTGCTGGCTGCAGTCTGGCATTGGTGGCTCATGTTCATCTTGGAGTCAATAATGACTCCGAGATCCCTTTCCGCCTCTGTGCTTTTAAGAAGCGAAAGCACATCTCCTATCATGATGGGCTTTTCTTCTTTTTCCAAAAATATCCTCTCACAATTGAACACAAAATACTGATTTATGTGAAATCAGCTGTATCGGTATTAGAAAGCAGGAAGCTAGGGTTGGAAGGGACCTCAGGAGGTCATCTAGTCCTATTCCTTATATGCCCCTGTTTTTAATGCTAGAAGTTACCATGCCTTTAATGACTTGGTAAATCATGTATTGCTCATAATTAAAACATTTGGAAATCAAAATTCCTAAGTGTGATTTTCAGTTTAATAGGACAAAACCTAATGTTTTGTAAGCTGTTAGGTTACTGCAAGGAAACTGCAGGGAAGCAGCCCAAAGTCTCTTGTTTAGTCACTCAAGTTACTGTTGGCATTGAGGCAGGTAATGTTCTGGAGACCTGTCCAGCAACTTCCAGTCATAGTGAAGTAGTAGTTCCCAGGAGTGTATTAGTTCAAGAAGGACGGAGATTTAGCTGTCCTTACTACTGACACCATGAGGTTCATAGTTCAATTATGTCTCAAGTCGGCATTCCAAAAGGAGGAGTTTTTGTTTTTTTTAAAAGGAATTGAAGTGGCCCAAATTGATTCCAGGATTCCCCTCACGGAATCAATAAAAGTGTACTCATGGTCAATAAAAGGTGACAGACAGTCTGCCCTGGCCTATTCTCTTGGCTTTTTGGCTTTTAAAATGCAGTGATGGGGATGTGTGGTGTGGCTTGGGAAAGACCATTTGTATAGTGAAGCACTTAATAGTTTGTTATAACTTATTCTTGTTGTAAAAATGAAGTCCTGGGTGTAGCATATTAAGCTGCCTCTTACCAGGCTGCTAATTTCATTCTTTTAAATCATTCTTTTAAAAAAAATAAAAAGAAGAAGAATTAAGCAAGCTGTTGATTTGTAGACTTGCTGGGGAGACCAAAAGGGAGAACCTGTCCTGTCTTCTAATTAAGATTTTCCTTTCTTTCTTTTTCAGTGAGTATGTTTTTGAACACATTAACCCCCAAGTTCTATGTTGCCTTGACAGGCACATCCTCATTAATCTCTGGGCTCATTTTGGTAAGTACTAGATGCATTACTTGAATTTACAAATTGCTTCCATTGTCCATAATGTAACAAATATTGGCAAGAATTTTAGGTGCCACATTTAGATATGTTTTCCTTGCCCCTTCGCTCCCCCCCGCCACCTTTTTAAATTTATACAATCCATGGGATTATAAGTATTCGTCCTAAAAGAAATGTTTCACTGATGTTTCCTTTGAAGAAAAACAATTTCCCCAACAACCCAGCATGAAGGAGTAAATCTATAATAATTCAAACAAATTTGTGTGTAAAGTGTTGCCTTGAACAAATACAGCACAAATAAAACCATTCTTGGAAGAGAAAAAGACTTAGAGATTGTTAGTATGCTCTTTTCAGAAGGCTAAGGCTGTAGATGAGGTATCCTGTTAAAAAATGTAGGGGTGAAATATTGGTAATGAACCTGATTTTAGTGTCCTGCTTCCAAGTGGAGATGATTGCACTGGAAAGAAAGAGATTTAAATGAGCATTAATTTATGTATAATCCTTTTGATATCTTTACTGGGTCCTGTTAGAATGTACTTGTTCTTTTAAACCTCTCAGAGTAAAAAAGGATGTACTTGAATAGATTTTAACACCAGTGTAGATGTCTATGTCCATAGTGGTGCCTGTGTTTATAGGAACTGGACCTTGCTTATCATGTTCCTAAGAAAAAAAACTGAAAAGAGTTGGAGTATTGTGGTTATATCAGGCTCTTTCTTACATACCTTGATGCTAGGAGCTGCTTTATTGCCTTGTTTCATGTTTATTCAATCCCTATTTTTTGTTTGCAAAAAAATCGCATATTTCTGTAGTTTGCTGAGTACTGCATTTTTGGTCTCTGCTGTTATAGAATACTTTACCTCCATAGTCTGAACTCAGTATTAGCCCTGTGCCCTTTTGTTCAGAGCAAAACTGCAATAAAATAGCAATGCTGAACTACTGTGAGATGAACTGCTTACAGTGGCCTCTCAGTGTCAATGAGTTTGAACTCAGGACTGAACTTTATCATTTAAACCCTTCTCTGGGAGTCATGTAATTCTAGATGTATAACATCCATTCCAGCCTCTTACCCTCTGAAATGTCCATAGCCTCTTGCTAGGATGAGCCTGCACAGTTCAGATAAAAAAAAAATCATGTGTGCTGCTGCTTTGCTATCCAGAGAGCTGCTTCACTTCAGTGTTCACAAGCAACAGAAGACAATTATTTAATGATTGCACCTTGGGCATTCTTCAGAACTGTGTAATTTTCGTCCCAAACCACAGCACAGCTCTTCAGAGAAATCAAGAGTTCCTTGGGAACATGAACAATGTGGTTCAGATTTCTGTACTCAGGGGCAGAGAGCAAGAGTGAAAACAACTGTAGAACATGGCAGAAGAGAGACAGATCTTTCCCTTATGGAAATATTAAAGGGTTTAATAGGAAAAATGAACTAAATTCTGTATAAATCAGTCCTCATTCTTTCTATTAGAATAGGCTGAGTGCTATAGGGATTTTTAAGCCATCGTATACAATTACAGAGCAGGGCTGCAATCCTTTATTAAATGTTCTACAATGTTAGAAAATGAACATTTGATAGGACTTTTTCTAAGGGTGATTTAAAGGAGTGGAGATGGTTTCTGAGAGACTTGCAAAATGGAAGTGGATCTCTGTGCCTGGGCTACTAATGGGAGCTTGATTAAAAATGACTATGACTAATCGGAGTTTAGTTAAAAAAAATATTAACAGAAGGAAGCAAGATCATAGGTCTGTTATTTGGAGCATAGGCAGAAGGTCAGTGTCAGAAAGATTCAGGTTTCTAAATCAGGCAGTGGTGGAACAAAGACAGCATTGCTTTATGGTATGAAAGAAGGCCATCCACCAGTGACTCACAGAAAGATTGCAGCTAGAAGACACAACAGGAACAGAGACTCTGGCCTAGGTAGTAGAGTGTCTGAGGGGCAGGCTGTCACTCATAGAAACCTTACAGAGAAGATCAGACTGGGGTCTAAGGCAGAGGTGGACAAAATATGGCCTGTGGGCTGGATCTGACCCACCATGGGATTTTGTCTGGCCCTTTGATGGTCCCTCAGCACCACCTGATGCAGGCATGGACGACAGCCTGAGCGTGGCATATGTGGCTGGTCCCACTGCCCTTGGGCATGCAGCAGGGCTGGAGTGGTGTGGCAGCCAGACTCAGCAGCCCCTGCAGTGGTGGCTCCTTCCATCTGTTTCTGCCAGTCTTCTCCACTGCTGCTACTACTGGACTCAGCCCCAGTGCCCAGGCACCCTGGCCTATCTTCCCTGCACCCATTGTTGGGGGTTCTGGATGGAGCTGGCAGGCAGGATCTCTATGAAGACCAGCCTGGGCAGGGTGCAAGGTTGGGCATATGGGATGGGGTGGTGGGCAGATGGGAAGCGGTGTCTGGGAGAAGGATAGGTGGGCAGGCCCTGATCCCAGAGCAGCAGAAATGGTTATGGAGCTGGGGCACGTGACTTGTGAGAAGAGGCTGAGGGAACTGGACTGATTTAGTTTGGAGAAGAGAAGACTGAGAGGGGATTTGATAGCAGCCTTCAACTACCTGAAGAGGGGTTTGAAAGAGGATGGAGCTAGACTGTTGTCAGTGGTGGCAGATGACAGAGCAAAGATCAATAGTCTCAAGTTGCAACAAGGGAAGTTTAGCGTAGATGTTAGGAAAAACCTTCTCACTAGGAGGGTGGTGAAGCACTAGAACAATTTACCTAGAGAAGTGGTGGAATCTCCATTCTTGGAGGTTAAGATCCAGCTCAACAAAGCCCTGGCTGAAACGATTTAGTTAGGGATGGTCCTGCTTTGAGCGGGGGGTTGAACTAGATGACCTCCTGAGGTCTCTTCCAACTCTAATTTTCTGTGATTCTATGATGAGGATAGCTGGGTGGTGATAGCACAGGCCAATGATCCACTGCCCACACATCTGCACTGGTGCTGATTCAGCAGGCCATGGCATGAAGGGAGCAGATTACAGCTCTACCCTAGGCCCCGGACCTGCACTGTCACTACCCTGTGATCCCAGGCCTTACCCACCCTTCCTATTCCCAGACGCTGCTACCTGCCCACCTGTGACCCCATCCCATCTGCCCACCTGCATGCCCTGCCCATGTGGGTCCCGGGTAGGTCTCCATGGAGTTGCTGGGATCACTGGGCAGTGACAGCCCAGGGCTGGGGCCCATGGCAGAGCTGTGATCTACTCCCTGTGCTCCCCTGCCTGTGGAGGCAGTGCCTGTCATGGGCATGCAGGAATCGGATCTCAGCTCTGCCATGGGCCCCAGCCCCATGCTATCATAGCCCTGTGATCTTGATCCCAACCCTGGGCCTAACCCCATCCACCTGTCCCACTCCCAGATGCCCCTGCCTGCCTACCTGCAGCCTCAACCATCTACTGCAGACAAATCAGCTCTGCAGTAAAGTGTCACCATCTACACATGAGCCTGTCTGAAGGTGCAGTAAATTAATTAACTCTGCTGTAGATAGTACTGTCCAGGACAAGGTACTCCCACAGTGGAGTAATTACATGTACTGACATGCACGTGCAGCTGGTGGAAAGGAAAAGAGAGAGACCAATTTCCAGCCTAATCAATATCAGAAAGGACTGCCAATACTGGAAAAAAAAAAACCCTTTCCTTAAATTATTCACTCTTGCTACTTTACTGAAGAAAGTGCTTATTGATACAGAAAAATTGCAACCTCATTTCCACATTTCTAATGCATGAATATATTCATAATGTTTACAATCAAAGATGCAACATTTCATAGTTGTTAGCGGCTGGAAGGAGGGACCTTACAGATCATCGGGTCCAGCCCCTCTGCACTTGGGCAGGAAAGATTGCTGGGTTCAAATGATCCCAGCAAGATGGGTATCAATACGTTTTTTGAAGGTTGTCAGGGTGGATGACTGTACTAGTTTTAAAAGACCTTGATTGAGGACCCTTGCCCTAGAATGTAGTCATTGACTTCACTATGAAAACTATGAAGAAAATATATTTGTCCGTACACTGAGTTCTCTTAAGTTGTGGGATAGCTCAGTTCCCAAGTAGAGCTGTGTGCATAACTTAACCAAGTTGAAATGTTTGGGAAAAAATGCATTTCGAGTCAACCCAAAACAAAACAGAAAACCCCAGTTTTATCAGTGAAATAAAAAACAAAATGAATTTCCTTTAAGTGAAAATTCTGTTCGACTTGGAAGCAAAATGTTTCATTTTGAGGTTTTTTTCTCCCACCGTTTTCAATTAAATTTAGCCGTGCTGATTCAAAATCAGTGTTTGGAAATGAAAAATCAAAATAACTCATTTTGAAAATGTCAATAGAAAGCTTTCTGGCTTCACCAAGATTCCCCCCACCACCACGACTACCGTTTTTTTCAGCTGAAATTATTAGGTCTATTCAATGCACATTTTCAGCAACCAGAAATTGCACTTTATTCATGGAAAAGCTTTTGATATGAGAACTTTCACCCAGCTCTTCTCCCAAGCCATCTGTGATTCTAATACAGGGTTGAATCGTTCATGGGCAGAGTTATTTAATAGATGACATCATAAGTCTTTTCTATCTTTGTTGTCTATGATTTGTGAAAGAGGTATTTTATTAGTGTGAAGAGGCAGGTGTTTATTGGTAGGAATGCCAGAATATCCTTTCTTTTATTTCTTTCCTTTCATGATGTCTGGAAAATGCTGAACAATGAATAAGAATATATATGTAAAGAATGGGAAATCGGTGTTAAGAGATGCAGAATGAAATTTAGATAGATTTGACAGCATCAATAAAAATTTTACACTTTAGGCTTCAGAGAGAACAGGCAAAGTATGCACCTGGTAATGTGATATATTGCCTGCTTGTGTTTTAGATATTTGAGTGGTGGTACTTTCGCAAGTATGGGACATCCTTCATTGAGCAGGTCTCCGTGAGTCACTTGCGCCCTCTGCTGGGTGGGGTGGACAACAATTCTCCCAACAACTCTACCACGAGCAATGGGGACTCTGATTCAAACCGACAAAATGTTTCAGGTAAGATGATTTCTTTTGTCTGCTGCAAAGTTAGCTGTGAATGTCACTTTTCTTCCCCCTCTTTTAATTGAAAAAAGTACTAGCTTTCTATTAAATTTCCACTATAGTGAAATGATAAAATATAACCTCTAACCTATCCTGAATACAGTGCAATACAGTACTCTGCTTAATCATTCATTCTTAACCATTACTTTAAGCTTTTATTGATCTAGATTCAGTGTACTGAGAAATTAAGATGTGAATCAGTCAAAAAGTAGGTCAGCCAAGTAGCAAGTACAAGTAGCCAAGACAGATAGTATTAAGATCCACAGCATGTAAGAACATTTTTAATTTTTTTATCATTAAATTGAATAAAACTGCCTGAAATAATGTGGAAATTATTACTGTCCAGGTTTATGGTTTAAAATTTGGGTATCTTGAAATCAGATAGTAGAATGGAAAGTGAAATCAATCATATATCTGAGGAGAAGATAACATCTTAGCCCGGGGTATTGGCATGTGTATCAGAGTGTGAAACACGAGGGCATTTTGTTTGTCATGCGTGCCTCAGGGCATATGATGGGGAAGAGGCTGAAGCTGTGCTGCCTTAACAAGGATCAGGCCCCTCATGGCTCCCCTGCCATCCAGCCCTGGCACTCCCAACATCTTAAAAGTCAATGTTGCCAGTGTTTTTGGCATTCTGCCCAAAAATGTTGCTGACCCTTGTCTTAGACCATTACCAATTAAAGGACCTAATTCTGAAAAGAACTGAAATCAAACTCTCTGTGGTACATCTACATGTGGGCTTAACTATGGAGTAGACTAATTTGCTGCAGTGTAAAGCATCACAGTTTACATGTGCAATGCTATTAGACTGCAGCAAACTAATTTTCACTGCCATAAGACAGTGCTGTCAGGGACAGTACTATCTTATGGCAGCAAAAATCACTGCTCCCAAAGGTGTGTGTAAACATTGACCCAGGTGTAAATTGAATTGCACCCAGGCTGCAGGTGAAACCACCACTCTTCGGGCACTCTCATGCCCTAGCCAGCCTCTCTGCTACCTGACACTATGCCTCAGAGCCCAGGGTTGGCCACCCAAGCCTGCTGCCAGCTCAGGGCTGCTCTGCCCTGGCTCAAACTACTGCAGTCCTGGGCACACATTTATACACTGTGCCCAGGAGCTCTTAACTCCGGTGCGAACTGCTCCAGAGTTTATCATGCCACACTAATTGAAAGCGTAGGTTAATCCTGTAACTATTAGACTAGCTCTGTGAAATTAGGCATGTGCCTTTACATTTTTCCAGGATCAAGGCCTATTGGTATGGTACCTAAAAGCCAAATTGAAACTAGGCCTGAATTAGATGTGTGGCAAGAAGCGGGGGGTGGTTAACCCTCAGATATGAACAGGCTTGGGACAAAAGGGTTATGGGACCTTGTTTCTCCTCTTATCTTTCTTCCCGTCGACGGAAAAACAATTAAAGAGGCGGTATAACATAAAAATGCTTTACTCACACTTTCGTATAGGTGGTTCCTTTTACAGCAGCTTCAAGATTAAGTTTACAGGTGACTCAAGATCTCTAAACACATCTGATTGATATATTCGGTCATGATGGGGGCATCCAGGGGAAAGGGATTTTGTGGATGCAGGAGCTCGGGTGAGGGTGATCAGGTCTCTCCGATATTGTGTGGGTCCCTCCCTTTTTTTTAGCAGGTTTCGCTTTTATACTGCCCAAATAGCCAATAGGATTAAGTCTTTTGGCGCTCTGAACGGGCTGCATGAGCTGGGGATTCTGCTGCATGCACTGATCATGCAGCTGTCAGGCTGCGCCCACCACCTCCTCCACGCCACAAGCATAACTTGCTCTCGTGTTTGGTGTTTGGTCACTTTCACTTTATCACAAGATGTACACGCATGCACACACACATGCATGCACACAGTCATTCACACCCCTGGCATTACCTCCCTGTGTTTCCCTGGTAGGTCTGGAGGGATAAACAAAATGTTTATACCTGCGATCCTGGGCTCCTCCTGTACCAGCAATAAGGTATGATGGGATCTTATACTGAATCCCATAATCGCATCACCTGCTATATATGTGTAGCATGGCAGGATGCACAACTGTGCGAGTCCCAAGTTAGATTCCATTGTGCCTTTACCTGCACATGTAGAGGGGCCCTAATATCCTTGTCTGCACATTGACAGCCAAGATTCAGCAGGAGAGGTGGAGCATACTCTGCCGTATGCTGTACCCTCCCAACTGAGCCTTACAGCTTTGTAAGGTTCCAACCTCCTCAGAAGCTGGAGATGTGGCTCTGAATCCCTGCAAGCTAAAGAGGGCTTAGAACCTGGGTCTCCTGCTTCCTAGGCAAGTCCTTTAACCGTTAGGCTATTATAAAATGGTGGCCATTACGGCTATCCTTTTCCTCTCCTGCTGCACCATCATGTTTTGAATGGAAGTAGCTGTGGCTCCTGTGTTTGGTATGTGTTATGTTTGCTCTTAGTTATCTACAGTACTGAGTTCTTTAGAGGACTTAGGTTTGTAAATTTTGAATGGTCTTAAGATGGAGAAGTGCTAAGATGCAAACAGTTCTGGGCATATGCATTGTTAGGACTTCAGGGACGTAACTGAGGATTTGCCAGAAACTTCAGACACCTACAGCTGCTTAAGCACAAAGCAATTAGACAGTGGGCTTGTGGATCAGTTACTTGGACTTACATGTATGACCTAGTTTGTACTTCAGGCACCAAAGGCAGGTTTGTTTTGTTTTGGTACTGGCTCAGAAGTATTTGATGTGCCTTCCTAAAACACAGACAGTGGGATTACTTGGATTGTGTTTGCATAAATCAGTGTCAGATATTTTCACCAATATTTCAAAAGCCTCTGATAAATTGCACAAATCTTTTCTACATCATTTCAAAGAATAAGCAATTAGTTTTTATTTTCCTTTAAACAACTGCTTAGTGCAAAGAGTAAACTCTCAAATCACTGGAAGATCTGAAGAATATCTATCTGCCTTTGCATTATATTAGTTTAGCTTAAAGTAAGCAGTTCTGTGTTATTGTTTGATTCTGATGCAAGTGCTGTGGTTTGTTACAGTTTAGGCCTAAGCCTTAGGGGTTCATTTTGTTCTTGACTCTGGCACTAATTTGATTTGTGTTTTATATCAAGCCAGACTTCAAGAGACCCTTGTTTAGTAGTGCCTAATTTGAGATATTTTGGGCCTGTTTTTCTCTTTTTTGCTGGGCACCCACAGTCACCATTAACTTCTATAGGAGCCAAATCTTTGGTGTACACATCTTTGTGCGTCTAAAAAAAGTAAAGTCCTCCAATGTTGCTCATATCTAATAATACAGCAACTCTGTATATACCTGCCATGTGTGAAATGCTTTGAAATACTTGCATGAAAGGCGCATGTGCATATTGTGATTATTAATTATCAGGCATAAAAGTGTATTATTTATTTTTGTTCTCAAATAAAGACTATGGTTATGTATAGGCATTCATTTCCACCAAAACTTCCATCACCAGGAATGATTCTGGGAGAAGGAGCCATCCAGGTATTCAGCATGAAACCACCTCTTCTCCCCTCTTCCTTGCCCTTCCCATGACTAGGGTGATCCTGGTCTGGGGAAAGTGTTAGGAGCAGCAGTTGCTGCAGTTCTCCTGTTCCCAGAAACACTGGTATAGCACAGCAACTGCTTCCCCACCACCCCCCTGGGTCCAGTGGGACTCTGGTGTGAGGAATGGGCAGGGACTTGCAGCACTGCTTGCTTGGTGCGGCTCCTGGTGCCTGGGAAATGAGCAGACTGAGCAGCAAGGCAAAGCACCCCTCCACTTCTTGCACCATGGACCCCAATGTGAGGAGCTGGGAGCCGTTCCCTCCCAGTCTCCTGGAGGGGTGAGATCAGCTGCTTCTCATACCTTGTCCAGACCAGGGTGACCTTGGTCTCCAGAAAACACTCAGGAACCTTTCCCCACCACTGAATACCTCCTGAATCCAGGAGGAATCAAATGGTGAAGAAGTGTACAGGCATTCATTCTCCCAGATAAACTCTCCCAGGAGCAACTTCTACTAGGTGGGAGATGGGTTACTTTTCTCCCAGAATAAAAATGGCTGTTCTGGGAGAAATAGTATGAACATCTGTAAACTTGTCCTTTCTACTGGGAGAGCCGCAATTCTCCCAGTAGAAATATAAGGGTTGTATGTGGCCTGTGGGCATGGACAGGCGGAATATTTATTGTTCTTTATGCCTTTCAAGAGCTCTAAAAGTGAGCAACACAAAGCAATAAAGTGCTATAAATCAGCCTGAATTGCTTTAAATTTGACCCCAGATGAAACCACCTTGATGTACTTGATAATAAGTTTATACCCTCTTTTATCATCACAGTGTATACACGTAAATATCGGGTATCAGAAAAGAAATGAGCACTGTAGTGAGGAAAAGAAGGTTTGTGAGCAGAATGAGAGTCCTGTTATAGCACTGTCATAGATTTAAATCACATAGAGTTTGATTTTTGGGAGGTTCTGAACTTCTTAAGATACCTTGTCTCCAGATAGACATGTGAGTACACAACATTTCCGAAAATCAAGGCTATGAGGGACAATGGTCATAAGATGATGGAGAATAGGTTTAAGTTGGAGATCAGAAGGCAATATTTTATGGTTAGGGTGGCCAAAATCTGGAACCAACTTCCCAGGGAAGTGATCCTCGCCCCTACCTTGGGCATATTCAAGAGGAGATTGGATGATCACCTGTCTGGGGTCTTGTGAACCCAGCATTCATTCCTGCCTGTGGCAGGGGGTCAAGCTAGATGATCTGTTCAGGTCCATCCTGACCCTAGCTACTATGAAACTGTAGAGGAATTGGATTTTGCAGGGACAAAAATACTGGTGGTGATTCTTCCCCTTTATGCGGCATTGGTCAGGCCGCAGGTGAAGTACTGTGTCCAGTTCTGGGTGCCATACTTCAAGAGGGATGTGGACGGCCTTGAGAGGGTCCAGAGGAGGGCCACTATATTGATATGTGGGCAACAGGATAGGCATTATGAGGAGCATCTGAGGGACCTGAACCTGTTCAGCCTCAGTAAAGGGTGGCTGAGGGGGGGATCTGGTGGCAGCCTATAAACTGCTGAGGGGTGATCAGCAGGAAATAGGGCAGGCTCTTTTTTCCCGGGCACCATCAGGGGTAACTAGGACCAATGGTCAC